>JBAIZL010000005.1:122585968-122668468 GCA_036971475.1 Prosapia bicincta
ATTTGATAAATTATGTTTTTTTCTCTTAATTTATTTTCTTCATTCATGGGTATTTTATGCATTCTATATAATAAGTTATATAAAGCAGCCATTTCTTGATTATATGAATGATTAGATTTATTTTGTATAATTTGGTTTGTTAAAGGTTTACGGTATATCATATATTCAAATTTTTCACTTTTTCTTATTATTGTTAAATCTAGAAAATTTACTTTGTTATTTGTTTCAATTTCATAAGTAATTTGATTTTATTATTACATACAAAACTAATAACAGAATAATAAACATAATAAATAACAATAATAAAACAATTAATATGCATGAAAAATGTGGTGTATATAAATTAGAATGCGAAAATTGTAATAAAGATTATATAGGTCAAACCAAGAAAAATTTAAAAGATAGATATAAAGAACATTTAAATGCCTATATTAATCCAGAAATATATAAATCAAATTTCGCAAATCATTGTATTAATAATAAGCACCAATTTCCAAACATAAAAAATATGAAACTTATAAAGGAAATTAATAAGGGATTAAGAATGAATATATATGAAGCATTCGAAATATATAAACACAATAATAATAACAAATTAATAAAAGAACAAATACAAATACATTCTAAATTTGATACTATATTCAATGTCTATAATGTTACAGCAACAAAATAAATTTGGCAATTTGTATAAATTTAGCAATAGTTCTATTTCTAATTTCACATATGTTTTATGCCTATAGTTTATTGTAATTTTCATTCCTGATGATGTTGGTACTGTTTACCAACGAAAAGCTTTGAATATAAATTAATAAATATTCTTTCATTTGAATGACATATGTTGTTTTAAATTATTAAACAAGAAAACGTATTATATATATATATATATATATATATATATATATATATATATATTATAACTTAACTTGCTAATACGTTGGGCGTCATATTATAACTTAACTTTGGTTATAATTAAAATTATTTTAAATGTCATTTAATCACCTTACCTATTGAAGTCACCTTTAGGTTATAAAAGAACTAACAATCTTATCAAAAACTTTTACCATCACTTGCATTTATTCTTTACAATTAATTCTACACATTATTCCTAATTTATATCAATATAGTGCAGTGACAGGCTGGATGTCTTAACTAAACTACAATTTAAACTACAAATAATAAGGGTTGACTTCTGAGGCTTTAGATTCAATTAGAATGACAAAAAAAAAACATTAGTAAAATTATATTCTTGCTCTCGGGGTCGCTATTATGGGAACTTTGCTTTAAATTTGAAATGGTGAATAGAATTATATTTATAAATTTTGATGAATTTAAAAACTGAGTTAAACTAGAAGATAGACGTCTGTTGGCTACACTAATAATTTAAATATACTTATAGTTCAGACGAGTCCCTGGAATCTTGGCTTGTTCACTTCCGTGCTAACACTTGACACAAAAAACTTACTTTATATAAAAAAACTTTTACTTCGCACTCTACTAAAATTTACTTATAAAATCTCTATTTAAATTAACAAAATTCTCCCTTTACACTTTCGTCCTTGTCCCCACCAACCTGCCTGCTTTGCTCCGAGACTCTCTTTCCACTCCTTTAGTTCTTAATTTTCTAAACCTAACGGTACATGGTTAAAATTCCCCAGGCTATATCGGTCGCTGGAATTTCCACAAGACTTGGACCTTTGTCTATTTGCCGGACCCCCCTTATAAACTTCCTGGAAAGAATAATGACCTGCCTTGGGTACCTGCTTTATCAGCACCAGAAAACTATTTGTATTTCTTTGCTAAAATATTATAGATGATTTATTTCGCAACTAGCTTAATTCAATCTAAAGCCTCGTACTTTATGTTATAGAGTCCCCAGAATTTTAAAATTAATTTTGTTTGATTTCTTAAATTTAAATTTTACAATATTTGAATGCTGACATCAAAGAACAATTTGTTTAAAATTCTTCACCAATCTTAAACTTCTAATACATTAAATTTTACTATAGTTAAACCTCTTATATCCTAAAACATTTCACTTATAAATATTACATAATTACCAATCACATCATACAAATTAATACTCTTTCTTTAAAATTAAATCTGAAAGTTCACAATGCCATTGTTCGTCATATGATCCTAACCATTAATTATTTATGCATGAAAATCTAAATCTTTTATACAATTATTTAATTACTTAATATGGGTTTGTGATACCTTTTTAACATTCTACAATTAAATTTACCCTTAAGTTTACCATTAATTATGGAAGTAAGTTGGTAACTGCTATTACCAAGACATTTCTTAATTTCGTAGGGCCCTTCATAAATTTCTAAGAATTTGCTGTTTACAATAATTGAATGCTATGACATAAAGAACAATTTGTTTAAATTCTTCATCCAATCTTAAATTTCTAATACAAATATAACCAACTTAATAAGGTTTATTACCAAAAAAGGAGAATATTAATTTCTTTTACTAAGACGAGTATTTTTTTTTTTACAGGGTTAAGATTAATTTTAAATAAAACAACCAAGCAATTGCGTTTAGCTAAAATTACATATTAAAATCACTAACAGTTAATTATCATTATCTTACAATTTTAAAACATGTCATTCAATATGCTGCATAATTAATTATTAAACTGAATAAAATAATTCAATTGTTAAATATTATTAATACTAACCAAAACAAAGTGTCGCAAATATAATGTTATAATTATAGATTAAATTTACTCCGTTTTGTGAAATTGTTTTAGTGATCAAATAATTTAGTTGACAATGTCTCACTTAAAACTATTACAAAATAGCTGACAGATGCAGTAACTTAATTGATAGCATTACTAGTTTATAAAAAAAATTAAAATTAATATGCATACGTTCCTAAATGGTTTATAATTGTAATACTGTTATACCTTCTCAATTAACCTCAAATTTCATTAGTTACCATAAACAAATAATTATTCTCCAATTTATATTAGAACATTTTGTGTAGATCATTTCTCTTATCAATTATTCCATAATTACAAATCACAACATACAAATTAACAATCTTTCTTTAAAATTAAATGTGGAAATTTTACAATTCATTTTACTTGTTTAGCTAAATAATAATTTTATCACTTCCTAATTAATTTTCCCTTTGCGCAGTTTATTAAATTTAAGTTCGTTATTCATTGTTTATTATTTTTTTTCGTAGCACAGATATTATTATTATTATTATTTTTATAAAACAAGAAGTATTATATGAGTTTGGTTATTTACCACAAACGTTCAACAAAGGGTCGCACTGTCCTTCCGAGATCATTGTCCTTGAGTCTTGCAGGTGTTTTCCTCGCTCAAATGGGGTATTTTTGTTTCTACAGCAAATTTGACCTGGCTCTGATGGTTTTTCATTAATTACACTTGGCTGGTTTGATTCCTTCACAAAACGATTAATTTCATTCCGTTGTCTAATCCCGTGTCTTTGACTTAATTGGCCTGGACTATGGTGTGATGTTACCAGAAAGTGTTCCTTTTGTTGAAAGGGAAATTCTGTAACTAGGTTGAAGACTGCACTTTTAGTTTTTATTCCTCTAGTGATTACAGTTGCTGTAACATTTGGGTCAAAGGGTCGTGCGGATTTCTTAATTATTACTTCCTCTGATATCCCTTGAACATACAATAAATTTTGTCCGACGTTCTCTAACATGTTGATAGGTCCCTTTCGACTTTCTACAGACGTCAAATGATTTTTGTTTTGTTTACGATGGTCGTCTAACTTTTTTAACTTAATGTTGTCAGTAATACATTGTCCCGTGTTAATTTTAAATACATTTAAATCTTCCGCTTGTTTTTGTTGTTGATCTTCGCAAATTAATTCCTCGTCCGCTACTTTAGTTTGTGTTGTATCAATTTTATTGTTTAATTCTAAGCTTTCATAATTCAATTGTTCCTTGTCCTCAATTAATACATCATTTATTTCTACCTTAAAGTCTTCATTGTTCTTAACTAAATTATCATTAATTTCTTCTTTAACTTCTTCATTGATTTCATTATCTTTATTAATTATTTTATCTAATTTGTCATTAAATTCATCTAATTTATTATTTAAAGTTTCCTTTAAATATTGTGTAGTTTGATCCATTTTTTCATCTAATTTACTACAGGTTTTTCTTAAATCTTGTGTATTTTGATCCATTTTCGCACTTAATAATTGCAGTAACTGTAGCATATCTATTCCGGTGTTAACCCTAGTCCCTACAATTGTCTCTGTCCCCACACCCAAATTTTTTTCATCTACTTTATTCATGATTTAAAGTTTCTTCCCTAATAATGTTCTATAGTCTTAATAATGTTCACAGTTTTTTATTAAATTTCCTTAATTAACACTCTTATTCAAGCCAACAGATTAATAAATTTGTTTATTAATTTATGATTTATATTCACCATTTCTATTTAACTTTGCCATCTAGTTGGGCGCCAAATTATAACTTAACTTGCCAATCCGTTGGGCGTCAAATTATAACTTAACTTTGGTTATAATTAAAATTATTTTAAATGTCATTTAATCACCTTACCTATTGAAGTCACCTTTAGGTTATAAAAGAACTAACAATCTTATCAAAAACTTTTACCATCACTTGCATTTATTCTTTACAATTAATTCTACACATTATTCCTAATTTATATCAATATAGTGCAGTGACAGGCTGGATGTCTTAACTAAACTACAATAATAAGGGTTGACTTCTGAGGCTTTAGATTCAATTAGAATGACAAAAAAAAACATTAGTAAAATTATATTCTTGCTCTCGGGGTCGCTATTATGGGAACTTTGCTTTAAATTTGAAATGGTGAATAGAATTATATTTATAAATTTTGATGAATTTAAAAACTGAGTTAAACTAGAAGATAGACGTCTGTTGGCTACACTAATAATTTAAATATACTTATAGTTCAGACGAGTCCCTGGAATCTTGGCTTGTTCACTTCCGTGCTAACACTTGACACAAAAAACTTACTTTATATAAAAAAACTTTTACTTCGCACTCTACTAAAATTTACTTATAAAATCTCTATTTAAATTAACAAAATTCTCCCTTTACACTTTCGTCCTTGTCCCCACCAACCTGCCTGCTTTGCTCCGAGACTCTCTTTCCACTCCTTTAGTTCTTAATTTTCTAAACCTAACGGTACATGGTTAAAATTCCCCAGGCTATATCGGCCGCTGGAATTTCCACAAGACTTGGACCTTTGTCTATTTGCCGGACCCCCCTTATAAACTTCCTGGAAAGAATAATGACCTGCCTTGGGTACCTGCTTTATCAGCACCAGAAAACTATTTGTATTTCTTTGCTAAAATATTATAGATGATTTATTTCGCAACTAGCTTAATTCAATCTAAAGCCTCGTACTTTATGTTATAATATATATATATATATATATATATATATATATATATATATATAACAGATATTAAGTAATTTTCTCAACACTGGATTAGGTGTCCATAAGAAAATCGATTGCTGAATTGGCTGAAAACAGGAAATGCTTACTTATGTGATTCTGGAATCTGGTAGCGCATGTATAGTGTGGACCACTTAACCTTACGGTTGGCCTTGAACCTCAAGGGCAGAATAAATATTTCCCTACAAACACGATAAGGACTGTCGAAACACTCACTGGTAAGAGGCGGTCGATGTCCGATAATTCCGATGATAAATTAGCTTCAGTTTTGAAATATGTGTGGAAATATCGGATACAGAAGCTGTTGCATAGAACGTTGTGAAAATGTGACAAGTGACACTAGGTCTCCCAATGTCAAGTGCACGGTTACATAGTCCGCACTATAAGGCAGGGCGTAAGCTGAGGCGCATGCATGTTTATGTCTGGCACACGCGTGGGCCGGTATGTCACAGTATGTAGCACTCAAAGAGATGACGACACACGCCACGCAACTAGAGATCGAAGATGTCGTTAAATGACCGTTTGATTCAGCTGGTAATGGGCAAACACTCAACAGTAGCTCACATAACTTGTATTTTCAAATGCCACACATGTTTCGACATTTAGGTTGGCATATTCAGTAATGGACCAACACTCGACAGTAGTTTACATATTGTATTTAACTCTCGTACTTTTTAATTTTTTTCCAGGCGAAAAACCTATCAAGATTATCATCGCCTAACTAAAACTTTATTAAAATAAATGTTACTATAAAATAAAACTAATCAAAACAATAAATAATAATAAAATAAATAAATAAAATAAATGTTTAAAACTAATTGTTACTATCTAAAACTAAAGAAGCTATGTCATATATTTTAAATCTCCAATAACTCATTCGGTGTGAATCATAAAGGTTATAACAAGCTAAGGTTATAATGTGGCATGAAGGTTATAGAGATTCTTTGTGGGCCAACATAGCCATGTGTCTTTTTCGTTTTTTTTTCATATATTCACTCTGCCACACACTTCTTTTGGAAAGGAATTTTGGAAACGCTGTATAACAGAACTAATTCTTCAATTTCCATATCGGATTCAAATGAGTTGGTATAGGTATCTTCCATTTTCAAGGTAAAAATGGCATGAGTGTGCCGTGTGCTACGTCTCAACATGCGCTAGTAAGAGATTTGTGCGTTGGGGCCGCCTGCGTCTCAGCTTACGGCCTGCCCAAGTCGTTTGTAACATCTGCATACGAAGATTGGAGTTTGGGCAACGGAATGCCCACGTTACCACGATGAATATGAACGCACTTTTGTATTACTCGGATAGCGAAATTGTTGTGTGGGCTCTGTAGAGAAAAACATATTTCTATCATTAGGCCTATAATTATAGTAAATTTGTGATTAATAGACCTCCCACTGTTATTATTTACTTATGAAAATGTATAAAATTGTAATGGTATTTATGTAGGAATCAGTGACCATTAAAACATTTTAGTATAGGAGGGTGATAATCTTAATTTTCCCTGATATTGTAATTTTGAATAAAATGATTCGCAGCATTACAAAGTTGTGCAATAAACGTTAAAACACAATAAGCTTCTTGCAAAATTAACTTTTATTTTAAAAAATCTCGGAACTAGTTAGCTCGCCCGGTTGACCTAACTAACCAGCTGTGCCTAAGGCCGTTACATAATGGGGGTGTTTGCCGGGTCGCATTTCCTCCTATCAAGTGTCATCCACTACAAGTTTTAAAAAATGTATGTGTTAATTTGAACTTGAGTGGATGAATAGAAAGTATTTTATTAATGTGATTGAAAATTTGAAGAAGATAGGCTAATAAAATATACAGAACCCTCCCTTCTATATGGGAAACTGTGAACTAATAGTAGGAATTGGAAAATTATGTACAATATGTAGGATAAAGAAAAGATGAAAGAGTCCAATCAGGATTGGATCTAGAAAAATATTTTGGAGAGGGCTGCTGTGAGGGGAGAAAAGGGTCCCCTTGTCTGGAAAATATGTAGGAGATATAATAGATATAGTGTAAACTCTAAGGGTCTTTTATCCGAGGGAAATAGTTATAGGCCTATTATATAATATTACACACGAATTATTTCGCCCAATTTACCAAATATTTACAGTGTAAACAACCTATTTATTACATAGTGGGTGGCCCTATTAATTAATGATTATAGTATGGGATTATAGTGAATAATATGGGTTTGTAAACATATTCTACTGACTATTAACACTCCAGTACCCGCGCCTATTATCGTGACGTGAGTGCTCGCGTGGGGTCTTTTTCGACCCCACTCAGTATTCCGATCTTCTCGCCAATATAATTTTAACTGGATCTTCATATATGAGTATAATATCTCCCAACATAGTATTGCAATGACTTGGTGAAACTTTATAGTTATTACCTGTAAGTTATTAACTTACTAGCCAGTGTCTCTGCTCCTGAACCACCGTGGTGGGCGATAAATGCATACAGTCGTTCAAAACACGACGAAATGGGATATATATTCGGTCAGTAGTATCGACTAGTATCAATATAATGGATAACTAGAGGACAAGGTAGGGATCGTTTTTGAAATACAATTAGAATATTTCAATCAAATAGTTTCATTTACTCAAATCATATCCTTATAAATTGTTTTCAGATCAAACAATTTCACATATAAAAACAAAAAACAGATTAGTATTGATTATTCAAAAAACGTGTCTCGCAAACAGTTTTTTGATGACTTTGGCACTTGCGTTTTAGCTGTAGTGTTCTAGGAATATTGTCCATACTCGCGACGGTAAACAGCTGGCTTCAGTAACTCCATTGCTAGTGTGGTGGGGTATTCTTGTCTGACAATATTATTGAAATGGTTGATTGCCCGGAAAATATTAATTGCATTCACATCTCCGACGTTCATCAGGTGGAAAAAAGTGTCAATGGCCATATTCGGGAATTCCGGCTTACATCATATTGGTGACACATCTTATCGAGTAAATCAACGCCAAATTTCGTGTTATTATAGTCTTTTATTATAATAGGTTTCCTCTCATTCATTGTTGTTACTAACATTTCATTATCATTATCACCATCATCCAGCTCATCCCTCCTGGAAACATTCGGTCCTCTTTTGCTTCGTCAGGATCATCAGATCCCAATACATCCTAATTATCAATCATAGTATCAGTAGCGCGAATAGTCGCGTGGGGTCCTACAGTCCCCCAAGCAGTGCAGCGTTACGTTCAGACGTTTATAACTCAACTGGCTGGAGACAAGGGAAGCTGACGTGACACTAACATACTCAGAAATAGTGAGGGAGAAGCTACTGAGACTGTCACGGTAATGCAATGACGCAAAACAAAAACAAACACAAAACAAAACGTCTGGGGTCCTAGGAGACCTCACGCGACTACTGAAATGTTAAGTAGATTTAAATCGGGGACGAACGCAGACATCGTAAATGACATTCTAGTTTACATTTATAGTGTTATTTTATAGTTTAAAAATTTTCCCTTTTCCATATTTTGGGAGAGGCTTGAACCACCCTTAAATCCGCCACTGAGTCCAACGATATTGTAGAACTCTGCAATGGAAGCCTTTATCTCAAGAAGTTTAAACAGTCTAGGTTACGTGACGGCCAGCTGACGTCTGCAGCGCCGTGACAGCCCCGCCAGTCTGGAGCTACAGTCCGTGCCAAGTTGAATCGGCCGAGTAAGCAACATTGTGGCGTGTGATTTTAAATGTTTTGTGTTTTGGTCTGAGTTTTATAGATAAAATTTACAAAATCTTAGGTTTGAAATTGAACAGCGAACAAATTGCAAATTTTCTCGGGATTTACAAACATATGGCAATGTTGCGAAAATCTGAAGACGAAGAAAGATGTTGAAAAAACCAAGAACGTGACAAGGAGTACCTGTTTTTCGACTCCACCTCCTTTCCAAAGCACACACACAGATAGATCCTTCATGTGGGGAATATCTGCAGTCTAGCGTGTGTAACCTCTAGCCCCACGAATCCAACCTCAAACTCCTGAATCCCGTTCGAGATAGGGAGCCTGGTGCCACGACCCGTGGTACCAGTATGTAAATAGTCTGACCACCTTCCCGTAAGCCCTTTACTTGGCACCGGCCCGGCCCTGGGACGAGGCGAACTCCATCCAGGGACAGTGGTTCCACCAGACATAATCGCGACCAGTAGAACCTTCTGAGCGGCTACGTTTACGTATCTCGATACCCCGTCTGATTAGTCAGATCCAGATACTGCGATCGCGCCTTTATCCACTCCCGGGTCGCCTCATATAAGGGCCTGACTCTCAGGCTAGGGACTTGGCCTCAGACATATATGAACCCCCCCCCCCTCCGTTGTACCTTGAGGAGCGGGGTTTACAAACAGTAGTCTACGCATATTTGTGGGATGTTTCATCCGAAGATTATTTAAAACGGGACAAGATGCAAGCTGTCATTGCAAAAACTAATCGCCCACCTTTAAACTGTCATCAGTTTCCAAGAATCGTAGAGTAATTTCTATTCTAATTTTACAAAGTATTGCTTGCTTCACATTGGTGTCACTTTTCTACAACATTTCAAGGAGGTTCTAAAATTTTAATTCTGACATCTCATTATTTTATTATGATTTTGGGTCTTCTGCTGCAAGCTCACAAGTAAGTCCTGATGATGTTCCTAGCATATCCCTTCTTTCGACCCATTGCCTCCTTTTTCTTCCAAACAGTCTTCAACACGCTACGTGCACTCCCATTCTGATCATACGTAACAAAGTATCATCTCTAACGCTGACAGACGACATTATTTTGTACATAGACAGGCCAATCCCAACAGTAGACTGCAGCTAGCTACCTGGGCCCGTCTGACAGGAAATCTAACGTGCTGGAGAACCAAGCGTTTACAGCAGCGAAAACTAGCTGCTAGAACAAGCCTCGTGGTACAGGCGCGTAACAGGATTACGTGCACAACTGACATCTATATCCATCGTGCCAAGGTCAAGCGGTTGATTGAATTAAGACGAAAGGTACAAAGTTATAAATCAATGTGAGAATATCGCGCCTTCATTAGGAGATCTTATTTAATAATAATTTCTATTCCTACGTTTCGCCAACAAAAGAAACTTCGTTATATGGTGACGTCATCTAGACGTCTAGGTTTTAGTAATAATGTGAGGGGGAGTGTAATGGGGGGGGGTTGACATAATTAGTCTAATCTTCTGCAACAGCAGGTTAAACATGTTTATAATAAGCAATATGAAAAAAAATTTAAGTCAACTCCTACTTGGGTCTACAAAGAAAAATTTAATTTTAGTTGCTTTTTAATAAATAATCACAATTAATAATCTATAAACTTAGGGGTTGTAGGAGCAAATTTTAAACTTTTGTATAATAATTCTATTTTTTAATACAAATTAAAACTAATATATATATAATTCAATTTTTTCAAAACAAAATTTCCTTATAAACTATATTTTTTGCGAATGCGTTTTCAATATGATATGTTTGACCAATCGTATTTTCAATATGTAGGCTATATTTAATCCATCTTGAGATTTTACTCTACTTAGCGCAACATAAAGTTGACCATGTGTAAAAACAGACTTGGTCAATTGAAGCCCTGCTCTTAGGAATGTTTGACCCTGAGCCTTATTTATAGTTATTGACAATACAGGTCTTAAAGGAAATTGGCTCCTTTTCGTTTAAAACGTAAAGAAAAAAAGGCGATTTGAAAACGTATACACATAGCCTTAAATACTGCTAAAATATTTATTTGTTTACAAACCATTAATCATCTGTTTTTCATTGCAATGTAGGCCTATAGACATAACCTGCTTTCATACTGCTAAAATATTTTTTTTTACAACCATAATCAAAATTTGAACTGTATTTACATCAAATGTCATCCAATAAAAGTTTACAAAAATGTATTTTAACTTGAGTGGATAAATAAAAAAATATTTTATTACGATTGATAATTTGTACGAGATACAAAATGTGTACATAAGAAGAGAGTGTGAACTAATAGAAGGAATTGAATAAAAAAACATATGAAATATTATTTAAATAATTTGTAAAAATATTTTAAACCTAACTATTGCTATCTTTGAAACCTTATTTATTCATAGCCTTGAATACGTTTATGATCATGTTCAAAGTAGAGAGGGGCGACCGCCCCCGGCCGTCATTGTTGAACATAAACTAAATGATGTAATAAACCATCGGCCAAGTGATTAATTTGCAGTTAGTGTTTATTTCTTGCTATAGAGGTTTTGAGTTGGTTACGATAGGTAAGTTGTAAAATACAGAAATAAGTTAATTAATTATTAAAGATTCTACGTTTATTATTGTCTGAACATTGGCTCTTCCCACTCCTACATTCAATATAAATAACGACTGAGAGAAATAAAACACAAACGGTCCCACCGTATGTCACGATGTCAGGCCATAATAACACCAAAATAAAATAAAATACAGACAAAGCGTATCAGTTACTGAGGTGAGGGTTACAAGCATTGGGCCCCACCGTATGTCGCGATTTAAGGCCGTAATAAAACCAAAGTAAAATAAAATACAGACAAGCATATTTGTTACTGAGGATAGGGCTACAAGCGCGGCGAGCACGGGGCACCACCGTATGTCGCGATGTCAGGCCATAATAAAACCAAAGTAAAATAAAATACAGACCAAGCGTATCAGTTCCTGAGGTGAGGGTTACAAGCATGGGGCCCCATCGTATGTCGCGATGGCAGGCCATAATAAAACCAAAGTAAAATAAAATACAGTAAAAGAGTATCTGTTACTGAGGTTAGGGTTACAAGCACGGCAAGCATGGGGCCCCATCGAATGTCGTGATGTCAGATCATAATAAAACCAAAGTAAAATAAAATACAGACAAAGCATATTTCTTACTGAGGTTAGGGTTACAAGCACGGCGAGCACTGGCCCCATCGTATGTCGTGATGTCAGACCATAATAAAACCAAAGTAAAATAAAATACAGTAAAAGAGTACCTGTTACTGAGGTTAGGGTTACAAGCACGGGGCTCAACCGTATGTCGCGATGTCAGGCCATAATAAAACCAAAGTAAAATATAATACAGACAAAGCGTTCCGTTACTGAGGTTAGGATTACAAGCACGGCGAGCATGGGGCCCCACCGTATGTCGCGATGTCAAACCATAATAAAACCAAAGTAAAATATAATACAGGCAAAGCGTTCCATTACTTAGGTGAGGATTACAATCGCGGCGAGCATGGGGCCCCATCGAATGTCGTGATATCAGACCATAATAAAACCAAAGTAAAATAAAATACAGACAAAGCATATTTCTTACTGAGGTTAGGGTTACAAGCATGGCGAGCACAGGCCCCATCGTATGTCGTGATGTCAGATCATAATAAAACCAAAGTAAAATAAAATACAGTAAAAGAGTATCTAATACTGAGGTTAGGGTTACAAGCACGGGGCTCAACCGTATGTCGCGATGTCAGGCCATAATAAAAAAAAAGTAAAATAAAATACAGACAAAGCGTATCAGTTCCTGAGGTGAGGGTTACAAGCATGGGGCCCCATCGTATGTCGCGATGGCAGGCCATAATAAAACCAAAGTAAAATAAAATACAGTAAAAGAGTATCTGTTACTGAGGTTAGGGTTACAAGCACGGCGAGCATGGGGCCCCATCGAATGTCGTGATGTCAGACTATAATAAAACCAAAGTAAAATAAAATACAGAGAAAGCATATTTCTTACTAAGGTTAGGGTTACAAGCACGGCGAGCACTGGCCCCATCGTATGTCGTGATGTCAGACCATAATAAAACCAAAGTAAAATAAAATACAGTAAAAGAGTATCTGTTACTGAGGTTAGGGTTACAAGCACGGGGCTCAACCGTATGTCGCGATGTCAGGCCACAATAAAACCAAAGTAAAATATAATACAGACAAAGCGTTCCGTTACTGAGGTGAGGGTTACAAGCACGGCGAGCACGGGGCCCCACCGTATGTCGCGATGTCAAACCATAATAAAACCAAAGTAAAATATAATACAGACAAAGCGTTCCGTTACTTAGGTGAGGATTACAATCGCGGCGAGCATGGGGCCCCATCGAATGTCGTGATGTCAGACCATAATAAAACCAAAGTAAAATAAAATACAGACAAAGCATATTTCTTACTGAGGTTAGGGTTACAAGCATGGCGAGCACTGGCCCCATCGTATGTCGTGATGTCAGATCATAATAAAACCAAAGTAAAATAAAATACAGTAAAAGAGTATCTAATACTGAAGTTAGGGTTACAAGCACGGGGCTCAACCGTTTGTCGCGATGTCAGGCCATAATAAAACCAAAGTAAAATATAATACAGACAAAGCGTTCCGTTACTGAGGTTAGGATTACAAGCACGGCGAGCATGGGGCCCCATCGAATGTCGTGATGTCAGACCATAATAAAACCAAAGTAAAATAAAATACAGAGAAAGCATATTTCTTACTGAGGTTAGGGTTACAAGCACGGCGAGCACTGGCCCCATCGTATGTCGTGATGTCAGACCATAATAAAACCAAAGTAAAATAAAATACAGTAAAAGAGTATCTGTTACTGAGGTTAGGGTTACAAGCACGGGGCTCAACCGTATGTCGCGATGTCAGGCCACAATAAAACCAAAGTAAAATATAATACAGACAAAGCGTTCCGTTACTGAGGTGAGGGTTACAAGCACGGCGAGCACGGGGCCCCACCGTATGTCGCGATGTCAAACCATAATAAAACCAAAGTAAAATATAATACAGACAAAGCGTTCCGTTACTTAGGTGAGGATTACAATCGCGGCGAGCATGGGGCCCCATCGAATGTCGTGATGTCAGACCATAATAAAACCAAAGTAAAATAAAATACAGACAAAGCATATTTCTTACTGAGTTTAGGGTTACAAGCATGGCGAGCACTGGCCCCATCGTATGTCGTGATGTCAGATCATAATAAAACCAAAGTAAAATAAAATACAGTAAAAGAGTATCTAATACTGAGGTTAGGGTTACAAGCACGGGGCTCAACCGTTTGTCGCGATGTCAGGCCATAATAAAACCAAAGTAAAATATAATACAGACAAAGCGTTCCGTTACTGAGGTTAGGATTACAAGCACGGCGAGCACGGGGCCCCATCGTATGTCGTGATGTCAAGCCACAATAAAAACTAAAGTGAAATAAAATAATGCTTTTTAAAATATATTAGCATAGTTTATGGAAATAAAATATATTCTAAATATTTAAAGTTTTTTGGAAAACGCGCAACTAACTCAATTCGCACAACAGTATCGCTGCCGGGCTCCGTGGCATCAGTCAACCTGCTTTCTAATATATTTATTATATATAATAACACATTAGTATAATTTACATAGACTCCTAAAGCACAGTAAAATAATGCTACCACAATTCTTTCTAATTAGTAGATCCTCCGGGCTGAATTTGATGGAAGAATGTTCCATACCCTTAAACTGGGTACTAGGGCCCAGCAACGGCTAGAGGATTTACAGGTCAAATTTTGTAAGCTGGCACTTAGGTATAAATTGTGTATACGTCGTCAAGAAAATATCTAGACACTGTCGTCATCCCTCATCGGGGCCATAAATCGCGGTCTACCCGTCCCAACCCTTAGACAATCCTATTAGCACGCTTCCGTGAACGCTCTATTTACATTAGTTGTTATTTTACCATACATTTTAAAGTATTAATAAGGTAAAAATATAATGAGTGAACCCTATGAGTCAGCAGATGTTCAAGGGCCAATGTTTTTAAAAATTATCAACACCGCCACCTCCATCCACTCACTCTCTCTCACACACTCTCACGCACACACACATACACGCACACGCGCGCGCGCACTCTCTCTCTCTCTCACACACACACGCGCTCGCGCACTCACTCTTTCTCTCTCACATACACACACACTCGCACGAGCTTGCACTCTCTCTCTCTCTCTCTCTCACACACACACACATACACACATATATTCTATCATAGTTTTCACAATAAAAATGAGAAATGTGGCACATAATAAACTAAGACTCCTGCCTACGTTCGATAAAGGTTATCCTTGATCATAGAGAACAATAGGCCTACTCAATAACATAGCTCTATCAAGACTAAACATTCTACACAAACAATGACGTTCAGTCAGCACACAGTCTACCCATTGGTAGGCCTACGTGAGCTCCGTCTGTAGGCAGTTTCATTGTGTAATCCACGTCTGCCTCTTATATAATTCATCTATGGCCCCAAGACCAATGCTGATTGTCTTTATCAAATAACCTTAAACACCGTGAGACAATAGAACTGCTTAGGCCTAATATAAGAAAAAATAACACAGAATCTTTTCGTTAAACATCAAAATTTGAACTACAAATAATAAATTAGAGCTAAATTTTTTTGCAAACGAATGAAATGAAATTATAAGATTAGGACTATAAACATTAATTTTATAATAAACAGTAAAAGGCCTTCATTGTTTACATTTAACACCAAATTTTGAAATAGGCCTACAAGTAATAAATTGGAGCTAATAGACTAATTTTGCAAAAGTTTCAACGAAAATATGAATCTATGAATTTTGTATTCAATTTTTTTAACGTATTGTGTTTATACTTTATTATTATAGGCCTAAATACAAATATTTTGTATGTTTACTGAATAGAAAAGTAAAATTCAGGTGAAATCAGTTCTTAAAACGTAGCCTATCACACTCAGCTGAGGATCCTTTCATTTCAAAAACTGGATTAAAATACATAGTCTAACTTATTATTACAGTTAGGCCTATATTAAATTATCAAAATTAAAATCAATTAATATATATATATATGAATTGATCAAAACTATATAATAATAAACTTAAATAAATAATCTAACATAACCTACGTTTAAAACAGTTGTTTTACAATATAACCTATAACATAAAATCAGCTGGTGTATGAAATTATATGTTATCATTTAATTCACTTTAAGGCGACTTATAGCGTAACCTGATGGGAATTATACTGTGAAATTGTATCTTTATGTCCACCCAATACGTTTTTATAGACTTCGCTATAGAAGTTTTCAAAAACCACTACTTACTGATATTTTTCAGCATATGCGTTTCCCAATAGATCAGTGCATTATTCAATGCTGCGAGGTTCTAGAGGGCAAATGCCCAAGAGCCCTGACAGATTAGTGTTTTTTTACTGCGGAAAATAATTACTCGCGTGCCGAATTCCATAAAAGAAATAAAAACATTTTACCAATAAAGTATAAAAGTACAAAGTATAATTGTTCAAGCCTTTAATGTCAAAGTAATTCTAATTAAATGAAATGTTCTATTCACACAAAATGCATTGTTCTAGTCGCTGTAAACAAACGGTAGTTTATTCCAACAAAACTATACACAGATTATATTCAGTAGGCCTAGTTGTAATTAACACGGAAACAATAATTTATTTATAAAGCCATTCAAAATAGGTCGTATAGGCCTATGTTGCAGGTAATGAAAAGGGACCGTAAAACATGGCTGTAAGTCACGGACAAGACTTGCTAGGTGGATTAGCGCAAGTCCATGCAGTATGCCTATTGCTGTTGTGTTGTGTGTTGTTCATAGAGTGATTTGTTGGTTATGTTAAAACAGGAAGGAAACTGCTATAAATTAACTCTTGTTGATTCGTTAGAAAAAAATATGCATAAAAAATAATAACCTGTTTGAATAAACGATGTATTTGACAGTTGGCGACAGTATGATAAGAAAAAGCTGACAGATATGAGTCATTTAGTTTACAAGTCCGACAGCTGTGTTTTGCGCCTAACGATACAAGATGTAGTCCAGGATCTAATAGGCACTAAAAGCCTAAAACAATTTTATTTCAGATTATTGTTCTGGCCAGTTGGGTGATTGTAAAAACGTAGTCGCTGCTCCTTCACGGAGGGAGAGGGGGAACGTCGCGGGAAATGCGTTGTACTGGAACTTTAGTATATTTTAAACTAAAAAAAAAACAGAATAAGCAAAGAAATGTTTTCAAACTCACAAAAATAAGTGCTTCCATAATGGCTCTTACGTAAAAATGGCTAACTATAATACATACTGAGTAAAAGAGTAATTTTTGTCAATCTTGTACTTTTACTTTGGTTTTTTAGAGAATTTACATTGGAAAATAATACAAACGTAAACCGAAGTTACAAGTTTTCTTATGGGGGGTACAAGATTGCCCTAGGGGTATCAAATGGGGTCCGGGGGAGCTCCCCCTCCAAAATAGAGAACATTTCAAACTTGACGTTGAGCCAGCATCCAAAATCTTACATTATAAGGTCCGTATTTTAAACTACTTTTTTATTACAACGGTAAAAAACAAAATAGTCAATTCAAAACCTCACCAAAAATTGTTTTTTAATAAAACAAATCGTCCTAACACAGACTAGTTTCGGCGACGATGTCTCCTTCCTCAGAGCTTGGAACTTTTGAGTTGATTATTTGTTTTTTTACGGTTGTAAATAGTTCTCATTAGCTAAGCAATGAACTCAATATTTTTTTTAATTGGTAAGTTATGCTTTGGTATTCAACGATATGTTTCTCATAGAAAGCAAAAGCGGGGGCTTTTAGACTTACAGCTTTGCAAAATTTAATTCATTTTTCGAATTTTATAAAGTCATAAGTCTTTCAAAAATAAGCTCGATTTTTTAAAAATATATATAAGATATATAACGTTGAATACCAAACTTCGTCTGAAACAATTCCTAAAAACTCATTTTTTATGTCATGACGTACGATTAAAATAAAGTTCATATTATTGTTAGAACTTTCAGTCATTTTAAAAAAATAACTTCTATACAGTCAAAATAACAACTGATACTGCCGAGTATATTTCTTGTCCTGGGTCAAATTGATACAATATCTTCTAAAACATTTTTTTCAACCCATCAATTAACTTATTAGATTATTAAAATACATTAAATGATAAAGTAAGTTATACTATAAAATGTCATTTCAATTTTATTTCTAACATAAGATAGAAAAAATAGAAACATAAAAAAGCATAAAGTGTATCAACTATATATACAGTACCCGGTTTCCCCTAATGTATAAAACAAAATTACATGAAGATTTTTTAAACTAAGCTCAAAAAGGGAAGAACATGGTCGCCTCTAAGGTGTGGATATTAACTGTTTGCATAGCTCAACTTCTTAACCTAGGAGTGTTTGACTTGGAAGTCTGGGACACCTAGAAACATCGGTCCTTCCCTGTCTATTAGACATTGCTAAGCAATTTTTGTTCCATGTTCAGTGAAGAAAGTTTACCAGAGAAGTTGTTTTTTCAACGTCGTTATTTATGCAACCTGAGTTCTATATGAGTATAAAGATACTTTACTTATGTCTGAGTAGTAATTTGAAACAAAATTATACACATTACCTCAGTACAGAATATCTAATCATCACAAAAAATGTTAATTTGTCGAAAATTCGTTCAGAAATTGGGTTTCTATCAGAGGTATAGCAACTGTTGCAGCTGTTTTTCTGCTTGTCTGCTAGGTGGCAGCACCTGATTGTAGAAACAAGTACCGTGTTTTGCCTATTCGTAGCCTACAGCACGGAATTACTAGGATTCCTAGTCTTCACTAAGATTACTTAGAGCCAAGTAGTTATATAAACTTTAAACAACTTTGCTAAATGTTATTAGTTTCATGCTCAGGGAACCGCGATAGCGTGAGGAGTTGTTTTACAACACAGCTATTTATGAAACCTGAGTTCTTTATGAGTTAAAATTATTTCATTTATACTTGAACAGTATTTTCAACCAAATGAATCCACAAAACCACAGTATAAAATAACTAATAATAACTAAAATAATAATATTTCAAAAAACCGGTTAAACATTAGAGGTGTAGTAACAGTTGCAGCTGTTACTCTGTTTAGCTGCTAGTGGGCAACACATGTCTGTAAAAACCAGTTACCGTTGAATCTAATGACCCCACAAAATGATTAAATGTTTAAAAAATAGCCATGTATGTAGTTGGAGATGTTGCTATCATTGGCTGCTATATGACAGCACATATCTGTGATAATGAGCAATCCCGTTGTTTACTCACGGTAGGGATACTAACCGCATACGCATGTGAGATGAAGGCAGTTCGTTAAAGGTCGACTGCCAAGAGGGCTGGGCGGGTTCTGGGTGATGAGACCTGGGTAAAGACAAACGCATTCCAGTGGGGGAGAGCCGATGTTTCTAGGTTTCTCTCACTTCAAGTCAAAACCCTCTAATATAGGCTTTGCGAGGGAATTACTACACCTTAGAAGCGACCATGTTCTACTTTTTCAAATTTTAATTAAAAAAATCTTTTGATTATATATTTTTTTAAATATAAATGGTATATATTTGTCATTAACAAAATTTGCTGATGGAATTTCAAAATCGGAAATTTTCTAAGTCTTACAAAGTGAAAATATTTTTCAGGAAATTTGTAGTAATAATGAAAACATGAGATGAAAATTGTTTAAAAATTATATTATACTCTAGTAACTTAAATGGACTTGAACTTATACTAACTCTAGTAACTATAAATGGAATAATTATGTCATAAAAAACGATTAAATATAGATAGTAAAATTAAAGTTAAATTTAATTTTAAAAAGTTTAAATGTGATGATAAACTACTATTTTAATTTCTACAGATAAAAGGACAAAACAATACTTATCAATTAAATTAAAGAAAAAATGTAATCAAAAGATTTTTTTTAATGAAATTGAAAACGGGAAATGAGAAGGCATAGATGAGTGAACTTGAACTACAATTTTAATTTCTACAGATCAGAAGACAATAAAAATACTTGGCATTTAAATTATGGAAAAATATATATATTTAAAATTAAAAAAGGGGAGGACATGGTCGCTTCTAAGGTGGGGATTCAGACAGCTTTCACCATAACCTAGGGGTGTTTGACCTGGAAGTCGGGGACACCTAGAAACATTGGTCCTCCCCCAAATATAAACCTTTGCTAAGTAATATTTGTTCCATGTTCGGAGAAGAGATTGCCTGAGATTTTTTCAATGTTGCTATCTATGAAATCAGAGTTATTTATGAGTATAATATAATTTTATTTATATCTGAGTAGTAATTTGAAACAAAATTATACAAAATATTTCAGTACAAAACATGTAATAAGCACACAAAATGTTTAAATGTTGAAAAATCGTCCAAAACATACTGTGTTTATTCAAAAGATGTGAGGTTAAACTTGTTTTAAAGTAAAATATAAAAACTGTAATTGCTTCAAGTGGAATAATTATAATGTAAAACACTACTTGAAAAAGTTACATTAGTTGCATTATAAAATATGTCAAATTGTAAACCCACGTTTAATAAAAAGCGTTTGATATGAATGAGCGGAATAAAACAAAGATTATAGTTTTTACAGATTCAGAAGACAAAAAGAAAAATGCTAAGCACTCTCATACTTCTAATCACCACTTGTATGGATAACTATAAAGCTACCAAGAAAGAGGCTTTATAAAATTATGTTGGGGCACTACAGGGAAACTCTTTACTGCCTTGAAGGGACGTTTGCTTACACAAAGGGGCAAGAGGGGAATATGGGAACTGTTTAATTACTCTTATTTTGTCCTAATTTTCAAGGTAAATTCAAATTTGTTAGTTGTGTTACGTCACTAACGTATAATCACACAATAACGAATAATTATCAGTTTCAGTCCCAAACAGTTCACTAAATCATTACAAGAGACCTATTCTTGAGAAAACGTAGCTGTGTTGTACACGCTACTTCACGGGTACACATTATCGTAATATCAGGAGTTATAATTATATCAACCACTGCATTTAACAGTAAAAGAATATACTCTATGAATAACGAATAAATTGTGATACGAACGAACCTAGTAGGAAAAATTTAAAGATTACCACAAGTATAAAGAGTAGCTTCAAATTTGTAGGATTAGGGTATTGAATAAAATAAAATAACATTTTATCAAACGTTTTTAAACTAAGGACCAAAAAGGGAGAACATGGTCGCCTCTAAGTGTGGATATTAACTGCTTGCACAGCTCAACTTCTTAACCTAGGAGTGTTTGACTTTAAAGTCGGAGACAACTAGAGACATCGGTCCTCCCCTGCATACTACACTTTACTAGGTGATATTAGTTTCACGTTCAGTGGAGAGAGAATGCGCGAGAAGATGTTTTCTCGACGCTGCTATTTACAAAACCAGAGTTCTCTATGAGTATAAAGTTACTTTACTTATTTCTGAGAAGTGATTTGAAACAAAAGTATGCACAATACTTCAGTACAGAATATCTAATCATCACACAAAATGTTAATTTGTCGAAAATTCGTTTTAAAATTAGGTTTCATCAGAGGTATAGTGACTGTTGCAGCTGTTACTCTGCTTGTCTGCTAGGTGGCAGCACCTGCCGCTGGAAACCAGTAATTTCTCCATGGAAAGAGATTATTAGCTTGGTACATGGGCAACAAATTCTGTTTCTTCACTCGCGCTAAGGATAACGTTTTTCAAATAATAATTTAATATCAGGAAACTGATCTACAATCGAGTCATACTCCAATTGAATACGAAATTTTATATTTTATATCTGAAAATATTTTTTCAGTGAATAAATTAAAATAACATTATTTAACAATTATAATAAATTAACAACGTATTAAAGTTTTTACGATTTTTAAAATCTGATAACCTTAACCACATAACTTACCGATTATTTTCACATTTCCTTCCCAAAAAAATATCAAATTATTTTATTCTGAATTTCTAATTCTTTAACTCTCTCTAATATTCCATTAGAACTGCCTACATTGAAAAACTGTTTTTTCGTATAATAAGGGTTGACATATCTGTCATAAATACCACATATAGTAATCCGAGTTAATTCAGAATTTGATAACCGTATTTTACTAATGGTAGTATATAAATTGTAACAGTTATTTAACTACCATCTTATATAATAAAATATTATTTATCCATATAGGTTAGAATTTTGAAGTGATTGTACAGTGAAAAAAAATGTAAGATACGATCGCAAACATTGCTGCTTTTTAGTGTAGTTTGACAGCACACGGTGAATGTTTCACTTTCACACGTAAAACAAAAATTATTTATTTACAAAAAAAATACGCACAAAATATATACGCTTTATTAATACATATCTACATAAATCTACACAGAATGTGTAAAAATGGTTTATATAGGTCTAATTGCAAGAGTATGATAAATTTTAAAACATAGTGTAACACAAAGTGCTACATCACAGTCAGGGCAGAAATATCTGGAGTCTCTCCTTATATTTTTGCCGTTTGCATCAGGTGGTCCAGCACAACTTACTAAAGTTTAAAATTTGTACTCAATCAGTGTATGGCCCGATTCTTCATATATATATATATATATATATATATATATATATATATATATATATATATATATATATATATATATATAACTTATAAAGACTTAATAATTTTAAGTCTTTAAAACACTTTCAGAAAATTGGATTGCTCATTGAATTGCTGAGTTTAAAATTCCTTTATTAAATAATTTTTGTGAAAATTCTTAGAGTAGATTTCGAGAAAGATTTACATATATATATATATATATATATATATATATATATATATATATATATATATATGTATATATATATATATATATATATATATATATATATATATATATATATATGTATAAGGAAATAAGTCAAAATACAAATACAAGAATTATAATTGAATTTACAATTCAATTGTATTTTGACTTAGTTCTTTATTATTACTGAAGAATACATATTGCGATATATATATATATATATATATACACACAACACACACACAGTATACACATTTATTTGTTGTTAAAGAGTAATAATTAATTAAATTTAATGAATTATATTATTTTTATATTGGAAAAATCTTTTCACAAAAGGGACAATACATGCTATTAACTTGTTTCTTCCATTTGCCTTAAAATATATGATTACATATTGATCTTATAAAACAGCTGATTTTATGATATAGGTTATGTGGTAGAACAGCTGTTTTATGCTATGTTACCTTATTAATATTATTTGTAGTTTTTTAATAAAAAGTAACTAAAACAAAACTTTTCGTTGTTGACCTCAGTAGGTATTGACTTAAAAACAAATATTATAATAATTGTAGGAGATGGAGATGGAACACGACGGACTTCCAGCATCAAACATTACAAGAAATGAAGCTTTACATCATCTTCAAGTCAAATTCAGCCAAATCCAATGACGTCATCGGGTATATCTAGAATGACTAATATATCTAATATAGGCCAAAGCGAATATAATATCTCATACCTTAGACAATTACCCATGCCATTATACATTACGAAAAAGATCCCAATAAACACTAAGGAAAAAATTGACACACTATTGAAAAAGACTTTCAACCTTTTAGCGTTGCTGAAGTCCAAGGATTTATGGAATTTGTTAAAGAACTGAATCCTTCTTATGATTTGCCATACAGAAAACACATATCGAAAACATTGATACCAGCGAAGTATGAAGAATGCATTCATACTAGACCCTACTAAAAATACAATTGCAAACACAGATAGCGTGTGTCTTATAACGGACACATGAACCTCAATTAATACTGATAGTTTTGTGACAGTCACTACTCATTTCATTAATGATGAATTTGAAATAAGTTCTGCATTGTTACAGTGTGCTACATTTTCTAGCAGGCAAACCGGTCAGAACTTGGTAGTGAAATACCTACACTTAATTTCATATCACCTATTGTAATATCGAAATCTTATTGCTGTTCATGAGGAGCTGGTTGTTAATTACTCATTACACTTTTGCTATTACTTGCAACCAGACTTTTTTTTAAAAAGTCTGGTAGCAAGTAATAGCAAAAGTGTAATAACCTATTGTAATAGTTAGCACCTTTTTATACCTTTTTGCAATTGTTTCACCTTAATTATTGTTTTTTCTTTTGTTATATCATAATTACTTGATTATTTATAACTAAATTAAATCCTTATTATATAATTTTAAAAGTAATTTGTCAATTTATTGTAAACAATACTTAATTGGAATTGTTATATAAATAAATTATGTTATTTGTGTAGAAGCTTCTGTATATGTGATAAAACATGTAAAAATGCACTTATCTTGTAAAAATATGTCATTATCATGTAAAAGAATGTAATTAATGAGTTTTTGATGATGAAAAATCTTAAGTGATACAATTTAGTCTTTCTTTAGACTCCGTTTTCTTCAGATGTCAAAAGTGTCAGTTTTCGTAGTGAAGTGTTACATAATTAGTTTCAATTCCTAGATATTTTCAAGCTAAGTCCTAATTCCTATATCTGCAATACTCTAATTTCTGTTTTGTTCGAGCTAGAATCTCCAAAGCACAAGATGTAGCTTTTGGCTGTGGAATGAACAGTAATTAGTAGTCAGGAATGAACAGTAATTAGTAGTCATATTTCAAGTTCCATCAAGTTATATATGTCCTATATCCAGGACAATAGTTCCTGAAATATTTCAAGGTGTTTTTTATATATTCATGTCTTATATCCAGGACAGTAGTTCCTGATAATATAAAAGTTCTATATATTTATCTTTTTTTTGATTTATATTAGGGACAGAGGTTCCCAAAGTAAATACCAGCATACTCAACATTGAAATTTTTTAAATAAATAGTACAAATTCGAAAATTCTTCTGAAGGGTTTTTTTTATTTTTCCCTAAAAGAATAAGTGGTGGCAGCTTTATAACCAGTAAACAATAATTCAATGAGTACATTGCGTGGTCATAACATGGAATCAACCATTGCATCATCTTTTGGAAAGCAAGCGACTAAGAAAACATCACAACTGGAACAACCAATGTGGGGACATCACATAAATTAGCACCAAATGATTATCCAACCAAACGATCATATTACCATCTTATCAAATGATCATCTTACCAGATGACCAGTCATAGCATCAACGCGCCTGCTACCATCACATTATTCACACGAGCAAGACTTCTATGGTCTAGCTAAGATTTGTCTGTGTTTCAATTCTTGTAAGTGATCGACCGCAGTACAATTATATTAAATTTGTAATTCATTTAAATGGCAAAAAATATAAATAAATACATTTTGTATGATTTAAAATAATATATATATTATTCTACGATATAGAATAATTGTTTTGCTTTGTATATTATTAAATTTTAATAATTATTTAACATTTTTAAGATTCAATCAAATTATTAGGAATGTTTTTTTTATTCAAAATTCTTAAAGATATCACAGTTGATATTTAGAGATTTCAACATAGCAATTTTATTTATCAATGAAATATTAGAAATTTAATTTGGACAATTAATCTATCATACCTACAATCAATTTGTTGACAGTATTACGCAATCATCCTAATTACAGTATATTGAGGATTATATAACTATTTAAAAGTTAGCGTATGTAATTATATTATTTATCTATATATTAATGGTTTTAAAATTCAGAACTATGTTGCATACAATTATTTTTCTCCTAAGAATAAATAAAATTAAATAATTTTATTCCTTATAAATTATTAATTTATATAAATGATTTTTATCTCTTTATTTTAAATAAATCTTGTGTGAAAAAAAATTGTTTTTACTGACGTAATTAGTCTTACATATTCAAGACGAAAATTACTTGTTTATCCAAAATACCTTTAAATAGAGGTAACAATTATTGAAATAATTAAAATCTCATTAAAGTTCAGGATAAAGAGACTATTTCTTATGGCAAGAAATAATTACGATATATTAATTAGATTAAAAATTGCTTTGATGTATCAAATATTATTAACTTGATTCATTTTTTAAGATCAGCCTGCTATCTCGTTAGATATTTCAGAGGTCGAAAGATACATTACTTTTATATTTTTGTCATTTTTTATAGGTAATCTAATGAATTATATATAGGCTACTATTAATAACAATATGTTAATATTTTGTAAACAAGCAGTTAACTATTTTCAAGACAATTATATGTAAAAATTTATATCACAGTAATTATCATAACTTCATCAATGTCCCATTTTAAAATGATAAAGAAAATTTTTTTCAAAAATACAACTTTAAATAATTTAGTACTATTTATTATTAAGTTATTAAAATAACTTTCTGAACTCACATTTTGAAAACAGTTATCTCCATTTTATTTACTAATTAATTAGTATATCAGTTATTACAATAATTATTGCAACAAAGTGTTTTGTAATTAACTACCATTATTATTATTATTCTTTTATACTTATGTAATTACGAAACAGATGTATGTTTAACATAAATAATTTTGAATTTTAAAAAATTTGTTGATATTCCCTAACTAACCAGGTAAATTATGTTTATCAAAATTGAATGTATTGTCAAATAATGTGCAAACAGGTTACTTAAAATGACTAAATTTGTTAGAAAAGGGTTTTAAATCGACATCTTATTAAAGAAGAGATAAAGGCATATTAACAAAATTTTATAAATGCGCTATTCAACTCATATTGAAAATATTCAGATGAAGACTGTCCTGATATATCAGTTTGATAAGAAAATGTACATTAGATGAGAATATTATTCTTTTTTAGTTAAAATATAAATTTTTAAGAAGACCACACGGGTGTAATAAATTTGTAAAAGCTGAAGAAGTCAATAACAGAAAAAAACATTATACTGTAAGTTGAAATTATATTATTTGTAAATAAATGATAAACATATTTTTGACATGGACATATAAGATAAAGATAAACAAATTTCAAGTAAATGAGAAACCTGTCTATATCATTATTCAATAATCACTATCATGGTTAAAAATAATATTCATGATTCAGATGAAAACTGAATGCAGATAATCTATCGAATCATAATTAGTAACAAAATAATATTATATGAAAATTTTGTTTCGAAAAAAAGAAGTACTGCCTGCAGCACGTAGTCTATTGATCAATACTGCATTATAACAGCACTACTCTTCTAGTGTAATTTCATTAAACAAAATGAAATTAAAATAAATTGTAGGACATTCCTCCTATCTAATAATGAAAAAAAACTCCAAAACAAAAAAAACTAATCGATACCAAAATTGTATCATTAATTACAAAAGGTTTTATTTTAGTAATAAAGTTTAGGAAAATATTCAAGGTAACAATTCAGTTGGAAAAGCAGTATAAGAAAGCACACATACTATATCGTATAAAATGGAAAGAGAAAAAAACCTAGAAAATATTGTTTAGACATTAAACATATTCCTACATTTTTATCAGAATAACAAATAAATAAATATAGAAGGAGTAATAACAGGAAAGAAATCAAGTAATAAGTGTCAAGATACAAAACAAGGTTAAGATTAGACCAATTCCGAAAACAACATAATAAATCAGCTAAAGATGAAAGAACACTCTTGTCGAAACGAGAATAAATATTGCTAATATAAACAGTTGCAAATACGCAAAAACATTAAAATCTTTGAAAAACTTAGTTACGTGTTGAAACAAAAAACAAACAAGCTAGAAATTATCAGTTAGACATCAGAATCAACATAAGTACGTTAAAATAATTCAGAAACATAAGCTTATAAGAACAAAAGATTTAGAAAACATATGATAAAAGAAGTTACAAATCTAAACCACATAAAGAAGACAACATAGCACTAAGCACTAACAGTGATACAAAAAATAAAAGAGGGAAACATAAAAACAATATCGTGTTAAGTCAATCGCGAAATAGTTAATTTGATAACACCCAGAAATTATCTTAAACCAAATTAATATGTTATAGTAACTAAATACGCAAGACATTATTAGAAGTTCATGAAGAACATAAAGAAAGGTCTACTCAAAAGTTAAATCAGTTTTTTGAATTGAATAAAAGAATTTCTAATTTTAACTACATATTGAAACATGCATTCAAGGAAATAGTTAAGAATTGAATTTAATTATAAAATAGAATGGAAATAAAACTAAAGTTTAAGGCATGATTTAGAACATAAAAAATTACTATGAATAGATAGAAAAACAGAAAGTTAATAAACTATGTGAATTTTAAGAATGTAATCAAATATGTAAAATAAGAGACCAATAATCAAGAATCTGTCACCAAATCAGTTGAATAACTAAAGCAATCTTTATGAAAACCAATGCAAAATAAAGAAAAGTACCAGCTTCAAGTAACTCAGAAGAAATGAAAACATATTTTACAAATTAAATAAAAAATTCAAGCAAAATATTGCAAACTGTTATGTACATACAATAAATATAAAAACAAATTATAAAATGAAAATGAAATAGTTGGAATTATTAAAATAACTAAAAAGAACATAAAAAATTATCAGATAGGGCATATAACAGATTAAAGGAAGATATCATAAATAAAAACATTCAGTGTTATAGGTTTAGAAATAAAAATCTGAAAACAAACGTGAATTATTTCCACATAAACAACACGAGGAACCTAATTCTACAATAGTTACCAGAAATAAAACAGAAACTTGAGAAACTCAACTTTTCTTCCAAAAAATGAAAAATATGATTTCGGATTAAAACTCTACTAAAGCAGAAAAGAAAAGTAAATGTCAGAAAATGTATACATCTTGCTAATAATCAAACTTTATCCAAAATATGGAAATAATCAGAGATAGATTTGATTGTGTGTGTACTCATTTTTTAAGGCCTTATATGAGACTCATATTGTCACGTTTCGTCACTGTTCACTTTTCATGAATATGATAACAGCATATTAAACTCAAACCATACTCATATTGACTTCAGATGAATCTAAACACTTGTAGCCATAACTACTTCCATATATTAAGAACAGGATTTCACAATGGATATTCTCCTTAATTTCTGAAAATAATAGTTATTACTCAAACTCAAGACATCTGTTAAAATACATAAAAATAACTACAGATATTTGAATTAAGATTATATACTGCTTTACAATCAAACCAACCGCAGTCACAAGCAATAAAGATAAATTATGGTTTAATTATAAGGCCTAATAAAATCCATAAAGCTAACAGTAAAAGAACTAAAATAACTCTAACTAAAAAATGTTGAAATAAATCGAGCATTGAAGAAAATAAAATAACCAGTTAAATTAAAATGAGTATACCTACAATTACTCAATCACTATACATTCGTTCATTCTCAAATGCTGAATATAGAATCATATGTCGTATCCAACAATTTCAATATTCTTCAAACCTATTGGACATATATAGGTTATATATTTTACAATCAAAATTTGAACAAGTTATCAGAAGAATAAAACTGATGTCCTCTCAAGATAACCTGCTCTCCTAAACGGATTCACCCAATGAAGATTACCA
Source organism: Prosapia bicincta (assembly GCA_036971475.1). Classification (NCBI taxonomy): domain Eukaryota; kingdom Metazoa; phylum Arthropoda; class Insecta; order Hemiptera; family Cercopidae; genus Prosapia; species Prosapia bicincta. The sequence goes on from JBAIZL010000005.1 coordinate 122,615,768, forward strand.
ACTTGTTTCTCAGTTAGACATATTGTTAATCCAACTACTTCACTACCATATCTTTCTTTAGAAATCTGTATAAATTCAACCATGAAAAATGACAAATATTGCAAATAATAGCCAAAGAAAATATAAAATCAATCCTAATATGAAAAATAAAATATACCAATGTATAAACAATTTATAACAAGTATTTAGCTTTACTATGAACAAATAAAAGAGCCAATTCTTAATACAAAACTAGAAGATAATACTGTTCAATGACAAGATATTAATTCATTAATTAATCACTTAAACAATAGTTTATGACTATCTGAATTTTATATTTCGTAAATGTGTTAAAACTTACAGTTTTAACACATTTACTAAATATAAAGTTCAGATAGTCATAAACTATTGTTTAAGTGATTAATAAGACTCGCCGAACGTAATGGACTGCAAAATTCAAGAATTCATTAATAAAATAGTTTCAAAAATGAATCGAAATATATGAAAGAAAGAAAGAAAAAATTAAACAGTATAAAAATTAATAATTTCCAGACAAACTAAGCATTGTTAATGAAAAAAAAATGAATTGTTAATCTTTTCCTCTTCTTTTTCAAATCAGTCATTTTAAATAAAATCTTTTAAGTACCTGTTCTTGCATCTCTCAAAAATGTTTAAGATCATAATTATAATAGATTATTCTGTATGAAAAAATGTAATATAAATAATAATTTAATACCAAAATAATTTAAATAACAATAAGATAATTACAATTTTGCATTAATTATTAAATATCTATTCCATGATTAATATTTATTCTATTCAATTTAAGATACAACTAATGTATTTATCTAATGTAAAATAGTCTTAAACGTAAAGGAACTATTAGTGAATAATTAAAAAGATCAAAGAGTCAGTTACCATCAGATACACAAATCTAAATTTTCGACTATACTGTATTCTTGAAGAAAAAGAACATTAAGTTTTTTGTATTGAAATTATAATTCAGTGAATAGTTGATAAAAACCATATATATTTAAATTTTTAGTACTATCATGAACACATCTCTAAATATTTGAACGTCAATGTAGTTCAATATAATTTTCAATGCGTTTTAATAATTATTCTAAGAACAAAGCTATGTAGAATCAAAAGTTTTAAATAGAGAAATATTAATTATGAAAAATATGCAAATTATATTATAAAGTCTAACAACATGTTTTGTATGTGATTTCTATATTAATATTATCACAAATTGATAAAAAAATAAAAATTGCCATTTTATTTTATTTAAAAAAAAAGTTAAAAATCGAAAATCAAGGAAACAATTATTATAAGCAATTATATCTGTATTTGTATTTATGTGTTTGCATTTTATAAATTTAAAATTTATTTTACCAAGTTTATATGGTAAAATTATGTAACACTGTTCGCATTATGACTATTTAAAGAAAAATATTATACATTGTAAGAAAGGTATAATCCTATTTTCAATTCTACAGTAGATATTTTTACAAAATACTCATTAAACTTCGGAGGAAAGTAATATCTGCACTTAATTTCATATCACCTATTGCATACTTAGCAACTTTTTATACCTTATTGTAATTGTTTCACCTTAGTTATTAATTTTTCATTTGATATATCATAATTACTCAATTATTCATAACCAAATTAAATCCTTATTATATAATTTTAAACATAATTTGTAAATTTGTTGTAAACAATACTTAATTAGAATTGTTATATAAATAAATTATGTAATTTGTTCTAGAAACATCTGTATACGTGACAAAGTATGTAAAAATGCAATTATCTTTTAAAAATATGTCATTATCATGTAAAAGAATGTAATTAATGAGTTTTTGGTCATGAAAAATCTCAAGTGATACAATTTAGTCTTTCCCCATACTCCGTCTTCTTCAGACGTAAACAGTGTCATAGTGAAGTGTTACATAATTAGTTTCAATTTGTAAGTAAATGTTTTCAAGCAAAGTCTTAATTCGTATATCTAGAAAACTCTAATTATTGTCTTGTTCAAGCTAGAATCTCCAAAGCACTAGATGTAGATTTGCGCTGTTTGTGGAATGAACAGTAATTTGTAGTCAGGAATGATCAGTAAATAGTAGTCAGGAATGAACATAATTAGTAGTCAGGAATGAATATAATTAGTAGTCAGGAATGAACAGTAATTAGTAGTCAGGAATGAACATAATTAGTAGTCAGGAATGAACATAATTAGTAGTCAGGAATGAACAGTAATTAGTAGTCAGGAATGAACATAATTAGTAGCCACGAATGAACATAATTAGTAGTCAGGAATGAACATAATTAGTAGTCAGGAATGAATATAATTAGTAGTCAGGAATGAACATAATTAGTAGTCAGGAATGAACAGTAGTTAGTAGTCAGGAATGAACATAATTAGTAGTCAGGAATGAACATTATTAGTAGTCAGGAATGAACAGTAATTAGTAGTCATATCTCAAGTTCTATCAAGTTATATATGTCCTATATCCAGGACAATAGTTCCTGAAATATTTCAAGGTGTATTTTATATATTCATCTTATATCCAGGACAGTAGCTCCTGAAATATTAAAAGTTCTATTATATATTCATCTTATATCCAGGTCAGTAGTTCCTGATAATATAAAAGTTCTATATATTTACCTTTTTTTTCTTTTATATTAGGTACAGAGGTTCCCAAAGTAAATATCAACATTCTCAACATTGAAAGTTTTTTGAATAAATAGTACAGATTCGAAAATTCTTCTGAAGGGTTTCTTATTTTTCCCTAAAAGAATAAGTGGTTGTAGCTTTAAAACCTTTAAATAACCAGTAAACAATAATTCAAAGAGTACATTGCGTGGTCTTAACATGGAATCAACCACTGTATCATCTTTTGGAAAGCAATCAACTAAGAAAACATCGTAACTGGTGTCAGCCGTTGGACAGCCAACGCTGGGACATCACAGGCAGATGAACTAAAAAAATTAAAATTAGATTGGAAGCTGAAAAACAAAATTGTAATGAGAAGATCGACATACGCAGAGAAGATACAGTATAGACAATACCAGCAACATAACGAAAGCTGTCAAGGACGTGTTGCAGTGGAAACACTTTGGCTGCTTTGCTCACATCCTGAATTTGATTGTCACTAGTGCATTTGAAAACAATGTGGTCCTAACCCTCCTGGAAAATGTTACAGGTATTGTTGCCCATTTCAAAAGAAGCACTACGTCAAATGGGAAACTAATTGCCTGCCAAACCAACAACACTCTCTGGAGGCTAACTCTAAAATTATTTCAGGATATAGACAATAGGTGGAACTCTAGATTTACATGTTGCAAAGAATTACCATTAGGCGAGGCTATTCACTGGGGGAATCAGGTCAAGTATCTGTGCGTCATGCTTAACAGAGGCCTGACTTGGGACCCTCACATTACCAACACGTTAAAGAAAGGAACAATTAGATTATCACAACTATATCCTATGATTAACAGAACAAGCCCGCTTTCACTACTGGCGGCCACTACTATATACGTATCTATGTTGCGCAGCATACTCACTTACGCTCCATCCGTCTGGGGCCATTCAGGCAACTCACGCACACGCAGACTCCAGTTATTCCAAAGTAAGGTTTTGCGAATAATCACGAAGACACCTAGATGCACAAGATTAACACTGCTTCACACTGACTTGAAAGTGACTTTTATCAAGCACCACCTCCGACACTCATTTCCTCACTGGGTAAGCACGACCCCACCCACAACATACACAGAATTACTAAATTCGATTTGTATGCCCTTTCAGTGTCTAGTAGTTAGGAGAAGGAGAGTTGCATGTAATTCATGCCATAGCCTCACTAACAGGGTAGTTGTAAGGTAATAACACTCCTTATCTCTTAGCAAAAAGATATCGTTGGCCCCAGGGTACCTCTATGATATGTCGCGGGATATTTCCTGACAGGGTTTTGTTTTTGACAGGTATTTCATCCCGCTCTTAGCGCGACATTTACTGTACTGTTTCTTTTCAATATCTTCTGATTCTCCGGGGAAAGATCTTGTAAGTTTTGTACATGGTTAATCAGTCCCGTATCCCAAGAAATCTCTTTTTCAAAATTTGAAAAAGGGAAATGAGAAGGCATAGGGTTATTTAAAATTAAAAAAAGGAAAACATGGTCAATTCAAAGTGATATAGCATACCTTTTTTAAATTTAATAAAAAACACTTGGAGCTAAAATGGAATAACAAAGTTGTGATGAATGATTTTAAACTAACTTAACTTAACTAGCATTTTACTCGTATATGATGAAACAGATACATGATGATATTAATATGAATAAACAAACAGGAGTTAAACACTTTTTACAATTTAAACATATTAAGAAAAAACTTTAAAACTAGTAGCCTATTCTAGAAGTCAAGAGGTAGACGGCTGGGAGAGAAAGTGCGAGTTGCAGAGGTGTAGTGGAGGATCGAGAAAGACTTTGGGACTAGGACAGAAAATAGGAGGGGGTCCAACTGAGTTTTCCAGATCCCTAAGGTGTGGGTAATACGAGCTTTCAGCATTATCAGAGAGGTTCGCTGAGAGGGATCTGAAAGAAACAGCAAGCGATGGGGAGCGAAGGGATTTTCGGATGGTGATATTTGACAGAAACCAAGGAGGGTAGGAGAGGAGTGTGAGGGAAGAGAATTGGAAGGACTCAAGAGATTTTCGAGACATGTTGGAGCAAAGAGGCCACCAGACAGGAGCTGCATACGTGAGGACAGGACGAAGGAGTATTTGGTGTGTGGTGTTTAATTTTGAAAGCGATGGTACTTCTGCGGCAGAGGAGAGCGTAGAGCTTAGCACGGATAGCTCTACCCTTGGTAAGGGCTGAGGAAGCTTGAGAGGATAAAGACAGGTGCTTATCTAGGATAGCGCCAAGGTATTTAACAGAAAACCTCCAAGGTTTTGGCCTCCCGTCAAGAAGGATGACTCTGGTTTGCGGTTGTAGCTTTCTGGTGAAGCAGATGGCTTCTGGTTTTTCAGTATTTACTTCCGTTCTCCACTCCCGGAGCCACATTGACAGGGAGTCCAGTTGCGTCTGGTTGGTCTTTGTGGTTTTGGGTATGCTCCAGGAGCTTGACATGAACATGGCGTCATCCGCATAGAGGGAAAGTGAGACGTTTAGAAGGAGGAAGAGGTCGTTTTTGTAGAGGAGATAGAGGAGTGGGCCTAGGACGGAACCTTGCGGAACACCCGCAAAGATAGGACGGAAGTGTACTTCAAATGTTTAGGATTAAGAGTAATGTATAATATTAAATAATATTTCATCAAGAGTTTTAAACTAATGGCCAAAACGGACAAATTAAGAAACGAACGAACCTAGTAGGGGATATTTAAAATTTATCACAAGTGTAAAGGGCACTTCAAATGTTTAGGATTAAGAGTAATGTATAATATTAAATAATATTTCATCAAGAGTTTTAAACTAATGGCCAAAACGGACAAATTAAGAAACGAACGAACCTAGTAGGGGATATTTAAAATTTATCACAAGTTTAAAGGGCACTTCAAATGTTTAGGATTAAGAGTAATGTATAATATTAAATAATATTTCATCAAGAGTTTTAAACTAATGGCCAAAACGGACAAATTAAGAAACGAACGAACCTAGTAGGGCAGCGGTTCTCAACCTGGGGGGCGCACCCCCCTGGGGGGCGTAGAAGAATTCCAGGGGAGGCGTCAACAAATTTTTAAAAAAATTGAATTTGATGTTGGACACAAACACACAATCATTGAAATTATTTTATAGCTTAATAGAGCTATAAAGCTCTATTTCTTTACTCAACGAACTTTTCTTCCTTTCCAAAATCTCGTCGATGATACCCAAAGTCTTCCAAAAGACCTAGTAAATGAAATGAAGGACCTAATATCTGAGCATTTGTTGTCTCTGAAGAACAAAATCGGAGCCTATTTCCCAGATATAAGCTCGGAAAACTGGGAATTCAAGTTAACAAGAGACCCCTTTCAAATCAACATTGATATACCTCCTGATCACATTCAAGAACAAACAATTGACTTGCAATGTGATTCCAAAGCTAAATTGGATTTCCCAAACATGGATCTCGAAGATTTCGGGCTACTATATCTTCCTGTTTACCCAGAAGTAGCAATGGAGGCAGTCAAGTTGCTTGTACAATTTTCATCAACTTATCTATGCGAGACAGGATTTTCAGCCCTGGCTAATATAAAATCTAAATATCGAGCCAGACTAGATGTGGAAAGTGACCTGCGGTGTTCTTTGTCAAAATTTCATCCAAACATACAAAAATTAGTTAACGAGAAACAGTGCCAGCCCTCACACTAGCACTACAAAAGTAGCGAACATTTTTCTGGTTATTACTTAAACATATTGTAAGTAAATTTATCATATAAGTCTAAATTAACTTTATCCGTGAAGGGAGGCGTGACCTCACACCAAAGTGTGAAGGGGGGCTCAGAGCCTAAAAGGTTGAGAACCCCTGTAGTAGGGGATATTTAAAATTTATCACAAGTGTAAAGGGCACTTCAAATGTTTAGGATTAAGAGTAATGTATAATATTAAATAATATTTCATCAAGAGTTTTAAACTAATGCCCAAAACGGACAAATTACAAAACGAACGAACCTAGTAGGGGATATTTAAAATTTATCACAAGTGTAAAGGGCACTTCAAATGTTTAGGATTAAGAGTAATGTATAATATTAAATAATATTTCATCAAGAGTTTTAAACTAATGCCCAAAACGGACAAATTATGAAACGAACGAACCTAGTAGGGGATATTTAAAATTAATACAATTGTAAAGGTTACGTCAAATGTATAGGAATAAGAGTAATGTATAATATTAAATAATATTTCATCAAGAGTTTTAAACTAATGCCCAAAACGGACAAATTATGAAACGAACGAACCTAGTAGGGGATATTTAAAATTAATACAAGTGTAAAGAGTACTTCAAATGTTTAGGAATAAGAGTAATGTATAAATAAAATAATATGTCATCAATAGTTTTTAAACTAAAGACCAAAAAAGGGAGAACATGGTCGCCTCTAAGGTGTAATTTTGATTGCTTTCAGCTTAATCTAGGGGTTTTTGACTTGAGTCGGGCCCCAAAACCGACAAATTATGAAACGAACGAACCTAGTAGGGGATATTTAAAATTAATACAAGTGTAAAAGGTACGTCAAATGTTTAGGATTAAGAGTAATGTATAAAATAAAATAATATTTTATCAAAAATTTTTATTTAAACTAAGGCCAAAAAGGGGAGAACATAGTCGTTTCTAAGGTGTGGATTATACAGCATTCAGCTTAACCTAGGATGTGTTTGACGAATGCATTCCGGTCAATACTGTTTATTTAAAGGATGTGAGGTAAAACTGGTTTTAAAATTATTAATAAAAACTGTAATAGCTTCAAGTGATATAATTATAATGTAAAAAACTATTTGAAAAAGTTACACAAGTTGCATTATAAAATATGTCAAATACAAACCCACGTTCAATGAAAAGATTTTAATGTGAATGAGAGGAATAAAGCTACGATTTTAGTTTTTACAGATTCAGAAGACGAAAAGAAAAATGCCGCACTTGCGTCCTTCTAATCACTACCTTTAGGGATAGCCCTAACTGCCAAGCTACAAAGAAATTTTGTTTATAAAATAACATTGGGGTATTACAGGGAAATCTCTCTACTGTTTTGGGGAGAAATATGTTCACATGAAGAGGCAGGGGGAAATAACACATTTGTTTATAATTATTAACAGTTTTCTTTCATTTTCAAGGTCATTTCAATTTTGTTAGTAGTGTTATATCACTAACGTATAAACACACAGTAACGCAATGAAAATTTTGGAAAGAACCCCAATACCACAAAAATAATAAAAAATAACCTATATAACAAGTTACTTAAGATTAAACCCTTTGTTGGTAGAGGGCGGAGAGGGAGGGAGCTTACCTCATGCCTATATATAGCGATAGCAGTTAACTGCTATAAATGAGATTTTTCAGAAACGGCACATCAAAGGTGCGAGATAGAAAGGTCGGTCCAACAAGCCAAGGTCAGCGTCACTCTGGTTTGTAACTTCTTGTTTGCTAGATTGTAATTTTACATCAGACCCTCTGATGGTGATGACATGGTAATCGAAATGTACATAGGGTTTACTCTTAAGTAACTTGTTTTATGTGTTAGTTTTTATTATTTTTGTGATATTGGGGTTCTTTCAATATTTTCATTGTCGTTATTGTGTGTTTATGCGTTAGTGATAACACTACTAACATAATTGAAAGTGAAATCATTGTACCAATGTTCTGTTGATATTGTACACAATTACGAATAATTATCAGTTTCAATCCCAAACAATTAACAATTTATTACAAGAAACCTATTTAGGAGAAAACTTAGCTGTGTTGTACACGGTATTTCACGGGTTCAGATCATCGTAATATCAGGAATTATAATCATATCAACCAATGTATTTAACATTACAAGAATATATTCTATGAATTACTGCAAAAGTGTGAAACGAACGAACTTAATAGGAAATATTTAAAATTTATCACAAGTGTAAAGAGTAGCTTCAAATTTGTAGGATTAAGAGTAATGTATAAAATAAAATAAAATTCCATCAAGAAATATTTTAAATTGAGCCACAAAAGGGGAAAACATGGTCCCCTCTAGGGCGTGATTTAGTGAGGTTTAAGCTTAACCTAGAGGGTTTTGACTTGAAGTCGGAGACACCTAGAAACATCGGTTCTCCCCTGTATACGACCTTTTACTAGGTGATATTAGTTTCATGCTCAAAGGAGAGAGATAGCCTAAGATGATATTTTTTCAACGCCGCTATTTATGCAACCAGGGTTTCTTATGAGTGAGTATAAAGTTACTTTACTTATGTCTGAGTAGTAATTTGAAATAAAAGTATCCACAATACCTCAGTACAGAATATCTAATCATCACACCAAACGTTATATTTCGAAAAATCGTTCATAAATTGGAGATGTAGTAACAGTTGCAGATGTTACTCTGTTTGACTGATAGATTGCAGTAGGCCTACATGTCTCCACACACAACTCTTGACCGCCTTAAGAGACAAATTAGGCGGGAACTAATTCAGTACAAAGTCGAAGGCTTCCAAGCGGAATTGGCGACCTTAAACACAACCGATACACAGAAATGGCCGATGGGTAAACACCTCACGCGAGAACCACTGCGCTATCCTCCACTCATCGGCCCGTCTGTGCAGGTGGGTGAACCGGTCGACAAAGTTAACTTGTTGGGTGACACGCTTGTGAGCACGTTCCAACCAGCTGTTGCAGCCGTCACAGCTAAAATAAATTTAGAAACAGCACAGTTTGCCTACTACACTACATTAGAGCCAAACACTGACACTATAATCACAGAATAAAGTGGGCAATGTCACAAACAAACTCCAGGAAAGCTCCTGGACCAGACACCATCAACAACATAACGCTGAAAAACCTCACGGAGAAAGCGATCACTTATCTCTTAAACATCTACAATGCTATACTCCGGACACAACACTTCCCGGACGCTTGGAAGGAGGGGTTCTTGGTCTTCCCCAAACCGGGAAAAAACTAACTTGGGACTCGTATGGACCGATAAGCTTGTTCAATATGACGGGGAAGGTATTTGAAAAAATACTGCTCAAACGTATCAACAAGCATAGCCACACAAACAACATACTGAGGACAGAGCAATTTGGCATTAGGACAAAATGCTCGGCCACGCATCAGCTGACTTTCAACAATTACTGCTCGACTGGGGTAGTCTTCCTGGACATTGAAAAGGACTTTGACCTGGTCTGGCACAGCGGACTCTTAGTGAAACTACGACACTATCCAGACGGGCTTATACACCTAGTTAGCTCATACCTATCCAACTGCAAGTTTAAGGTTGATGTAGACCAAACTCAACCTACACTACGGACTGCACGGGCCAGAGTAATTCAGGGCTCAATTATTGGGCCCGTATTGTTCAACATCTACATCAACGACATACCGACAACACTCAACACACAAGTGGCTATATTTGCAGATGACACAGCGTTATCCGCTAAGTCATGGGAGCCACGTCTAACACACTCAAATTTGCAGGACCACCTTACAGTACTATAATCATGGCTGAGCTACTGGACAGTTAACGTGAACGTGGCCAAGTGCTCTGCTTCTCTCCATACGTAGGACACACAAACTCCACACACCACTAAAACTATTGGGCGAGGACATCCACTGGGGGAACCAGGTCAAATATCTGGGAGTCATACTCGACAAAGGCCTGACTTGGGACCTTCACATTACTAACACGTTAAAGAAAGGAACAATTAGATTAACACAACTAGATCATATGCTTAACAGAACAACCTCACTTTAACTACGGGTTGCCACTAAGATATATTTGTCAATGTTGAGCACACATCTGAGACAATACATACGATACTCGAAATCAAGGCACCACAAAGGCCCCTAGATGCACATTATTAACACTGACGTATAAGTACTTTTATCAAACAACACCTTCGGCACTTAGTAATAAGGTTCTACAAACAGACCGACACCCATAGATCCAAGCACTTTTTCTCACTAGGTAGATACGATCCCACACACGTCACACAGACAGCCGCTGTCCATCTTGACTGCGTAGCTCTAGCTATAAAATACAAATGAAATGCACACATTCTAACTTGCTTCACAGTTATGTTCCAGGCGACGCAGGTCGCAGCTTAGCCTCAAGGAACTACTAATTTTGATTTGCAAGCCTTTTCAGTTTCGAGTAGGCAGCAGAAGAAGAGGTGCATGCCATTCCTGCCATAGACTCACTAGGTATTTACTATTTCATATCCCTCCTTATCCCTTAGCATAAGGATATCCTAGCTCCCAGGCTTCCTGTATGATCTGTTAGGGTATCTACCACTAGTCCTGGGGTTAAAATTTTAAAAAAATAAGTAATATTCCAGTCAATACTACATTAATAAATGGTTAATGGAGAAAAAAAGTTCTTCAAAACAAAATTAAAATCTGTAATAACTATAAGTGGAATATTTGTATAATTAATAATTAATCTCTTGAATTTTGTAGTCCAATGTGTTCGGTGAATCTTAATTAATCACTTTAACATTTTATTAAAATCAATAATGTTAAACTGATTAATAATATTGAATGTAAAGAACTAGGTTGTAAAGTTACGTAATTTCAAAATTAAATATAACAAATTTAAACCCACTTTTATTAAAGACCTTTCAATGTGAAAGAGTTGATTCAAAATTACTATTTTAGTTTCTGCAGACTCAGAAGATAAACAGGAGAATGCTTATGACTTGCCCTTCTAATCGCCGCTTATAGTAGAAAGAAAAACAAGCAAACTTTTCTCTAATATCAACAAACCTTTAAAATGGATATTAGGCAAAAGAGCTTATTTGTTTTATTAAATAAAGTAACATGCTTATTGTATTAAAGAAAATAATAATTTCAGATATATAATTACTTTTAAAGAATGTGATAAATATTTGTAGTAAAAAATAAAATAACTGTTGCTTGTTGTTTTGTGTAGTGTTAGTATTGGAATTTAGAAATTTTCTCTCACATTTCAACCTATACTTGTAAAGAGCCTCTAGGACAAATCTCAGGCAAGACGTAAGGATTTCATAACGCTTTTCAGACATTGCAGCAGGAAATATAGGGCGGATGCAAAAGTCTTTGGTAAACAGTGACTGAATCTTTTCATCACTAAATCGTAACACAGATAATAAAACAAACATACCTGTAAGAGCGTTTACCTTTTCAATGAAAGAATCCCTGTAATTACTTTTGTTTGTTTTATCACTGAGTTCTGAACGTTCATTTTTGGAGCTTTACTTTAGTATTCTCTACCATTATCGACATAATTTCGTCTTCAAACAAAAGCTTCCATACATCTAATTTTAAAGGGTTGTAACCTAATCGCCTTGCACAGCCTCTTATTCGTGGTAAGCCAGTACGAATAATATTGCTTGTTGGGGTTCTGGCTAAATTTGTAGTAGGCTTGCTTTCCTAAGCATTGCCTTCTTTCTATGAAATACTCAAGCAAATTGTCATTTCCAGTATCTATAAAAACATTTTCATGCACTTTTCGTAAAAGAAGGTCTTCATCATCATCCAATTTACCCGGATCACTATCACTGCATTCCTGTCCAGACAATACGTAATGGAGATCTGCGTCTGAGTTGTCTACTTCACTACTACTTGGGTCGTCAATAACCTCACTTTAGTCTTCGTTTAACAGTCCACGAATAGTGTCGCTATAGTCAGCATCTTTGCACGAACATTCTGGCGAGCCATTTTACCACTTTAACTAGTAGGAAAACATTTGGTTTTCCAACCAAAACACTTTGCTTTACCAACATTAAATAATAAAAAGAAATATAATAAAGAATACATCGGCCGAAACACCGGTCTCATATACCCTTATATGCGGTAACCGAAACACCAGGTACCTCAGACCACTATGCGAAATACGGCAACAGAAACACGCGGTCTCACAGGCCGTAGGATATTGACAAACGACATGTCAAGGTTAGATATTCAAACCAAACTAACAGACCATTGACCATGTGATAGTGGAGGATGAGAGAGGTAGCTATTGTAAAGGTCAGCACTGCCACTCACCCAGGGTAGCCATAATTAAATAAATAAATTTCCCTTAGTGCCTGTGAAACAGGTGTTTCGCCATAGGTGTTAATACTTTCTCATGATTACTATTCTGTAATTACTATGTGTTTCATTATCATCACAGTTCACTTGTCCTTTCTCGCTAACTTTATCTACTTTGTGTATACATTATATTTGTTTATGATTCTGCCTCATTTAATTCTTCAACACCAATTTAATACTATAAACTGTAAAAAGAATATTTGCCTTTTTAATAACTATTCCAATGCTGTACAAATAACATGTGCTACTTGTTTTTATTTATTAAGATTGTTTAATCACATAATCTAAAACAAATATTGCTAACATTTTAAATACGGTTTATAAATTTATATCTTTAAAGCTACTTTGTCTTGTGCTTTGTTATTTCCAAAAGTTTGTACCTTTTTCCTTGCACCATTCTTTTGAATGCTTATTCTATAATAATTCTGGAAGCGAATCGGCCTCCAAGAAATTTCTTGAGCAAAGAACAAGATAAGATTCAATAATTTACTGAAAGAGAAACGAATATGGTATTTCAAGAGTAAAACAATATATTAGGGATGGGCCGATTCCTAAAATTTTCGATTCCGATTCCGATTCCAATTCTAAAATTTTCCGTTCGATTCTCGATTCTTTACTCGATTCTCGATTCTTTCAAGTTATATTAGCTTACATTCTAGTTCTCTAATAATTAATTTAGTTAACATCTTGGTCATACGGCAAAACCTTTTAAAAGTTCTGTTTTAATGTAATAGGCTACACAAAACCTTCAACCTTGATTTATCAATAGGAATTTTTTAAACATAAAAACATATCAGAATAAAGTAATGACTTATTTTAAAGTTAAAAATGTGAACTTTACTTATTTTATGATGTTTGAAAAAATTCCTAAGCCTATTTACATTGTCTCCCAAACAAAACAAAAATTAAAAACAAACGAACAACATAAAAAGTAAAAAATTAATACAAATAGGATAGTTTTTAATATTTAAAAGTCTGGCAGGTAATGTACATTTCTGTTCAAAAACACAAGCATTTGAACACGTTGTGTGTCAAGCTAGTTTCATCGCTAGTCACATATAGCTCCTGAAGTTGAGAAAGGTTTTTCAGAAAACACTGTCGCGAGTAGGCAGACAGGTATTTTATTGCCATTGCATTTAAATGAGGGTATTTGGCACTTTGTACTGCCAAATACTTCCCAACATTACAATCTGGACTGGCTAATGGTTCCCCCAGATAATTGTTTACTTCTTCTTCTACTATCAATTTCCCTGGGGTACCTTCTTCCCCAACATTCTGGATTAGTGGGGCATACCTTCTCCACATCTGGTGGGACCTTTTTTCTGCCGGTGTATGGAACAAGTGCAACTGATTCAGGCCTATTTTGTATTTATTACTCAATCCCAGTTGATTTTTAACCGACTATCACTTGTAGGTCCTGTGTCTGAGGATAAAGTTTCTTTAAGTATAGATCTTTTTTGTTGATAAATTTGGGCAAAATGAATGATGTTTAAGTGCTTTTTCATATTTGATATATTATGTGGTTTTCCACCGTCAGTTTCTGTTAACCGTCATCGAATTGACGCGACGGCCAGTACCCTGAACCGAATACCGCCAGGCCTCTTGAAGCTTTATGTTTATTAGTACTACTCAGCTGGTGTTGCTACTTTTGGAAAAATTAAGGCACAGTATTTAACAACAAGCTTCACACTACTTACAGATGTATTTATGATAGTTTTTGTTTGATAGATAAACGCCGACGGGATTAAAAACATGATGTTATTCTAAGAGCTTTTTGTCCGTAGTTACGGGCCGACACACATATTTGTTATAACGTATTGTAATGATTTTCACTACTGTTTTCAAAATTTCACAAAACCTTAAAAGTAAGTCGGAAAAATTGACTGAATATTTAGTTGTAAAATAATCCTTAAAAACGGACTTTGTGAAAGTTAAGTACAAACATTGATACGCTTAGATAAACTCATCCTTACTAGGAAGTAAATTATAACGTAAATTCCTTAACAAGTATATTATTTGGTGTTAAAACCTTTACTTAATATGAATCTTGGATAGTATTTACTGGACCTGTAGCATTACTTATCAGAGAGAGAATATATTACACTTTAGTTCTATATTCAAAATATTTATAAACTCACAAATCAATCACATGTGACACGTTTACGTGTCTTAGTGATAGGCGCAAAAACACTTTTATCACTAGTCTATTTATTATTTGGGTAGCCAGGACATGAAATTATGGTTTTGTTGTTTCTTGCTTACACAAAACACAAAAAATATCAAAACAGTGTGGCACAGATAATAAAATTTAATTAAATCAAAAACAATGTCGGGTAAATTGGTCCGACGGAGTTTATTTACGTTTCATTTACGGTAGGAAAAAACTATGTTGGACCAGTTGGTCCGACACGTATTTTTATAAATATTCGGAATCGCGTGGAATCGGAATCGACACTTTTATGATGAAGAATCGAGTATCGACGATTCCTCGATACCACCTAGAATCGACGATTCCTGGAATCGAGAATCGGAATCGGCCCATCCCTACAATATATTGATGGATATCAAATTAGAAGCACTGAAGAGTTCAGACGAGGGTGGTAAAAGACCAAGCAGAAGGATAGTGTGGCCAGTTTGGGTATTTCCCCTTAATGTTTAAAGTTATAAACACAATTGCAACTATTAGTCATATAACTGTCACACAAGACATTAGACAAATATTTTACTATAAAACTATGTAGCTACAACTATTAGTCAATTAACCACTTAACATATTTGTTTTATCACGCAATACATTATAAACAACCAAACTTAGAGCTACAACATTGGCTACAGGTGGAAGGAAAGAAATTGTAGGTTGAACAAAAACATTTAAGAAACTCTCCACTCCAGCAGTATTCAAGACAATATTGAATATTTTTGGTAAATAATAAATCAATTGCAGGATTACCTAGACACTGGGGTGATTTAGCAACAGAATTTTGACATACCCCTTTCAGACCTAAATGCAGGTAAATTTGAATTTTTTTCATACAAGCTTTTTCATCATTACGTCTAAGAAAAACTTGCAAAGAAAATAACTTGAATATTTTTTTAGAATCAATGAATACAAACAACACACAGCCCTCAAAGCGACACTATAGCGCTGGGTCTTGTGATGATGGTTTGATTCCTTCATTTAGCTCACATATTAGGAGCTTAGAGTGTTAGTGACACTGGATAGGAAATTATCGCAAAAAATCCCCGGGCTGTTCACTTTGCCCGGACTTCCCCTATACACATATCACTAATAAATATATAAGGGAATGTATAGTCTACACAAAAGTCATAACTGAGGGAAATGATGTCATCCAAACAAACAAAGAACGCAATTCTAAATAGCACATGCGACATCAAACTTTGACTAAACTATAAACAAATAAAATTCTACTGATAAAGGACCATTTCCATCTTCATTGTTTTGGTGTGTAAACCTATCACCCAAATCCAAATGTAAAGCATATTTGAAAAGGGTTGCCTTTTTTCTTCAGATGTCAATTTTCATAATTTTACAGAGACCTCAATTTTTTGTAATGATGATCCACTGACTCCTTTTTAATTCTGGTAACACTATAAACTTTAGTCTTAGTAGTCAGAAAGATTTGTCTTCTTACAGCCTTTGATAATGACACTATGACATAAAGCACTGTTTTGAGGCTGTATAACTACTAAGACATAGCAAAAGCCTTGAGATGCAGAGGCAGAGAGTTTACCAACTAGTGGAGATGGAAGGCCAGGCAGTTGTCTACCCCTCTCTCGTATCAAGGCACAGTTGAGAACAACACGCGATGGTTGTGAAGGACCTATATGTATCAGCAAGATTCGACAAACAATGAGTCAGCCAACTACATCCCCTCCCACTGAAACTGTCAAGTAGGCAACTATGAATTGGCCGGTCAAGTCTTTTCTCCCTACTACAAAAAAAGTAAGTCTTAGGAGATATACAACGGAAATAATGTCGCAAAGGGAGTGTTGGCTATAGCAAACTATATGTAGAGGGGTCTAAAAATGTGTAATTGACTTATAATATAGGTCTTATAATCACGTAATTCATCCTGTTTATTTTAAGCATTCAATTTTTTAAATTTTTGATAGATTGAATTATTCTAATGGATTATTTGATTTTCGATATTCTACTATAAAAAAATATAGATAGGACTTTTAATTATTTGTTTAGCCAAATTTATTTTCAGGAATTAAATGAAATAATAAACTTTTAATGTTTATTATTAAACTTTATTCCTAAAATCAATTTTTTAAAGAAATCAGTAGGCTACTGTTTATAATCAATTTTTAATGAATGATTAAAAAAATGAGTAATAACACATTCTTCACAAGACAAAGTATATACGAATTAACAGTCACCACCACGATTAAAACAAAATCCAATTACTCTACATTAAAAAAATCAAATTTTACTTTTTTGCTATTATCTAATCACAAATGCCTCTACTGAGACGCACCGTTTTAATCATTATAGGCCTTAGAGATTGCAACTGGAGATTTTCTGTTTGAACCTCACTCAGGACAAGATTATACTAGAGATGAAGATCATCTGGCTCATATTGTAGAATTATTTGGTTATATTCCTCAATATATCATTACTAGAGGGAAATACTCTCAACATTTTTCCAACCAACAGGTTAGTAATGAACACAGTAGATGCCAGTTATCAGGCTGATGGTTAATGTGAGTTAAAATTCAATTCATTTTGCATAAAATTACTCACAGAATAAGTACTCGTGATCCAACCTAATTGGGGATCAATTATTCACATTTTAAATGTGTTTGTGATATGATTGTGACACTTTTGAACGGCTACTCTAATTTTAATGGGATCTTTCCGTGGCGTGGTTAGGTTGCACTGCTGTTTGTTTCCTTCTGTGTCAGTTGCTTTTACTCATGCTGTGACTTGTGTTTGTATTTTTATGTATTTCAGACGTTGTTTTGGTTAGTATCACATGAAACTTTGTGTGTTTTGTATCTTTAGTGTGCTTAATACAAATGCATTCGTGCCGTTTCTTTTAATTAATATTTTTACAGTGACTATCACGATTGTGACACTTGGGACTGAACAGTACCTAACCTTAAACGTGAAGAGTAAGTGTTGTTGCTTGTGTTTACACTTAATGTATGCTATAAAATATTTTAAAAAATGGATAACATTGATGGACTAAATAATTTAAGTGATGAAGCCATATTAGCAGAACTTGATACTCAGACTTTGAAGATCTACTAGATGACGACGACCTTGTCATCGACTCTACCTACCAACATGACGGACATTCTGCTGGCAAAACGAGGAAACTAATGAGGCCGACAAAAACGACCCTGCTTTAGATGCTGATCCTGGACCTGGAACTTTTTCAAAAACTAACCAAGGACATACAAGTAAGGCAAAACGTCACTCTTGGCGAAAAAAGGCCTTTAGTACGAGACACTAGGCCTTTAGGCCTCGTACTAAAGACAACCCCATTCAAAATTATGTTAACACTGTACTGCAGGACTTTAGTCCAGATTTCTACTGTGAAAGATACTTTAGTCCCAAGCTGTTTCAACCTTTTACCTTTTGAAGAAGATAAAAGCACCTGTTTCGAAACCTTCTATAGACATGCGGTTCGATGGGTACAACCACTGACCATCAAGAACCCACACATTTGGCATCTAGAACGGTGTAAATCTAGATCTAGAACCAGATACACAAAATGCAATGTGTAAATTTGTCTGTCAAAAGATCCAAAATGTGTTTTGAGGTTTTACAGTGTTAAAAAGTAACATTAAAAACTTAAATTCAAAGGTAACTTTTTTGAACCAAGAACATTTCAGACCTTTTTTATAGTGTAATAACTATAGGTTTACATTGTTACAGAGAGCTAATGTACTTATAATGATTTGTTAAGTTCGTATTGAATTATTTCTTATAACATTTTCATAAAACTGTCACAATTGTTATAGTTCATTTTTGGGGGCTTTCAGACCCAGGTATCACAATTGTGACCCTAAACCCCCACCATTACCAAAAATTTAAAAAATTGAAAACAATATTTTTGCTAAATTTAGACCATACAAATGCTATTTTTTTTACACACAATTCAATTCCAAACAACACAAACTGTTTCATACACTACACAGACCGTATCCAGAGACAAAAAATACTATATTAAATTAAACATGAAATACGATGTACAGTAATACAGCACTGTAAATACAGTAACTTCGTATAACTACTTTTTAAATCGTTTCTAGTTTTCAAGGTTTTTACTTGAAAAAGGTAGTAATATTTTGTTGCACTTTGCACTTATTCAGACAATCAAAAATGTTGTCTGGTACACCATCTTTCAGTTGAAATCCTCGCCTGATGATTTTGAATGCTTGTAAAACTTCATGATCTGTAGGATTCTTCTCTTCAGAATTATCATAATCATCGTCATAGCCGTCGTCATTATCTTTCAAAAGTTCATTTGAGTTTGTCATTTTTACGCTTTGGAGTATGTCTTCGACGTCTGGAAAATTGGAAACAGCCAAATCTTCATGCAGACAAATAAAATCTTCAAGTGGAACGTCATGAGCCTTAGATTAACAATGTATTTGGGTATGATTTCATTGTTCTCTACGGTAGTCACAATCTTTTTAAACATTTTTTTTCTGTAGAGTAGCTTTAAATTTTTTATTACTCCCTGACAGAGTAGTTGATGTATCGATGTAACATTTGTTGGTAATAAAAAGACATTGACACTCTTCAATTTGGAATTGATGTCATTCGGATGTGCAGGGCAGTTGTCGATAAAAAGTGCAATTTTCCTTTTCTCTTTGGAGATCTGTTTGTCCAGCTTCAATATCCATTCAATGAAAATTTCTCTCGTTATCCATGCCTTTTTATTAAACGCGTAATCAACTTCTAAGGACTTGACAGATCGCAAACATCACGGAGATTTGCTTTTGCCAATCACAAGCAATTTCAGTTTTTCTGTCCCTAACATGTTAGCTGCCACTAATACGGATCTTTTCTTTGCTTCCTTTTCCTCCAAAACAAGGGTCGGTTTTAAAAGTTAGTGTCTTGTTGGGCAAACATTTAAAAAACAGACCCGTCTCATCAGCATTGAAAATGTCTTTCGGTTCATAATCATTTAAAACTTTTTCTAACACATTTCCTTTTCAAAATTCACAATTGGCATATCAACACTAGAACTTTCTCCCGAAATGACTTTTTGAACAATGTTATTGCGTTTTTTGAATTTTTCTATCCAACCGTTACTTGCGTTAAAGCCACTGTGTCCTAATGATACTGCAAATTCCAAAGCCTTTTTTTTTAATAAAATTTCCTGACAATAGAAGATTTTTCTCGTGCATTACCGTAACCCATTTAATCATCGCGTTATCTATATTGTCGAATGTACAAAGTTTCATTTTCTTTCTTTGCAAATCATAAGAAACACTTTGTTTTAGAATTTGATCCCGGTTTTTTAGAATGGTGGATAGCGAACTCTGAGGTATGACGAATTTTTTCGCAACATCCAACTTTTTTACACCTTTATCAGCCTCTAGGAAAACACTCACTTTTTCTTCTACACTTAGACACTTTTTTGTTGACATTTTTCACAGCACGACAAACTCACGGCACGAATAAAACTGAGTAACTGAGCTAGCAACATTGAAATGAGTGATAAAGGAAAATGGTGAGAGGATGGGAATGTACTGTAGGCCTGTACAGTAGGCCTATCTATAAATGCTGAGTTCTTAGAATTCCTAACGGGGAGTCACTGCATTCTTGTCTGAACCGAACTAAAACATGCAGTCAATTGTTTCGCCTACCATTCTTGGTTTTGTTGACCTTCCTGCTGAAAATAAACAATTTCCTGGAAATGACATTGTGAGCTGCCTATACAACACTGCATTTCTTCGGTTGAAGTGGAGAAAAAACTTCGTTATTGAGAGGTCCAAAATTCGTTACATAGAGGTAAATAAGCATAATAACTTCTAAAATGTCATGGGACAAGGTAAAAATTCATTCTATAGAGGTTTTTGTTATCTGGAGGTTCGACTGTGTGTGTGTGTGTGTGTGTGTGTGTGTGTGTGTGTGTGTGTGTGTGTGTGTGTGTGTGTGTGTGTGTGTGTGTGTGCGTGTGTGTATAAAGGTATTACATCATTTATTTCCTTTCATGAGTTGTTTTTGAGATCATGTTCGAGTTTCGAAACTAGCCAAAAAAACAGCTTTTGTCTGCAGATGTCATATGATGAAGGGACATTAAAATAACCTCTAGAAAATATATACAGTGTTGTCAAGCAGTTTTCAATAGAATTATTATTCATCAACTACTACATTTAGTTTTAAGTAAATGACTCGTTTAGTTTTAAGTACACAGGTTTTGGGCTGTACTGTATATTTCATAGTTTGTGGTCCCTTTAGCATTGCTCTTAAACTTGCTCATAAAGAAATTAGCCAAGAAATCTACCTGTGAGAAATTGGGAATTTACAACATGAAATGTGTGATGGAGTATATATTTGCCACACCCGTGAGAGTATTAAGACAAGAAGCAGGGAGAAGCCATTTGCTCACTTTAAAAACTACAAACCTGAATACTCAGCAATGGCCAAACATTGCCTGGACAATCAGCATTTCTTTACGTCTGACCATCCTAGGGTAAACATGTGATTAGGTACAACACTCGTGATGCTTGGTAGGCTTGGATTATAAACTAATTTCGATATGTCTCAGTCAACAATGGATCTACACTATTCAGGATTCCTCTCATTTTTCCTGAATACTGTGTTGTTTCACAAAACTTTTGAGGTTTATGAGTTTTATGTTTTCTTGATATATTCTGGCGTTTTTGTCGTTATTTTACTGATTAATTTAAGTTAATTACTGTGCTTTCTGTTTAAGATTTAATAGGTATTAAAAAGGTTGCAACCGCTAGTTTAAATGTTTTAAGTCATGAATAAAGTTTAAAAATTATTTAATAAATTCTAATGACTCTGTTTTTATTTATAATGTTGTAATAAACATTTTTTTAAGGGAACAGATTATAGCGTTAATTTTTTAAAATATGTTTCAAAACTCTTTTAGCTTTAGTAATTGTTAATATATTGGTAATACGAGAAATAATAATATAAAATAGATAACTCTCCTAAGTAAAGAGTTTAGTTTTCTGTAGGTTATGATGTCTTTGTTATTTGAGTTTTAAATGTTTTATCTTGTTTGTTTTATATTTGCGCGATACGAAGCTTATCGTTATTTATTTATACTGATGTAGTTTGATGAAGGCCATTTACTGATGAGGAGACATCGTTGTCGAAACTAGTCTGTATATTTTAATAAAATAGTGTGTAGTGAGTTTTAGAGTCAACTGTTATAATTTTTATTGACCTGTCTTAGACGTTAATCTGTCAAATAATTTAGACTGGAGTTCAAAGGACAAATAAGCTAAGGTAAACGTAGTGTTTAAAACTCCTTTGTTTTCATATCTTTCAAGTAAAACGCTAGCATACAGTACCTCCTGATGTATGTATAGTGCAGTGGAGCTGGACAGCAGGGCTCTAAAGGGGTTCGGTAATTGATATAGTATATTTATTATATTTACCCATCATATGAAGCCCCATCTTCTCTTACAGATACAATTTTTGCCAATTTCCATATCCTCTAGTTTAAGTAAATTCATTATATTTTCATTGTAGTCATAAGAATTTATTTAATTCCTACAGCATATCTTTTCCACAAGGATTACAGGTAAAACACCTTAACTTTCATCGTGTTAATACAAGGATGTTACTTTCTACAAGGCCGTTTGAAAAACCTGGGGATTTCCCAAACCAGATTTAAGTCTATTTCAAACATCTCTAATTATTGTATTAAATCTTACTCCTGGTGTTCATTTTTTATTAATTATTTTCCTTTTTTTGAAATAGCTACAAATAAAAATAAAGAAGCAGTTAAAAAACTCGCGATAAAAAAGCTCTGTTATACTGTATATACAGATTACTGGTAAAAACTAGCGATGTTGATCTTACTGTTAGTGCAAAAGAAGATACAAAATGTTTTAACTGTTTTGTAGGTTAAAAGTGAATCAATAAGGGCAGTGGGTATTGAATAATGGTCCAAAACATTTGTAAAGATTGTATTTATAATACGCTGTATGTATATAATAACACCAACAGTTTTTTCCTATATAATGTGCTTTTCTCTCAAGTAAAGGAAAATAATCAAATTTTCTTCCTGACTTTTGACTATGACCATTTTCTCCCAATATAGAAATTTTTATATAAAGATAAAAACATTATTTGTTTCTATACTTTACTTCAGCCTCTGGAGTAACCTATATTTTTGTTTATTTATCTCTTTAGTGTAAACATAGATATTAACACTTAGTACACACACGTTGGCTGTATTAATTGGTAACATGAATGCAATGTTACGATTTTGTAACAATATACTATAGGTTTCTATTGTATATTGCAACATACTAAACCCAGAGTACTATAGTATTGCAACTTTAGATTATGGAAACCTGTCCATAATCCTATTTTTGAAAAACAAGACTTATTATTGCACTATCAAAATGCAACCGAAGATTAACTTCTGCGTTACTCATTGTGGTAGTCTGTATTATTTATTCTTTATATACATGACGTAATCTTGTCATTTAAAGATTAGGTATAGTTGACACCGATAAACCAATTCGTTGGCCTGGATATAGAAGCATTGATAGTTTATGTTATCATATCAATCACATATTTGGTAAATACTTATGGTCATACTTCTCTTCAATATAATATTGGGAACCCAAAAATTATGGATTATGGTTTAACGTCATAAGGTTAAGCCACAGTCAACACAAATTAAAATAAAGTAATGCTTTATAAAATATTTTTTAGTTTAGGCCATCAAAATATAAATAAAATATTTTAAGTTTATATATGAAAAGACATAACTAACAATTCGCCAACAGTACCTCAGTGCAGCCGGAAACCGGGACAATGTTACATGAGCAGAACTATCTACGTAATATATTGAATGTAATTCCATACTCAGAGGTATATTTATAGTTAGTTGTTTAATTTCCATATTGTTTTTCACTTCATTTTTAAGGAGTGTTTATTTTAAAACTTTTCTATAATAAACAAACTTATAAATACCCCATTCTATAAGAAACATAAACTTATAAATACCCCATTATAACATAAACATGTAACAGTTTAGGCTTAATAAAATAATTTTAAGAACATATACTTCAAATCCCGAAGCAGCATTGAGTAATTCTATAATTTTTTCCCATTTAAATTCCCAGCACTAGACAGCAATAATGAATCACCCATTGCCCCGTCACGCTAGAGTCACACATTCCTACAGTATTTTTCACATATGAAAGGATGAATATTGTGGCAACTAAGTAGTAGTGTAATACCACTTTACTGAGCCCCTCCTTACAGAATCAAGGCTACTGTATAAATATTTCCCATTAACGGAAAAGAGTAAAATACTGTTTATATCTATGCATTCTTCTCAGACAAAACTGAACCTTATAATAATGTGAGTTGTAGAAAAACAAAGAAATAATGGATGTTAATTTAAATAGGGTAATAGTTTTTTTTCAAAGGTTTTCCTAAAATTAAATTACTATAAGGTGTGTTCAAAAAATACCCGGAATATTTAAATTTCGTGCGTTTTGGAGAGTCCGATTGTCAAAATTTTTTTTATTGTGTTGGTATACGTGCCCCTGAAGTATGACACAATTTTCAGCTGTATTCATTGTTTACTTTATCTAAGGCAGACGTGTTTTCATGAGCTCGGCGATTTTTTATTGTTAAAAAAAATGGATCAAAGAATTTGTATTGTTTTGTGTAAAAAATGAAATAATAAAGTGTAACAAAGTGTGCGAAATGTTAACAAAGTCCTATGGCGAGTTTGCTATGAAAAAAACAAGTATTTAAGAGTGGCCGCGAAGACGTTGACGATTACGGACACATCAACAACCGATGAAAACGTGGAAGCAATGGTTATGAATGATCACCAAATCACAATTAGAGAAGTCGCTGATGATGTTGGCATATCGATTGGCTCATGCCATGACATTTTTGTCAACATTTTGGGTATGAAACGCGTTGCAGCCAAATTTTGTTAATTTTGAACAAAAACAGCGGCGCATGGAAATTCCTCTGGAACCACTAAATGAAGTCAACGACGATGCAGAATTACTGAAACGTATTACAACAGGCGACGAAACATGGGTTTACGAATATGATGTCGAAACGAAGGCTTAATTGTCCCAGTGGAAGCATTCTGGCTCTCCAAGACCGAAAAAGGTTCGGCAAGTGCGGTCGAACGTCAAGGTTATGGTTACTATGTTGTTTGATTTTATTGGCATAGTGCATGAATTCTTACCACAATGTCAAACGATCAATAAAGTGTACTATCTACAAGTTCAATGCCGTTTGCGTGAAGCAGTGCGAAGAAAACGTCCGGATTTGTGGCAAAACAATTCATGGCTTTTGCATCACGATAATGCACCGGCTCACACATCGTTGCTTGTTCGTGATTTTTTGATGAAAAATAACACTGTAATGCCCCAACCTCCATATTCACCAGACTTGTCCATATTCACCCTCCATGTCACCCTTGTGACTTTTTCCTTTTTCCAAAAATAAAAAAAACAAAGGGTCGTCGTTTCACAAGCATTGATCACATTAAAAGTGCATCGCTTAAAGAGCTCAAAGCCATCCCAAAGATCGAGTTCCAGAAGTGTTTTGAGAATTGGAAAAAGCTCTGGCATAAGTGCATAATATTTAGTGGGGACCACTTTGTAGGGGACAATATCAATGTAGATGAATAAATAAATATTTTTTTCAAAATACGAAAATTCCGGGTATTTTTTGAACAGAGTGGTATATATATTATTTTATATTAATCGGTGAAGGCATTTAAATAATAAAACAATACAAATAGATATTAATGGATCTGTTTGTAAGTTAGCGAAATCCGCTTGGATTATCATTGTTTTCACGTAGGATTAGGTCAAAATTAGGTTCAACAAATTTATAGTGATTGCGGAATACATAACAGTAATTTTCTGTGTTTATTTTAACACAGGATTTAAGTGGAGTTTTCAGTTGCTTTGAGGGTAGTAGTACGATACTCGTACTACGGTATGTCCAGAGTCATCCCCAGCTTATGGTAACGAAGTTAGTTTTATTACAACTATTTCCATAATTACTCTAAAATGATCTCCCACGTTTTTAAAAGTCAAACTTGAAGACCTGGGTTAAACTGGTATAATGATGTTTTAGTTGCTTTAATCGAAAATGAAACTGTTCAAGAAAAGAGGCCCTAAGCTTTTAAAAACATGCAACCAGTAATATCAAAAATTTTTAAACATAGTGTTACAATTGTATATGTTTTGTAAATCATATTAAATCGTATGAAGATATTAAGACACATGAAGATATTAAACACAAATCATATTATAATTTAAATCTTATAGTTTTTTTGTTTGCGTTTAAAACACAAAACGGAAGATTTAAAAAAAATCGCCCTGGTATTTCCTTTAGTTGTAGGCAAATGGTGTTGTAACTAATTATCTATTTTATATCTATCAAAAGTAGTATGTAGCTATAAAATTATAATTTTTTTTTTAATTGTGTAGGCTAGGCTATTCAGTCACACTTGCCTAGCTTGTTTTGGAGTACTCGTTGCTATTTTGCAGTGTTTGTAGAAAAGGATTTGTGTTTTATTTTACTTACAAATACATTCAGTCTATACATTTTGGGAGGTATGAATGAAATTCGGAATATTCTTTAGACTCTGGAGTTTTGATTGTTAGAATTAATGTTTGTATAGATAGATAAAATTGAATTTTATTTTTGTTTAATTTGTCAATACATATACATATAAATATACATACACACACACACACACACATATATATATATATATATATATATATATATATATATGAATGTTTGTGGATATGTATGCATGTTATAGATGCCTAAATCGCTGAACAGAAGCTTATGAAATTTAGAGGGATTGTTCGATACTTCCCAGGATGGTTCTTTTGAGGTATGGTATAGATCTATTATCAGGGCTCCAACCCAAAGGCTTAGGATGGCTCAAAAACCTATGTATGTATATATCATATGGACGTCTAATCAGCTAACCAGAAGTTAATGAAATTTGGAAAAAATTTTTTAACATATTCCCAGGGTGGTTCATATGAAGTCTGGTGTAGATCCGTCCACATGGCTCTGCGCCAGAGGCTTAGGATGGTTCAAAAACTGTTGTATATATGTGTGTGTATGTTATAGACACCAAGACCGCTGAAGAGAAGTTGCTGAAATTTAAAGGGATTTTAACATATTTCTAGGATGGGTCCTGTGCAGTTTGGTGTAGATCCATCCATAGGGCTCCACCCCAGAGGCTTAGGATGATTCAAAAACTGATGTGTATATGGATATATCTTATGAACTCATAAACTGCTAAACAGAACTTGATGAAATTTAAAGGGTTTGGTAAACATACTCCCAAGATGGTGTGTGTGAAGTTTGGTGTACATCTCTGTACAGGGCTCTGCTCCACAGGCTTGGGATTGTTCAAAAACCATTGTATGTATATATGTGTGTATGTAATTTCTTATGAACGCTTAAACCACTGATCAGAAGTATATGAAATTTGAAAGGATTATTTAACATATTCCCAGGAGTGTTCGTGTAATGTTTACATTAAGTGGTTTACATTATTATAAACAAAAGAATTGAATTAGTCTTGTCTTCTCTAAAAGGCGATGAAGCTACAGCTGCAAAATTTGCTTATGAATGATGCAAACTCTTTCTGAATATAATTTAAAACGATACTTGATTATACTATTACATAAATACAAAAACTCAACAAACCATCACCATGAAAGATACAGAAAATCAGAGTCAATTTTAGTATAATAAATTATTTATACGTTTCTGTATTTAAAATTTATTTATTTATTTCATTGAAGTTATCTTGAAATTTATAAATATGAACAAAACTTTCTTCAGTGTAAAATACTCTTCCCTTTTAATCCTAAAAAGAAAAGCAAGAATAAAAATTAATTTCACTAAAAAAGAAAACCAAAATGTTATTGTAGCAAAAGTAGAGGGTGGTTTTAACAGTGCACGATCCATTATATCACAAGTAATAGATTAAAAGTTATTTTATTATTTCAGTTTTCTATATGGAACTTATCAATAATGTATATATTTCTAGTATTTTCCATACCAATCTTTTACCTTCATTAGAATCATTATGATAACAAGATTAATAGGTGTTGCAGTAATATAAGTGAAGTTCTTTGCATGTCTTTCAATAAAATCATTTCCACCATCATCGATTACAGTTAATATGGACACATGGTAGATTATTGTTCCAAGAACTGCACTGAGCACTACACAGATTTGTATAAAAATAATAAATAAACTTTTTCTTGTAAATAATGAATAATTTTATTTATTATTAAACCAATTTTATGTCAGTCCATATAAAAATATTCATAACAATATTTGGATTTTAAGAATTATGTATGATTTAGAGATTTATATTTGTTATGAAACATTGTTTCAAATAAGTGTAATTGTTTTTAAAGACCAACAATCAAGTGAAATCATTATTAAGCAGCCAAATGTACAATTCAGTTTTTGTATTTGCAATTGATTTCTTCATGCAATTAACTGAGTTATTTCATATTGTCCAATAAGTTGACTGCTTTGTTCACTTTATAAAAATTTTCAGCGCAAGGAAACTGTCATAGAAGCTCACGCCTTTATCTATATTACTGAGTAGATGACAATGTATTTACAAGAAAGCTGAGTGGATTTTGATGAAACCTGTTTCTGCCAAACATTCTTCTCTAATATGAAAAATATATATTAAAAATTTGAATTTTTCAAGAAATTATTTGGAAAAGTCAGTAATACTGACCTCTACATTTTAGGATATGTTTACTATGTTAAATATTTTAGGGAAATTTTATATTTTAATTACTATTTCAACGTTTAAAATTATATGATTTAATCTCCACCAATTACATGATTTAAACAAGGAACACCAATAAGACCGATAATCAACAGCCAACAATCACCCGCACACAAACTAGCACGCCATATGGATAGAACTATTAGAAAACACATAAAACTAGACACACAAACAAGTATAAAGAATACAATATATCTAGTAAACAAAATAAAGAACATTGAAATTCCTCATAACTCAACCTTGGCATCGTTTGACATCACAAACCTATATACCAATATCCCAATCACAGAAACACTAAACATATTACGAGACAATCTAAGGCTTAACAACACTCCAGAAAATACCACAAAAGAAATCATACACATTTTGAAGACCATTACACAACAGAACTACTTCACTCACAACAACAAATATTACACACAGAAACAAAGCCTACCAATGGGTTCACTGATTTCAAGCATTCTCGCAGAGGTATTCCTACAACACATAGAACAGAATAAAATCATAAAGAACAACAAACACGCAGATAAGATAATATATTGGCACAGATATGTAGATGACGTTATAATACTATACCGAGGAAACATAAGACAATGCCAACAATTCCAAATACATATAAACAAAATACACAAAAATATATAGTTTACTGCAGAATTTGAAACCTAAAAAACATTGAATTTTTTGAGACATCACCATAACAAAAAATCAAAACAAACATGAATTCAACATATACCGCAAGCCAACCATGACAGACACATTGATACACAATTCATCGAACCACTCAATACAACATAAACACGCAGCATTCAAACATTTACTACACACACTAAATAAAATACCTATGTCCACAACTAACTACACAGAGGAACTAAACACAATCTAATATTTAGCTCACAAAAATGGATATGACAATTATTTAATAGAAAACTACACAGAAAAATACTCAACAAGAACAGTAACAACAAAAACATGAACACAAGCAAATTCATCACCCTCACATACATAAACAAACTCACAAATAAGACAGCGCACTAATTCAAAAAAGCAGGATACAATGTAGCTTACAGAAGAACAAATAAAAGTCAAACAGCTATCAGACACATCATTAATAACAATACCAACACATACAATAACCCAGGAGTATACAAACTAAAATGTAACAACTGCAATAAGTTCTAAATTGGACAAACAGGCAGATCTTTCTCCGAAAGATATAAAGAACACAAAAGGTCACTGCACACTACTATTGAATCCACTTTCGCAAATCACCTCATGGATACTAAACACTCATGCAAAAGTATGGAAAATAACATGAGCATCCTCCACACATGCAAAAAAGGCCATAAATTAAACACACTAGAAAAGTTTCAAATATATAGACATAGCAACACCCATAAAAATGACATCTTAAATGAACAACCATGGCACAGATCACACATACTTTTTGATTACATCACTTCTAACTTTTAAAAAAATGGTACCGAGGAAGCACAACAGCAGCATTCCTAGCGGCAAAAATATGAGGCTGAAGAAGTCGTAAGACAAACACGTTTCCTCCAAGTGTAAGTTAACAATTAACAAATGTCTGGTCGCAAGTAATAGCAAAAGTGTAATTTGTAATTTACAACCAGCTCGTCATGAACAGCAACAAGATTTCGATATTTGATTTAATCTCATACAATACGGAAAAAATCTATTAGTAAATTGAATTACGATATAGAAAACCAGCTTGCAAAACCAAGCAGCAGTAAACTCCAATGCTTTGTTCCATATAGGAATTAATTTTTCTTTCCTTCAAGTGCCAGGGTTCATTTAAACGTGTTGACCGAGGCCTCAAACTCTGGCCCAGGTTCTTGATTTTCTTCAACATACTGCAAATCCTATTCCCCTATGTCACAACTGTCTGCTTTCTCTTCCTCAGCTCGAGGAAGGTTGTTGCTAAAAGGTTAAGAAATAGAGACTTTATATATCACGATTAAAGAGCCTGTTAAGTTTATACAAATTTTTTTATGTAATAAAAATAATAAAGTTTATATTAGCAGCTCAAGATAAATATGGGTGGAAAGCGTAATTTTAAAATAAGTAATAGAGAAAAAAATTGTCAATTCCTACTTATCTAAACAAAGAAAAATTTTATTTTAGTTACTTTTTATTAAATAATTTCATTACACTTTTTCTATAACTTGCAACCAGACTTTTTGTTAATTAAAGTTGTTAAATTGTTAACTTACACTTGGAGGAAACGTTTTCCTCTTACGACTTCTTCAGCCTCATATTTTTACCACTAGGAATGCTGCAGTTGTACTTCCTCAGTACCATTTTTTTGAAAGTTAGAAATGATGTGATCGAAGAGTATGTGTGATATGTGCTGTGTTTGTAAGATGTCATTTTTATGTGTGTTGCTATGTCTATATATTTCATACTGCTCTAGTGTGTTTAATTTATGGCCTTTGTTGCATGTGTAGAGGATGCTCATGTTATTTTCCATACTTTTGCATGAGTGTGTAGTGGCCATGAGATGATTTACGAAGGTAGAAACGTTTTCCTCTTACGACTTCTTCAGCCTCGTCGTCTTTTTAAAAAAAGAAAACAGGAAAAAAAATTATAGCTTTTGCATCGCATCATAAAAAAGTGTTTCATGCTCATTTTGTTAAAGGGGGCCCCAGATTTCTTTTCCCGAGGTGGGGGCACGATTGCCTACCGTCGCCACTGTTTATTATCAAAGAGAAACTAAAAATTAAAGAAAAGATTTAGAATTGAACAAGAAATCTGTCATACAATCTCAAAGCTTTACTTGAGGTGATGGACTCTAGGCAACTGCCTTGGTTCATGTTATAGTTTGCAGGCAGGCATTTTAAAGAAAAAAAAGTGGTGAAGATTCAGAGATAGGGAGTCAAAATACCAACAGGTTGCTACCCTATTGTCATCACCCAGAGTCAGGCTAAATTTGTTTTTGTTAAATAAGAATATGAATCAGGTAATAATACAAACTGTTTGTAAAATGAAGGAACACCAAGATTTTAATGTGTTTACCAGATAAACAAAGCAATATGAAAACAAGTTGTTGTAGAGCAGCTTGATTATTTTAAGAAACGACGGAAGATAAAAATGCTAATTATGAAGTACTAATATTTACCTTGGAACACTATCTTGAGAATCGATTCAGAAAATCCCAATTAAGAGACCGAAATGTACAACAGCTGCAGGTACTAGTATAGTTGTGTAAGAACCTAGCCAAATGTAATATAATGCAATTTTTTCTCTAAAATACTTTCTAACAAGCCAAAGTGATTGTTGTTTGAACCATCTTCCAGGTCTGGCCCACTCTTTGTATGAAAGCTGAAAGAATGCATTCATGCAAAGGTATCATTACACAGATTAAATTTTAGTGCGATTTTTATCAATTTTATTGTTTTTAAGGAACATGATTAAACATAACTTTATTTTATTAAAAATATATTGATGAATACATTTCATGATATTTTAGTTATTCTTCACTTTTATTAGTTGTTCGTGATAAATAACCTCATATATCTACATATAATAACCACATACATAAGAAAATCTATGTAGTTATCAAAAATTATTTAACAATAATTTGTTATAATTGCCAATATTTAAGATACAGATGTTAATGTATCTATTATGAATATTTTTTTCTGCAATGTACTACCTACATTATATGTGTTCTCGGGATATCTATTGCTTTTCAAAGTAAGAAACTAAACTCTCAAAATAATTTTACTTATGCTATCACTTATTTTTTTACAAACCTATTTTTTAACTTTAAGAGTAATTATCGTAAGAAGGAACAAAAAAGGTTACTGTGAAAATTATTAAATCAAATTCCGTCTATCAAAAAATTAACTAATAGTTAAATGTTTGGTGAACGTTTGTTACCATTTTATTTACTTGCCTATCATTTAAATGTATATACAGTCGGACCTCTATTTATCGAACTTCTATATATCGAAATTCTCTATTTATCGAATTATTTCCGAATTCTTTGAAATTTCAATGGAAAAATGTTTCTGTATATCGAAAAAAAATTCTATATATCGAACTTAATTTTAGAGAAAATAAAACTACTGCACAAACCTATTTTTAAATATTGAAAATAAAATGTGTAACAAAACATGTTATTGAATGTCACGTAGCCCTCCCATAACACATTACTCATTCAGAAACATTGAGAGAGAGAGAGAGAGAGAGAGAGAGAGAGAGCAACGTGACAATATGTTGACATATGTTAAGGTTTTGTCCGGGTGGTTGGGCGTGACTAACATGACTAATGGCTCTTTTATACACTCTTACTCATTTCTTTACAGGTCAGAGTTCAGTACTGTATTGTATTTCATGTGAACAAGTCTCGTCATTCGGTTATTGGTTAGTGCGGGTCTTGTTTGTTTAGATTACTGTAAATCGGTGTTTTTTTTTACTGTTTAACGTGGACTGTTTGCTACGTTTAGTAACATTACTGTAGTTTAGCTGAGTTTGGTTTTGAGTTTTTGTTGACGTTATGTCCAAAATAAAGTCCTTGAGTGTCACGGAAAAGATACAATTATTAAAAGACGTTGATAGTTGAGTACGAAAAAAAGATGTTGCGCAGAAGTTTGGCGTTCCACCCAGTACAGTGTCAACGATAACTAAAAATCGCGAATATGTTTTAAAAAGTTATGAATCTGTAGGAGGGGACAGAAAACGTTCAAAAATATGTAAATACGATGATGTTGACGAAGCGGTTTTCAAGTGGGTGAAAATGGTACGAGATAAAAACATGCCTGTTCTAGGATCTCTCATGAAAGAAAATGCAATTGAATACGCGGAAAGATTAGGTCACAAACAGTTCCAAGCAAGTTCGGGATGGCTAGACAAATTTAAGAAGTGCCATGAAGTCGTAGATAAGTTTATTTCAGGAAAAAGCGGATGTGTATCCGAAGCAGATTGTAGCCAGTGGAAAGCTACAATTTTAAAATCAATTGTAGAAGAGTATGAGCCTGACATTATTTTTAATATGGATGAAACTGGCTTTTTTTCAAGTGTTTACCAAATAAAACGCTAACCTGTAAAACGATAAATGCTTTGGAGGTAAACACAGCAAATAGCGAGTTACTGTTGTGGTATGTGCTAATATGTCTGGAAAAAAAATGTAAAATTTTGGTCATTGGAAAAAGCAAGCAGCCAAGATGTCTTAAAGGAGTGAAGTCGTTAGAAGTTGACTATGAATGCAATACAAAATCATGGATGATGAGTGAAATTTTTGAGAGGTGGATATTGAAATTTGACGAAGTAATGATTAAGCAAAAGAGAAAAGTCGTTTTTTTGTGGACAATTGCTCTGCACATCCGTCTTCTGTCTCAAAAAAGTTGGTGATCGTGAAGCTTGTTTTTTCCTTGCAAACACCACCTCGAAACTACAACCGATGGACCAAGGCATCATTAAAATTCTTAAAATGTATTATAGAAAACAGGTTCTTAAGACACTTATTCTTGCATTGGAAAGTAACAAACCTATTGAAAATGTTATCAACCTCAGGCTGTGTATATCACAATTAGTAAAGGTGTGGCAAAATGATGTTGCGGAATCTACGATAAGAAATTGTTTTTTAAAAGCTAGCTTCTCTGAAAGATCTGTTGTGGAAGAAAGTAATGTACTGCCGGAAATTGAGGAATGTTGGGAGCATTTACAATCGGCAGGCACGATCATCAACAATGTTTTGCTAAAGACTTTTTAAGGGTGGATGAAGACGTTATTGTAGCTGAATATCCAACAGATGATGATATTTTAAGTTCTTTAATAAATACTGAAGTTGAAGATGCGGGCATCGAGACATAAGATATAGAAATTCCTAAGCCTTCCAAGAAAGAAATGACGGCAGCATTTGAAACGATTCGACGCAGACTTCAATTCGTAGAAAACGTATCTGATGAAAATTTCCAGTCTCTTACCAAATGTGAAGATCTTTACGTAGAATCTACATCAAACTTTGTACAAAAGGATATTCTAAGCTATTTTACTACCCAACAATAAAATGTAATATTATTAACCCTTTGCACGTGTATTACGAGAAATCACGTATTTACAATATTTTGTTTATGGAAGTCCTAGTTGTTTGTTTAAAGTCCATTAACATGTGCGACAATGTTTGTTTGGTGTAAATAAACTCCTCTGCTATGTTTATTGTTTTCGGCTACTTATCCACATTCAGTTGTTTTAGCCACCAGGCGCCATTACGTGATTTATGCATGTGCGTATGACGGGTATTCTCGGCAGGACGCAGCAACTGTCATATTTTGTGTTGGCATTATGATTGCTATAGTTGTTTACTGTTTTTATGTGAGTGACCTTTGTTTGTACTGTAAGAATAATTTATTGTTTATGATTGAGTGAATAATAATATTAGTTACTTTAATTTTATTTTAAATGGATTTATTGATATCTTGAATTACCAAATGTAAAAATATAAAAAATTATAAATATAACTAGTTTATAATTTTTTTTTGTTAAAATAGATCTTTAGGAACTCAGAATGAAATAGAACTTTGAACATTTCGCAAAAACGTTTTTTTTATCTAATAGCATGTAATCTGTTACTTGCCCTTTATATGTCCCCTGTGCTAAGGGTTAAGGTATGTACGGTAAGTTCAGTATTAACTAAATGCGCGTTTTCATCACTGTTTGTATGTTATAATTTTCCAGCTCGTCATGAACAGCAACAAGATTTTGATATTTAAGTATAGTTCGTAGCCCTATAATACTGTAGAAGAGAACAAACTTTATTGTAAACAAATACGGCAGTACTGTTTCTTAGGCATTATGGTTACGTTCGCGTAAACTTCCGTAATACTGTAATATGAGTCTTTACGGAAAAATCAGATTTCTCTTTATCGAAGCTTTCATATATCGAATTTTTTATAAGGAACCTACAATTTCGATATATGGAGGTCCGGCTGTAAATGTGTGTGTGTGTGTCTATATATATATATATATATATATATATATATATATATATATATATATATATATATATACAGTGCAACCACTCAAATCCGAACCTTAGCGAATTTCGAAACCAAATTTTAAAAAGTATTTAAAATATAATGAAGAATATACTTTGCTACTTACGTAAAATAGGACTGAGATGTGCAATATATTGGAATTGACAATGTAAAAACATGATATAAAACGTACTACTGTATCACTTCATTACCATAGAATTTAATGACAGTAAAATAAAAATAAAAAAGACAAAATCTCAACTATATGTTTCACTTAAAAAAACTCGACAAATACTTAACTATATTTTTCACTTAAAAATCAGGAATCTACATCTGGCGAAGAGATGTAAACATTCCGAGACTTATAACTACAACTTCAACAACAGTGCGGGGGGCGATGTGATGGCAACAGGTTTTTACTGCTGGGGGTGACGTGTAAGCTTGGTGTTTGTACCATTAGACTAGAAGAGTTACTCACCAATGCCGACACTTCATTCATGCAGTTTTGCGCAAAATAAAGGGCATTTAATCATCGGCTAGACTACATTTGGTTAGAATATCGTAAAAACATGAGTACTTAATTTTTAATTTATAGATACCAATAAGAAATTATGCCGGAATAGTGTTATTCTATGTTTTAAATATTAGCTTTGAGTAATGTCATTTTACATTTAATTTTTTAACTGCCAGATGTGTTTATGCGACCATTTATAAGAGAAATGTAATAAAAATCTGTATGTAATGAATGAGAGTAATCTATCATGTAATTAGCATCAATATCTTTATATTATGGTAGTCTATACATTACGACTTAGATATAAGGTTGAGGCCAAGGAGAAAATTCAATATATACTTTCTATTGTTTGTTTCGATTATTACGTAAAGACGAGTAACTACAACTTCAACAACAGTGCTGGGGGCGATGAGATGGCAAAAGGTTTTTTATGGCTGGCGTGACGTGTAAGCTTGGTGTTTGTACCATTAGGCTGGATCAGTTACTCACCAATGCCGACACATCATTCTTTCAGTTTTGCGCAAAATGAAGGACTTTTTATCATCAGCTAGACTACATTTGGTTAGAATATCGGAAATGTTTAAGTTCTTAATATGTTATTTCTAGATTCCATTAGGAAATATTGTCCAAATAGTCTTAGTCTAATGCTATAGTGTCACATGTGTTTATATGAGAATTTAAAAAAAAATTTGAACCGGATGTTTGTTTAAACAAACAATTTCATAAACAATGCTGCAGACGCTCTCGTGGTCAAGAGATGGCAACAGGGTCGTTGCCGTTTGGGTGACAAGTACGATTGGTGTACTTACTTTGAAGTTGAAATATCAGTAATTAACTCATACGCAAATGTCTTGCAGTTTTGAGCACGAATGAAGGAGGTTTCATCTTCGCTTAGACTACATTTTATTAGAATATCGGTATAACTTGAGTACTTATTTCTTAATTTATAGAGACTATTAGGAAGTTATGCCAGAATAGTGTTATTCTATGTTTTAAATATTAGCTTTGAGTATTGTCATTTTACACTTAATTTTCTAACTGCTAGATGTGTTTATTCGACCATTTATAAGAGAAATGTAATAAAAATCTGTGCGTAAAGAATGATAGTAAATTAAAAATTAGTACATAACAATATAAAATTAGTCTGAAAGGTAAATTATGTAATTAGATTTATTATTTAATATAAGCTTTATTTATTATTTATATAGCTTTATGGTAATCTATACAGTACGACTTAGATATAAGGTTGAGGAAAAGGAAATACTTCACTATCTACTTACGAACGTTTGTTTCAAGTGTTAGGTAAAGACATGTAACTATAACTTCAACAACAGTGATGGGGGCGATGAGATGGTAACATGTTTTTTACTGTTGCGGTGACGTGTAAGCTTGGTGTTTGTACCATTATTCTGGAAGAGTTACTCACCAACGCCGACACATCATTCATGCAGTTTTGCGCAAAATAAAGGACTATTCATCATCGGCTAGACTACATTTGGTTAGAATATCAGAAATGCTTAAGTACTTAATATGTTATTTCTAGATACCATTAATAAACAGTGTCCAAGTAGTCTTATCTATGTAATAAATATTAGCGTCATAAATGCAGTTCTTGCCAGAAAAGGGGAATGTTTCAATATCGCCTAGACTACATTTGATTCGAATATGTGAACAAATTCAAGTTCATACCAATGTAAATCTACCTTTAAGAAAACGTCAAAATATTCTTATTCTAAGTAATGGATATTTGCTTTTGGAAATCTCATTTTACTTGTAGTTTGCTATACTCTGTTTTATGAGTATTTAAAAAAAATTTTCAACGGATCTTTGTATGAACAAATAATTTTATAAACAGTGCTGCAGACGTTCTCGTGGTCACGAAATGGCAACAGGGTCGATATGGTTGGGGTGACGGGTATGATTGGTGTGTTTACTTTTAAGTTGAAAGATTCTGTAATCAACTAATATGCGTAATTCTTGTAGTTTTGAGCACCAATGAAGGAGGTTTCATCATCGCTTAGAATACATTTGCTTAGAATATCAGAAAAACTTGAATACTTAATTTTTTAATTTATAGATACCATTAAGAAATTATGCCAGAATAGTGTTATTCTATTGTGTGAAAACAACAGACATCAATAAAGAATATACCGAGAATGGCATGGTGTCTATGGTCCAGGATCAACACTAATATAGTGTAGCAGTTAGCGATAGCTAGGAAAAATGCTGTTACTCATGCCGACGCTGCCGCCGCTCTCGACATTGTGTTGCGTTGCGTTGAACAACATGAGGCTACAACATTCAATACAACAACGGTGGCTCCTTCCAGCCTAATCCTACAAACAACAAGCTTACAAGTCACCCCAGCAGTAAAAAACCTGTTGCCATCTCTTCGCCCCCAACACTGTTGTTGAAGTTGTAGTTACACGTCTTTACCTAACAATCGATTCAAACAATCTTAAGTATATATTGAAGTTTCTCCTTTGCCTCAACCTTATATATAAGTCGTAGTTTATAGACTACCATATTGTAAAAATATTGAAGCTAATTAAATGATTAATCTTTTAGAGTAATTTTATATTCTTATATACTAATTTTTAATTTACTATCATTCATTACGTACGGATTTGTATTACTTTTGTTTTATAAATGGTCGCATAAACACATCTGGAAATTAGAAAATTAAATGTAAAATGACTCAAAGCTAATATATAAAACATAGAATAACACTACTCTCGCATAATTTCTTAATAGTATTTATAAATTGAAAATTGGGTACTCAAGTTATTCCGATATTCCAATCAAATGTAGTCTAAGCAATGATGAAGCCTCCTTCATTGGTGCTCAAAACTGCAAGAGTTACGAGTATGAATTGGTAAACCACTCTTTCTACTTGAAAGTAATAATACCAATCATACTCGTCACTCCAACAGCAACGACACTGTTGCCATCTGTTGACCATGAGAGCGTCTGCAGCATTGTTTATGAAATTGTTTGCTTATACAAATATCCGTTTAAATTTTTTTTTAATTTCTGTTATAAATACATCTGACAGTATAGCAAATGGCATGTAAAATGTGATTTCCTGAAGCAAATATATTCATGACATAGAATAAGAATATTTTGATGTGCTTTCTTAAAGTTAGCATTACAATGGTATGTACTTGAATTTTTTCACATAGTCTAATCAAATATAGTCTAGACGATATTTAATCATTCATCTTTGTTGCGAAGAACTGCAATTATGAAACTAATATTTATTACATAGATTAATACTATTTGGACAATATTTCTTAACGATATCTAGAAATAACATATTAAGTACTTAAGCATTTCCGATATTCTAATCAAATGTAGTGTAGAAGATGATGAAACTTCCTTCATTGGTCCTCAAAACTGCAAGAATTATGCGTATGAATTGATGTATGACTCTTCCAACATAGAAGTCAGACCACCAATCATACCCGTCACCCCAACAGCAACGACCCTGTTGCCGTCGCTGTGACCACGAGAACTTCTGCAGCACTGTCTATGAAATTATTTGTTTAAACAAACATTTGTTTAAATTTTTTTTTTAATTCTAATATAAGCACGTCTGACAGTATAACAAATTACATGTAAAATGAGATTTCCTAAAGCAAATATTCATTACATAGAATAATAATATTTTGATGTTTTCATAAAGGTAGCATTAAAATGGAATGTACTTGAATTTTTTCAGATATTCTAATCAAATGTAGTCTAGGCGATATTGCTCTTTGCTACGAAGAACTGCAATAATGAAGCTAATATTTATTACATAGATTAAGGCTATTTGGACAATATTTCTTAACGGTATCTAGAAATAACATATTAGGCAATTAGGTATTTCCGATATTCTAGGCAAATGTCGTCTAGCTGATAACGAAACATTCTTCATTTTGCGTAAAACTGCAAGAATGAAGTGTCGGCATTGGTGAGTAACTCTTCCAACTTAATAGTACAAACACCAAGCTTACAACTCACCCTAGCAGTAAAAAATCTGTTGCCATCTCTTCGCTCAAAGCACTATTGTAGAAGTGTTAGTTACGCAGCGTTACCTAACAATCGGAACAAACAATCAAAAGTAGATACTTTGCCTGAACTTTATATCGTAGTGTATAGTGTAAGTCGTAGTGTATAGACTACCATAATATAAAAATATTGAAACTAATTACATGAATAAACTTTTAGACTAATTTTATATTCTTAAATACTAATTTTTAATTTACTATCATTCATCATGTACAGATTTTTATTACATTTTTTTTATAAATGGTGGCATAAACACATCTGGCAATTAGGAAATTAAATGTAAAATGACATTACTCGAAGCTAATATTTAAAACATACAATAACACTATTCTGGCATAGTTTCTTAATGGTATCTATAAATTAAAAATTAAAAAGTTTTTCTGATATTCTATTCAAGTGTAGTGTAGGCAATGATGAAACCTCCTTCATTGGTGCTCAAAACTGCAAGAGTTACAGGTATGAGTTGATGAACCACTCTTTCAACTTAAAAGTCAGAACACCAATCATACCCCAACAGCAACGATTCTGTTGCTATCTTTTGACCACGAGAACGTCTGCAGTACTTTTTATAAAATTATTTGTTTATACAAACATCCGTTAAATTTTTTTTTAAATTCTAATATAAACATGTCTGACAGTATAGCAAATTACATGTAAAATGGGATTTCCTGAAGCAAATATTCATTACATAGAATAAGAATATTTTGATATGTTTTCTCAAAGGTACCATTACAATGGTATGTACAGGCGGTCAAAGTTTTGTAAGCGTAGTTAGCACATGTAGAAGTGAGTGGGGAGTAAATCCAGCTGTAGAAGTGATGACTCACGTTAGATGCTTACGTTTGGAATGCGTGCTTTGGCTCGTTCTACTACAGCTGACCTAAAGAACTGATAGTAGCTATTACTGTCGCTATTTTATTAGCTGTTGTCGGTGGACATTAGTGAAATGCCCCCAAGGATACGTTAACCCTTCCACCATGTTGGAGGTCGCTCTTGTAGGAAAAAGAGGCTCCCGTAGGCCTAGACCATAAAAACCTACGGAGAAACCAGAAAATTCACTAAATATATTTTAGTTGCAGTATTGACTACATTGGTTTAATACATTACTTGTAACTCATAATTTTATTTATAATGGCACAATGTCATCTGCGTCAGACTCTTCACTGTCACTCTCAGATTTTCCATATATTCATTACATAGAAAAAGAATATTTTGATATGTTTTGTTAAAGGTAGCATTACAATGGTATGTACTTTGGTTTTTCAGATATTCTAATCAAATGTAGTCTAGACGATAATGAGTCATTTGTTTTTGTTGCGAAGAACTCCAATAATGAAGCTAAAACTTATTACATAGAACAAGACTATTTGGATAACATTTGTTAACGGTATCTAGAAATAACATATTTAGTACTTAAGTATTTCTGAAATTCCAATTAAATGTAGTCAGCCAATGATGAAATGTTCTAGATTTAGAGCAAAAATGCAAGAATGAAGTATCGGCATTGGTGAGTAACTATTCAAAATTATTTTAGTAATATTCGTTACAATGTTATTCCATTTTTTTTTAATAAATGGTTACATAAACACATCTGGCAGTTAGGAAATTAATTGTAAAATGACATATCTTGACCCTAATATTTAAAACATAAAATATCACTATTCTGGCATCATTTCTTAATAGTTTAAAAAACACATTAAGAACCTTGGTTTATCCGATATTCTAATCAAACGTAGCCTAGACGATGATAAACGTCCTTCACTGGTGTGCAAAACTGCAAGAATTTCGGATTTGCTTTGATGTCTTACTCTTTCAACTTTGAAGTAAAAACACCAATCAAACCTGTCACCCCAACAGCAACGAATCTGTTGCCATCTCTTGACCACC
Organism: Prosapia bicincta; assembly: GCA_036971475.1. Taxonomy (NCBI): domain Eukaryota; kingdom Metazoa; phylum Arthropoda; class Insecta; order Hemiptera; family Cercopidae; genus Prosapia; species Prosapia bicincta. The sequence continues at coordinate 122,657,968 of JBAIZL010000005.1, forward strand.
AGAACGTCTCTAGCACCGTTGATTTAATTGTAGTTACGCGACGACTTTTTACAATAGACAAACAATCGGAATATCGGAAATACATACATGCGGTGTCTCCATTGCCTAGAAGTATCAAGTCTAAGTCACAGTATACTACTTTCTTTACATGTTAAAAGTCTTCAAAAATTTATGAATTAAAGCTCATAATCTTTTTAAAGTAAAGTGAAACCATGGTGAGAGGTTGTACAATAATTAAAAAAGAGCTTCATAATAATATATACTAGACACCCTACCAAAATAATACACAGTCTCTTTATCCACCGAAAACATAAAGATATCTACCTGCCACCCTACCTAAATAACAAAAAGGACCCTCTCTTCAAGAGCTTCATAATAACGTATATACCTGCCACCCTACCGAAATAAAACACAGTCTCTTTCTCCACCGAAAACATAAAGACATCTACCTACCACCCTACCTAAATAAAGGCCGCCGCTATGAGACAGAACGAGCTCTCTGTTGAAGATTTTTGGACACAATTTAATGTTTTAGATGCTTTGAGAATCAATGGATATTCTTGGAATGTAATTTCACAAAAAAACTTTGAATGTCGTTTGGAAAGAGGTGTATTTTTCACCACTGAAACTCAAGCGGGATCAGTACCAGAGTCTGATGAAATTGTCAATGTGATTGATGAAGGTGTTTACCCCACAACTCAATTTAGAAGTGGATAATGATGACGTTCAAGAACTGCTGGATTTACTCAACCAGGAGCTGACAAATAATTCATGAGCTTATTGAAATGCGTGACCAAGAGCAAAAACGTAGGTTCTTTAGACCCAGTTAACGTAGAAGATGAAATTACGGTTAGAAACTTGACAAAATGCCTTAGTTTATTTGAGTAATGCTTACAAATTTTGGAAAACATAAGAATCCAATGATGACCGTATTTCTGGCACAAAAAAAAAAAAAAATTAACGAGTTATGAGGGAAATCTGAGTGAGAAGGAATTGTCTTCAATTCGTCAAACGTATTTTATGAACCATTCTACTTCAAAATTACTTCTTTTTACTTAATTCTTTGCAATATGTATGTATATAATATAATTTTTAATTGTATTATGTATTTAGGATTTTTAAAAAATACATTTTTCTTCTAAATTATTAATTTATTAAGTCTTTGGTCCCAATTAATCATGTTTCCTATCTGATTATAGGTAAACTTATACCCCGACTTACATGAATTCGACTTACACTGCTAGCGCTTGGTCCCATCTATCTCATAGATAAGGGGTATTACTGTGTGTATATATATATATATATATATATATATATATATATATATATATATATATTGTAAAAAAAATCAGTAGGTTGTTTATTGACTTTATTCAGTTACTCTTTCTGAAATGGGTTGGCAGTAATGATTGAAAGCACTATAAACATATAAGAAGAACTATTATTTGCTTCAATCTTCACTAGAGTTACTAGTTATTCACTAAAACATTTGAACTAATGTTATAAGTTAAAATGTTTTTCTAGTAAGACTTATTTTTCTGATTATTAAAGATTGCTGTTTTGTTTAACACAAGACTAATGACAACAATGTTCAGAATCCTTTGTGTAACCAGTAATATAATGTAAATACAGGAAATTGCAAAATTATTTTGTTATGCTATAGAATTGTTTAATTATATTTATAAACATACTATACATGATGTAAAACATATCACTACTATCTAAAAAGTATAATTTATACTCTATGTCTTATTTTAATTAGTGTCAGATGTAATTTAGTTCTGCAGACCTCACATTACATTTTTGATAATTTTACAAAACGAGGTATTTGGAGTTACACACCGGGAGTCAATTATTAACAGCCTATCTATATGTTGGATGCTATTCTGCGTACTGTAAATGCAAACTCAGTCAATACATTACATAAAAGCCAGTTATAAATGGTATAATAATCTACGAAATTCAATATTTGGATCTAGAAGTTATTTAAACAGCTAAAATAGGGGCCTACACAGGAAAGCAGCTAGAGAGGCCTTACCACCTTGAATATTCTGCAGACTGTGTAGTGAAACATGCCTAATTTAAATTTTAAATTAAAAATATAATGTATCAATTCATTAGCCTAAAGCTTTTGTATTACACTATAACACATGAACAAATGAAAATGTTTGGTGATTATTGTGATGATTATATAAACATGACTTAGCCATTAAATACAACATTCTAAGATATGAAGCTATCAACAGCACAAGACACATAAATCCATACAGCATCAAAAAACACTTGAAGTAAATTAAACCCCCATAGCTCATAAATTAAGTTTTCTACTTAAAGTTCACAAAACAGATATCCTTTAAACGCCTCTTAATTGACTACACCAGTACTCCACCCCATGTTGTAGCTAAATTTCCCTACAGAACTATTTAAATTCATAAAAATCCACAAGCATTGTTCTATTGAAAAATTCCTAAATTTTAATCAACACAACAAATTTTGAAAATTCTATTTAAATACCCCACAAAACCCACATCAATGAAATCATCAATGAAACAAAATTAATCATATCACAAAATTACAAGCATTGATAGCCAGCATCTTGAGAGCAAGATTTAAACTCCACATTGAACCAAACCACACTTACAGTACAATAAATACTCAGGCGACATCAAATCTGCTATACATTCATCAATGATATCACATTCTACAAATGAAATAAACCCCTAACATGTATCTTAATATCTCAATTCCACACATACAAAACTAACATACACTATCAAAACAGAAAAAAACAGTTGTTTTAATTACCTTGACCTAACAATTACATGTACAGACAAACCAACACAAATTTAACAAGTTGACCCTACATAAGACAAAAATAAGATTGTCCTTTCGCAGGTCAATACAAGTTTCGCTAACACTTTTTTATAAAATATTTAAAGTTTAGCTCAATTATTTTGCTTCCAAATATATACTGTGAATTTTTTAAACTGAAACTTTGTAAATTTATTAAAAGGCATGAAATTACTATAATAATTGCCTGGTGTGGTTAAATACATTTTATGTTATAAGTGTTTTAAATAATTACTTTAAACATAATACCATCCAAATAACATTTTTACAATCCATGAAACTAAGCATAAGACTAGCTGATTTTAATTTATTTTAAATAATTTCATGTAAAGTATTATAAATATTGCAGAGCTTTGTGTACAGAGTCAGTGGAATAATGAGAGTCTTGATAATATTACTTTTGCCACTTATTATTGGGAATATGCACAGCAAAATATAAAGCCAATTCTGACATTCAACATAACATTTTCAAAATTACACAAATACTAATGATCGAAGTTGTCCCCGAAACTAGCAAAGAAAAAAATGTTATAGAAAACAGAAAGGCTCTCTCAGTTCTATCACAGAAAACAGCGGATTTTAAAACGAGAAAACCACAAAACGTAGATGGTATATTAAAAGCTCTTTTACAATTTAAAACAAACAATACAGATAAAAAGTCAAAACAACAAATTATCAGATTAAATACCAGAAATGTATCTCATTTGAGCACATTCATAGAAAATGGAATTTTAAATGTTTGTGCATAATTCAATGAAAAGTTATAACACAAGTATCCATCTCTAATACTTCTATTATAATTGTACTTAAAACATTAGATGTTTTTGACAAGTAGCAGTCTTATTTCTGTATCCATTAAACTAACTCAAAAACCAAAACAGAAAATTATCTCATCAGGTATGAGCTTTGAACGCATTAAAATTTTATCTTAAAACAATCAAACTTGAACTCTCGAATGAAAGATTTTATTAGGAAAGTTTACAATGGTGTCATTATTATAAACAGATAGATAGCTGCATATAATGGAATCCCGAGTTATCATCCAGGTAATACTATTTTGACCCTGCTTGTGATTGCAGACAGTGACAACTTCAAACAGTCACCTTTCTTTTCTTTGCCTTGTCAATCTATCAGTACTAGATTAGAAATCTATCTATCTGGGAGACTGTTGGAGTTAATGTACCAGGTTTTTTATTATTGTTTTAAAAATCAGTGGCGTGGTAAGATTTTTAACTTTACTCTCATAGTTTTATAAACAAATATTTTTAATTTATCTACAAAAATTGTAATATCTCATTTGATCCTTTTGAGTTATATCTGTGAATGGTTATGAGTGTTAACTAACAACTGCAAGGACTACTTGGTGTAAGAGGGAGTGGATACAACACATAAATCTCTGCCAGTCTAGTTCTAACCATAAATGTCTTTGTATAACTGCCAAAATAAAGATGATTCCTGCTGCTCAACTAATTTATGTAGGTTTTTTTGTACATTTTTATATTATTTACGAAGTTGTATTTTTTTTCTGAGTGTTCGTGGTATTTCACCATCTTGTGTGTACAGAGTTTTATTCTTCTTCACTATACAAGTAATAGCTACCTCCAGAACATAAGCATAAAAAGGAAGCCTTGAAGTATTTTTGGGCACAACCTAATGCTCCCCAAAAAAACTAAGAAAAATGTAATTGTACTATGCACAATGTATTTTAATGATAAATTAGAAGCAACAAATAATGAGGCATATAAAGCGAAAATTATAACTGTCTACAATGGTAGAAAAAGTGAAATGATGTGAGGACCGAATAAAACAAAGTATATTTTAATCACTTTTATAGGTAAGTGATTAAATAGGTTTCTCGGAACGTAATGGACTACAAAATTCAAGAAAATATTGTTATTAAGATAACAAATAATTGTTGTATAATTAAAGCTTAAAAGAAACACTTTTTTTAATTTTTATTGAGCAAATGGGACAAAACTAATACCTACATAACAATACATATGAATATTTCAGAATAGTATTGTAAGTATTGATTTCAGAAGAGTATTTCAGAAAGAACTTCAATCCTTTTTCAAAATTCTATTAGGACAATTTACTAAGTACTCTGAAAAAAAAACATATTCAAAAACTGCCAAAGAAATTGCTATATCTTAATTTCAAGTTCCACTTAAGGGAGGTAAAGTATTTCTTGATCATTTTAATGTTTTAAAAAAAAAAGGAAAGGTTTTCACTATATATTGAAGTGGAGATTCTGTAGTGAAATCAATATACTATTTGTTTTAGGTTTTTTCCTCTTAGTTGAAAAGATATACAATTAATATATATTAGTATCAAATAATATTAATCAATTTTGAATAAGTATGTAGGTAAACAATTACTTGTTAACAAATTTAAGGTCTTCATATTTTATTTTCAGTTTCTATCATTTTTAGTCTTGAACAGGGTTTAAAACTATTTAAGGAACAAGTTGGAAAATGAATGGCTCATTGCCCCTTCAAGTTTGCTATTATTGTAAACAATATATTTCTATCAAAAGAAGTACTAAATAAATATAGTAATAGAACTCATATACTAATTTTTTGTAAGTTCTTACACAATATATTGAAGGAATAATTAATAAATATACAGTAATTATAGTATATTATGATAATATATTTAGTAATTAGGTATTTATTTTTAGTTGCCACGTGTTCGATTTTAGCGGAAAAAATATACCGAGCAACTGAAGTTATCAAGGGTACGAACAAAATAATGAAAACTCTCGCTCAGATCCTATTACACACACAAAACAGAAAATATTGCATTGGACATTTAAATACCGTTTATTACTAATTTTAAAAAGTTTAAACTATTTTCAACTTGGAAGCTTTGGAAATTTAAAGACCAGATTTCCTCACCATAGTGTTTATAAACTATAATTCTTAAAAAAAAAATTAACCATCTATTTTGCACGTTCTGCTAAAGAAGTTGAGAGAATTTTTTCACATCACTTAAATATAACCGTATCTAATAAAAATGTAAGGTATTTCACTTCTTTTACAATTATTTAATTAAAATTTAACACCAAGATTTAATAACTTACCAATAATTGAAACGCTGCTTATAAGACAAAATAAAGTAAACTTACCAAGAAACTGCCACTTCACTGAAGCCTGGAAGACATGTGACGATCCGCAGGAGCCATGTAAACTACGCATGGTGGATCCTGGCGACTAAATGAACGTTTCATCACCCCCCCCCTCCCTTTCTGTGCAGTTCATAATGGAAGCTTTTGAATTTTCAAGTTGTTTATTCAGAATTTGTTTATCAAATTTTAATTTAATACGGTGCTATACACGTTGTAATTATTTTTTTTAAATAGTCATTAATATACAATAATTCTAATAATGATTTTATAGAATTATTTTTAATATTCGATCATTGAATAATTAATTTGCTAAAACAATAACTCCTAATACATAATACATATATAATACATAACACACTATTTATTTAACTAACTATGAAATATTTTATTCTTTCATTATTAATTTTAAACATTAAAATGTAACTATTTAGTTTTTATTAATTGTACAGGGAATTAAAATTGTGTGTGTGTGTGTATATATATATATATATATATATATATATATATATATATATATTATATACAAGTTTTATATACAAATTTTATGTGTGACAACTTAATTAATATTATTAATATATTTAAAATAATTAACTTGAAATTATAACATTCAATAATGATTTAATTTTAAAATATTAGTTTGTATAAATAATTTATATACCTATATGTAAACAGACAGACACGCTATGTATTACATAAATTGAGAACACATTGTTATTACATTACCTATATAAGTTAACTTTACATGAATTACCTTTAATTTTTATTTTTGGAGTGAAGCCGTTAATTTCGTTTCCGATTGTCGCTTAGAAAGCAAAATGACCTTATTGCTTTTATAATAGAGGTTAGGTTTTAAACTTACGACTTTTAACAAAATTGATTTCTAAGGCCATTTCAAGTACTGTACTTCCAAAAATATAAATATAAGTTTTTCGAGAAATCTACCTTTCTCACATTATTTAATGCTGAATGGTTAAACTCCAGGTTAAGGCAAATACTACGTCTCTTTCGTTAAGTTGTAACTTGGTTTGTATTGAGTCAGAAATTTGTACAAGGAAAATCGATTTGTCTTTTCAAGAGATTCATTTTTTATTCTTATGATTTTTTTGATATAATATAAGGCTTTCAAGTTATTTAAAACGAATCAAAAAAATACATTTTTAGATAAAAACCGACATTTTAATTTGCGAATAACTCGAAAAGTATTAAAATCATGAAAACCTCTGCAGCATTTCTTGCTTCTATCGAAGTTCTCTTTCTGGATTTATTTTGAGTTTAACAATATTCGCCTTCGAGAAGGAGCGGTATTCACCCCTAGGGTAAAAGAATAAATCGACTCTATAATATAGCTTTGTTCTTTCACATATTTCAGGTCAATCGATGGAGTAGTTTAGAATTCTTAGTGAAAACTGTGAAACTGAACTAGATAAAGGAATATTGTGCTCTAGCTGGTTCCAGCTAACATTAGCCCTGCAAATGGTTGCCGCTGTAGCGTCGTTGCTATACTCGGCCGACGGTATAGTGCAGCGTCTTCATGAGAAAATGCTTTTTTTTATTAAAAAAAAGCTAATGATAGTATGGTTTTACGTTCCTACCTTTATCCGACCTATAGGCCTATATGCGACTATGCTCACAGGACGATATGATCCGTCTACAGCCTCTGCCATGGTTTTTACGTCCCTACCTTTATTCTACCTATACTATACGTCATTACTTATACCTCGTCAATATGACGACGCTCCGTTTTACATTGCTATATCTGACAAATGAGCGATTTACGCGCATCTTTCTTCCCAGTAGATTCATATCTACAGTTCCCGATGTCAGCTAAAGTTCACTTACGTCCAAGTGAAACGGAGCACGCGTCGTCGTTTTGACAGTAAATAAATGATCGTGTGACGATTTTATATTTATCTATTCTTTACATTTTTTAGTTTTTTACTCACATAGGCTTAGGTTTTGTTACTATTTGTGGTTTTGTTTTTTGAGTATGTTAAGGCTGGATTTATAATTGAGACGAGATAATGGCTGACGAGGAAAATCGTAGAGACACTCTAATAGGAAAATATCTTGAAGATTCAAGTGATGAGGAGTTTTTTGAACGTGCTTCTACCTCAAATAGGTGTCCAAATAATAGTGAAAATGAATATTTAGTAGAAGGTAATCATGTCAAATATACGGACTCGGGGACTTTGCAGACGCAGATGTGACTTACCTTCCCGAAGTTGGAGCCACGGCAAATATCAGACAGTGATACTGGTTATCGACCACGCAGGAATAAAAATACACAGGAATAGAAAACTTGGACCATGTGATCCTCCGAGTAGCGTTGAACCTCCTCGTATCTCCGACACTTCACGTGACACCGAGTCTCCTCCTAGTGCGTTTCTCCTTATGGCGATCCTCCACCTAACGTCTACCCTTCACCTCATGCCGATCATCTACCTAATGACAACCCTCTATCTAGTGTAAATGGCAGACCTGGTCGTGAACCTAATCTTAACCTATTTATCTCAACATCTATATTCATTGGAGCTGAATATTAGTATCTATTAAGCACTGATCGTGATCCTGTCAATACTCGCGCTCCAATACGTAATATTGTGGGTGGTTTCAAAGCGAGATGTCAGGACTATACCAGTATCACGTATACCTCACAACGTTATACCCATATAAAATATTTCTTTAGTTATTCGACGTAGATATGGAGATACACGTACCGCAATTGTGATCCTGTCTTGAAACGCCTAACAGAGAAAATGTTAGTAGGAAATAGCGTTGTATGACAGACCTAATCTTTACCGGGGAGATCAGGTGAAAAGATTTTATTATTGCAGAGGATAAAATTACTATTTAGCCAAAGGTAGAGAAGGAATTAGTTAACGTGGGAACTGTTGTTATCTGACTTGGACGTACTCTCTACCAAGCGGTCATTAGGCGGTTCTAAATTTACATCAACAGATTTTATATTGCCGAATACAATAAGGACTTTGTAGATAAAGACAGGCAAAACGTTTGTTTACGTAGGAATTTTCGTAACCAAAGACCTACTATCGGGAATATATGGATGTTCTCAATGAACATGAAAAGTATTATTATTGCAGCGAATAAAACTAATTTGTAGGTAAAGGAAGAGAAGGAACTAGTTAACGTGGGAACTGTTGTTGTCTGACTTGGACGTACTGTCTACCGAGAGGTCATTAGGCGGTTCTAAATTTACATCAAAAGATTTTATATTGCCGAATACAATATTGACGTTGTAGATAAAGACAGACAAAATGTTAGTTCACGTAGGAAATAGCGTTGTCTGGCTTAGACCTACTCTCTACTGGGGACATGAAGCAGCTATAACATTTGCACCACAAGTAATGATTATTACAATTTATAACAATGACGCTGTAGGTAAAGACAGAGAAAATGTTAGTTGACGTAGGAAATGGCGTTGTCTGACTTAGACCTACTCTCTACCGGGGACATGAAGCAGCTATAACATTTGCACCACAAGTAATGATTATTAAAATTTATGAAAAAAACCACTGTAGCTAAAAACAGAGAAAATATTAGTTCACGTAGAAAATTACGTTGTCTGATTTAGAACTACTCTCTACCGGAGACATAAAGCAGCTATACCATTTGCACCACAAGTAATGATTATTACAATTTATAACAATGCCGTTGTAGCTAAACACAGAGAAACTGTTAGTTCACGTAGGAAATGGCGTTGTCTGACTTAGACCTACTCTATACCGGGGGTATGAAACAGTTATAATATTTGTACCACAAGTATTGAATATTACAATTTATAACAATGACGCTGTAGCCAAAGACAGAGAAAATGTTAGTTCACGTAGGAAATGGCAGTTTCTGAAGTAGACCTACTCTCTACCGGGGACATGAAGCAGCTATAACATTTGCACCACAAGTAATGATTATTAAAATCTATAAAAAAAACCACTGTAGCTAAAAACAGAGAAAATATTAGTTCACGTAGAAAATTACGTTGTCTGATTTAGAACTACTCTCTACCGGAGACATAAAGCAGCTATACCATTTGCACCACAAGTAATGATTATTACAATTTATAACAATGCCGTTGTAGCTTAACACAGAGAAACTGTTAGTTCACGTAGGAAATGGCGTTGTCTGACTTAGACCTACTCTATACCGGGGGTATGAAACAGTTATAATATTTGTACCACAAGTATTGAATATTACAATTTATAACAATGACGCTGTAGCCAAAGACAGAGAAAATGTTAGTTCACGTAGGAAATGGCAGTTTCTAAAGTAGACCTACTCTCGACCGGGGACATGAAGCAGCTATAACATTTGCACCACACCTAATGATTATTACAATTTATAACAATGACGCAGTAGGTAAAGATAGAGAAAATGTTAGTTCATGTAGGAAATAGCGTTGTCTGACATGGACCTACTCTCTACCGGGGACATGAAAGCAGTTAAAACATTTGCACCACAAGTAATGATTATTACAATTTATAACAATGACACTGTAGCTAAAGACAG
>JBAIZL010000005.1:122673468-123058468 GCA_036971475.1 Prosapia bicincta
CACACACACACACACACACACACACACACACACACACACATAATATTATTATAATTTTTTCAAAAAATCGTATACCGAAATTTTCATGAAATTCCAAAATCAAAGAAATTCACATTTAAATAATTTTTTTCATCTTTTAAAACGTATCTAAGTTTCAATTAGCTTTTCAAACTTTGAAATAGGATTATACTTGAACACACACGCACACACACACATACACACGCATACTTACGCGCGCACAAACGCACGCACACACACACACACGCACTTACGCGCTCGGGCGCACACACAAACCTCTTAAAATTAGTGAAGTAATCGATGTGAAAATTTGTATATAATTGTTAAATAAAGTGATTAGTCTGTTGTGATGGTTCTGCGTCACCACTATCGGAGTGAGTCATCACTTTCGGGCGTCGCCTGCCCACTTTTGTTTATGTCTTGCATAAGAGAGAAATTGCCAACAAGTGATAAAATGTCAAGGCTAGATTAGTCTGATCAATAAGGCCCAAGTAGGTAAAACTTTGCTATCACTTTAAAGTGCCTAACCAGTGACATTAAATGTTTTTGTTTTAGACACTATTAATTTCTGGAATATTCACACAAAAATTCACTTAATTTTAAAAATAAATTCAATTTTTCTCACTCTGCCGTGTTTATTTAATTACAAGTTTGTTCATCATATCTAAAACAAATTTACAATTAAGCTGTTCTTTAAAAAAAAAATAATAATTTGTTTAAAGCAATAAATTAAAAAATTAATAACTATGTGTTTTAGTTATAACTACAAAGAGCTATACAATCCTATCAAAATTATTTTAGAAACAATAAAAACAATAACAATTTTTATTGGTTAAACCCATGCAAAACGTCTGCCGCCTGGTAGAACATAATGTAGATTTTTTTGCAGAAGAAAAATTTAAAAACTTGGTCCTTGTTACCATATAATTATATATATATATGAACTGGCAGTTTCCTTTTGTTTATATATACCCTATATGATTGCCAAAAATATAGGTTTCTCACTTCTGACAAATAAAAACAAAAAATAAAATTCCGTTTTATATATGTATACAATCTTTAACCCTAACTGTGTCTCAAATCCAAAGTCTACGAAATAATACAAATTTCATTCATGGTTCCTCTAAATGTACAGATTGAATGCATTTGTATGCAAAATAAAACACAAACTTGTTTTTACAAGCACGGCAAAGTAGCAACGGGTACTAATAAACAAGTTAGGCAAGTGTAGGCTAACTGAATAGCCTGGCCTACACAAATTTTTATAAACAATTACCTTATAGCTATATACTAGTTTTGATATATGTGAAATAATTATAATCGGATTTCGCGAATCTAGAGACAGACCCAGTAATGTCTATTTGCATTGTTTTATTATTTAGATGTAGTCACCGAATATTAATATTATTATACATATAATTTAGTTTTAAGAAAACCTTTGAAGAAAAACTAATAATATATCTAATTTAACCTCGATGTTTTATTTTTTTTCGTAAAACTTACAATATTACAAGGTCCAGTTTTATCTGAGGATGCACAGATATAAACAATGTTTTACTCTTTTCCGTTTCTGAGAAATATTTCTACAATAGCCTTGGTTCTGTGAGGAGGTGTTTAGCAAAGAGGATGGGGTGTAGACTTCGAATATCATAACATGATTCTATTTGTTCTCTGAAAACCTTTTCTAAAATGCCGTTTAAACAATAAGAAAGAGTTTAGCATCTCATTTCAAGACATAGATCAAATCTATATGTACCATATTCAAGTCTTACGATCTGATGGATATTATACTACTACTCAGTTGCAACAATTCATCCTTTTATATTTGTTAAATACTGTAGGCATTTGTGGCCCTAGATATGTGATATTCATTATTGCTGTTTAGTGCTGGGAATTTATTTGGAAAAAATAGCACAGTTACTTAATGCTGCTTCAGGATTTTTTGTATATTCTTGTAATTAATTTATTAAGCCTAAATTCACAAATCAATAATTTATTTACTTATACGAGTTTCAATGGAAAAAGCATCATCATCATCAGTGAGTGTTGCTACTACAAACTCTATCTTACAACTTAGAGTTGTATTTTAGAGTTTGTAGTAGCAATACTCACTAATCCTCTCCTATGGGCTCCATGATCTTGACGTGGTGGAGAGGCTTAATCCGCGCGTGGGGGACGGGTGGAGCCAAGCTGTACTTATGTGGCTCCCTATAAACGGGAAGTCCAGGCAAATGTGTGAGTGACTGAAGGCGGCTCAAAAAAAGGGACCAGTCCTAGCACTTGAAGGGTTGTTATCTGCCCGGCTCTCACTCGCCCTTCTCTTGCGGACGACAACCAAGAAGCACCCTCCATCCAGGATGGTGGTCTGGGTGGGTACATACACCCCCGATCTGAAGGTGTTATGCGATTCGTGCCGATGTAGTTTCGTGGCCCTCAGGGTAAGGAGGGTCTTTAACGGAGCCTCAGGGGACCCTTGAATACTTAAGTCGCTTACTGCCGTAAGCGGGGCTCTGCGGTGGCGGACCTTTATTTCCCTAGCTGCTAGTGGGAAAACACATGACAGAAAAAAAAAACAAAATAAATTTAACTGGTCAGCTCTTAGAACCTACCGACAAATCTGTCCCAATGGATGTGGCTTCGCCCCCGTAGAGACAGATGGAAAACAAGTTGCGAAGGCAACAGGAGGAATGAGTGGGGCACAAAGGAGTAATGCACTCTGGCTTGCCTACCATGAGGAAGCAAAGAAGGTGGAGGCGGAGGGCAGAGAACCACCGCAACCCCCTTTGAGGAAATACCGGTCCAGGCAGCAGAAGGGTTTGACGGAGGCTGGGGCTAGAACCAGCCCTGTCGTCCCTGAAGCCAGTGGATCTGGTAGGACCTTAATACGACAAGAGAAAGAGAGGAAAAGGAAGTAAAGGAGTACTTCTAATCCTACTCCAGAGTCGGAGGCTAAGAGGAATAGACAAGGGTCTAGGCCTGTTGGGTCTGGGTCGGGAGGGCCGACTTTCTCGTCGATCTCCGACAACCTACCGAGGGTACTAGTGACCTTTAGGGATAGTGTAGGCATGCGGATGGAGATGGCGGCGTTCGACTACTTTAAGGGCACCGTCATGAACCGAATTCTGGACGCTCCTAGTGGAGGTTTTGTTCCGCGGCTCAGGGACACATACTTAAGCGACGGTGTCGCAGCATTTATTTGTGCTGAGGAGGAATCGACAAAATGGCTGAGAGAAGAGGCACCGTCAGTTAAGCTCGAGGACGGGACTCATGCAAGGCTTGTCCTGCCTGATGAACTGATCAAAAGGGTGAAAATGACGGTGTTCGTACCACCACTAAAAAAGGAGGCCACTCAGTTGGACCAAACTCATGGAGAAGCAGAACCCAGAAATTGACACTTCGAAGTGAAAGATCCTGCAGTGCATTGAGCGGGGACCTGCAAGCCTCCTCTGCCTAGGATTGGATGAGGTATCAGCCAGACATCTCAAGGCACGAGATGGGGACGACTTCCTGGGAACTGAAGAGGTCACTTTTAGGTGGACCTGTAAGGACCCGGAAGTGAAGGCCGAGAGGGAGAATCAGGAGAAGGCGTAGGGGTCAGTTGGTTATGCCTGACCCTCAAGAAATGATCCTGCAAATTAACTTGCACCACAGTAAAAGCGCCTCGGTGTTCCTAACCAGGTGCTTAAATGTGAGGCATACATTACCAGCGCTTGCGCTAGTGCATGAACCGTGGCTGGACAGGAACCGTATAAGGGTCTGACTGCAGCTGGGCCCACCTACTCAAGTGGAGAACATGAGTGGCACAGAGCATGTGTGATAGTCAGAGGACTAGAAGCCACGCTGATTCAAGAATTCTCAAATAGAGACCTTGCGGTGGTTAGAATTCGAGGTAAGAGCGAGGTAAGTGGAAGCAGGGAGTTCATCGTGGCCTCCACTTACTGTGCCCACAATAGAGAATCGCTCCCTGCAGAATTATGTAAGGGGGAAATACGCGAGGATACTGTCGGAGAATTATTAGACTTAGTTCGGTCTTTTCATATATAAACTTAAAATGTTTAACTTATATTTTAATGGCCTGAACTAAATTTTATTTATAAAGCGGTATTCTATTTTACGTTTGTATTGATTGTGGCTTAACCTTGCGACATTCAACTATATTCCATAATTGGTGGGTTCGCGAAATTGTATTGAAGAGAAGTATGACCATGTTAATTTACAAATATCTGATTAATAAGATAACATAAACCGTCAACGCTTTGATATCAAACCCAACGCATTGGTTTACTGGATGTCAATTCTAGCTAATCTTTAAATGACGAGGAGCAGTGTCTATGAACTTCGGCCTTGTAGGCCTACATAAAGAATAATACAGACTACCACTATGAATGACGCAAAAGTAAATCTTCGGTTGCATTTTGATAGTGCAATAAGTCTTACTTTATAAGAATAGAATGGGAGTATGGACAGGCTTCCATAATCCTAACTTGCAATACTAAAGTACTGTGGGGTTAGTATGTTGCAATATACAATAGAAACCTATAGTATATTACTACAATATCGTAACATTGCATACATGTTACCATTTAATATAGCCAAAGTATGTGTACTAAGTGTTAATTTTTATGTTTACACTAAAGATATAAATAAACAAAAATATAGGTTACTCTAGAGGCTGAAGTAGAGGATAGAAACAAATAATGTTTTCATCTTTATATAAATATTTCAGCATTGATAAAAAATGGCTATATTCATAAGTCATAGGAAGAAAATTTTACTATTTCCCTTTACTTGAGAGAAAAGCACATTATATCGGACAAAACCGTTGCTGTTATTTTATTCTAAATACAATATTTACACATTTTTAGAGGGTTTTTCAATACCCACTGCCCCGAGTGGTTCACGTTTAACCTACGAATCTACACGAAAGAAAGAGATAAAAACGGTTAAATGAAGGAAGACAGATCTGAGTCATACGTTATTAGAATACTTCTAAACAAGGTCATAATCAGCCATAGATTATATTCTAGACATATTTATATGAAGACTATGATGTATGGCGCCCATAAAATGCAGTGGTGACTTATGTTTGTTTATAAAAATTAGCTTGTTATGGTCTCATAAACATTAGTGTCACGTACATTCAATGTAACATTACTCTGACATTAACTATTAAAGATTGTGTCTATTGAAGAAAGAAGAGTTAAAACAAATAATCAAATCGAACAAACTACAAAAGAGTCAAAACTTTTGTATCACCTTTTCCACCAACAATAAGATCGAATCGCTAGTTTTTACCAGTAACCTGTGTACAGAGTATAAAAATGAGCTATTTATGGCGAGATTTTATTACTGCTTCGTCAGTCACTACCTCATTTTTATTTGTAGAAATTTAAACAAAAGGAAAATAAGAAATCGGATTGAAGATATGAAAAAACAGGGGAATAATTAGATATAGAAAAACCAGATAGACAATAATTAGAGATGTTTGAAATCATCTTAAATCTGGCTTGCAAAATGCCCAGGCTCCTTCAACCTGACTTGCAGAAAGCAACATCCTTATATTATTATAACGAAAGTTAAGGTTTTTTATCTGTATTCCTTGTGGAAAAGATTTGGTGGAGGAATTGAATAAATTCTTACAAGGACTACAATGAAAATAGAATTAATTACTTAAACAAGAGGATATGATAAAATGGCAAAAATTGTTTCCTTAAAAACAGTTACGGGGCTTGCCAGATGGCGCTTATCCAGATAAGGGCTTAGTATGGTGGATAAATACAAATGATATACGATATTGATTACCCTGCTGTTTTGATACGGTTTTGAGCCCTGCTGTCCAGCTCCACTATATAGGCCGCTACTATTATAAAGCTCCACCATTATATAGGCCTCCACTATTATATAGCTCCACCATTATATAGGCCTCCACTATTATATGGCTCCACCATTATATAGGCTTCCACTATTAAATGGCTCCACCATTATATAGGCCTACTTCAGGAGACACTGTATGCTTGGTATTTACTTGAAAGATGTAGAAGCAAATGAGTTTTAAATACTTACCTTAGCTTAACGCCCCTTGAACTCCTGTCTAATTTATTTCACAGATGTACTTCTAAGACACGTCGTTAAAAATTATAACAGTTCACTCTAAATCTCACAACACACTAGTTTAATAAAATACACACACTAGTTTCGACGAAGATGGGACCTTCATCAGTGGTTGGCCAGTACTAATAAATTTCATCAAGTCACGTCAATATAAATTAAGGATGGGCTTCGTATCGTACAAATGGTAAGAAACAAGATAAAACTTGTAAAACTCGAACAATCCTAACCTGCAGAACACTGGACCGGGGACTACTTATTGTTCACTGAGACATCTCGAATTTTTTTTATAAACCAGGTCTCCCAAGAATCAAAAGAGTTTTACCTTACAACATGTTAACTAAGGACGGTCAGGCTTGAAGAAATCCTGGTTGTCGAAGCAATGTTTGACCATCGCTAAGTGTTCAGGATTATTGTTCTTAAAGTGAGAAAAGTTCTGCTACCTGCTTCTTGTCTTAATACTCCTACGGGTACCCCATAAATACTCCATCGCACATCTCACACCTAATGCTATAAATCCCTGATTTCTCACAGGCCGATTTCTTAACCAATATCTTTATGAGCAGGTTTAAGATCGAGGTTAAGGAGACAATGAAATGTTATTCGCGGGTCTGGATCCGGTATGTCTAGGCTATCTATTATTATTGATGCTAGGAAAAACCTCGATGAGTTTTATCAGGAACTTAATGGATTCTTTCCTTCAATAAAGTTTAACACTGAAGTACAAGTGAGCAATAGTATTTCCTGTATTTTGATGATACGAGATATAATAATATAAAATAGATAACTCTCCTGAGTAAGGGGTTTGGTGTTCCGTAGGTTAGGATGTCTTTTTTGATTGAGTTTTAAATCTTTTGCTCTTGTTTGTTTTATAGTTGTACGATACGAAGTCTATACACATCTATTTATATTGGCGTGGCTTGATGAAATTTGTTAGTAGTAGCCTATCACTGAAGAAGTCGACATCGTTGTCGAAACTAGTTTATATATTTTAATAAACTGGTGTGTAGTGAGGTTTAGAGTGACATAAGTTCTCACTAGCTAAGCTCTAATAATTTAATTATAAGATACATGTTATTCATTAAATATTATTTATTCATACATTTATATTGTATTTAACCCTTTTGTTGTTAAAATATTTATACTGATATAGCTACCTAAGAGGCCATAGCTACTGGGCTTCTTGCGAGAATGTCCACTTTTTTAGGTGTATTTTGGCTATTGGTTATAGAAATACTATTATTTCAATGTTTAGATTTATATTAGACAAGATGATTTGACAAAGTTTGTTTTGTGTGTTTATTAAAGACTAATTTTTGGGAGATTTTGAGTCCACTACTTTGTCTTTTACCTTTGTGAATTGTTCTCGCTAGCTAAGCTCTAAGTAACTAAAGATGATTTGAGTTTGATTGTACATATAAAAAGATAAGGCTATGTGAACAAAAAATGAAGATTATGTTAGGCTCCATCATATTGTAAGTGGATCAAGTAAAAGCCTTTTCTTATTTACAGTGCGTAGCGTATGTAGAGTTTTTGTGTTATTGTTGCCCCGATTAGCTACCTAAAACTTTTTTATACGTATCTAAACAATGCATGTGGGAATATTGGGTTTGAAACTTCTATTAGTGGGCTTTAAAATGTCAATAGTGTGTGTTTTATAATTTTAAAGGCATTTGAATTGCTATAATCTAATCCTTTAGAATTATTTTTAAATGATATTGAGTATAGTAAGCAGTGGTATGAATATGATTAACCCAACTCACTAAGTAGCGTCTATGTACCGTCATCAGTTGTGGTCCTTATTTTATTGGATATTATTTTGTAATCTATACATTTTTCTCGTTTTGACCTTTCTTTTTGGAAGAAATTACCTTATTTTATAAGTCTGCGTGATTTACTGTGAATTGTAGCAAAATATTTTGTAAACATTAACATATAGTGATATATAAATAATTTCTACAGTAGCACTCATTTTTCTATAAGTGAAAAAGACTGTTTCGCGGGTGTGTTTCTTTGATATCTGAAGCCGTATCAAACGTCTTAAGGAGAGAGTAGGGACAAGTAGGGGAGTAGGAACACATAAGATGGAAGTAGGGACAGGTTTAAGTAACTATTATTAATGTGTGATGGTTAGTATGTAACAAGATACAATATTGAGGTATAGTAATAACTACAATTATCTAACATTGCAGATATGTTTACACAGGTTTGGTCACTAAAATTCAGTATAAACACGTTTAGTCTAAAACATTTACTTTATTACATTAATACTTAATATTTATTTATTTGTATACACTAAACATATAAATAAACAAATATAGTAGCGGCTCAACACGAAAATAAATGACTATTTCTCTTTATTTATTGTAAGAAGAAAAGTATATTACTGTATTTTACTTCGGACAAAGCTGCTAATACGGCGTTATATTAAGCTCATTATTTTCAGAGTTTTCAAGGTTTTGAAGGACAAAATCTACTACTAGAAACATTTGAATGAAGAAAACCAGTAAAAAATGCACTCGCGATGGGCTCGGTGGTTACTTGCCGCAATCACTTACAAAAATGCTTCTGGTGACAGATGATCACTGTTCGTAGGTCACGGGACACGAGCTATATAGATAAGAGGGAAATGAGATTTAAACGTGAATTTTTAAGACATTGGCCCGACAGGTTTTTGCTGCCTTAACAATGGAAAAGTAGCCTACATTTTGTATATAATGTAAATGTTTATGATTATGTTGAAATCGTTAGAAGATATTTATCATTCCAGATTTTAATAAAAGTTTCAAGGATTTCCATGATGTTTACTTTTAACTAAAATTAAACAATTATTTCTTGGAATTTTCTACATTTTTTATTCATTATTTTACTACAGATATCTACTTCTTGCTGTAATCAACTGTTATTTCCGAGAGGGAATTAGAAAATTTTTATTATTTATAATTATATATATAATTTTATAATTTTTTACAAACCGTATATTTCGTCATTTAATTCCCTATAGATTATTTATTTTCCCTAAATTATGTCTAATAACTTATTATGAATTACGATGTTTTAAAAAACCAAACCTCTTTTTTAAATATGAAAAATAACGTAATTGTGTATCCCGTGCACAATGAATTATTATCTTACAATCCTAAAGTTTAGTTTACTTTAAACATTAGCAAAAATAGTAGTCTAAGATTTATTGGATGATTATGTCACGCTTTCTAAAAAATAAAGAATACACATCTTGAAAAAAAAATTATTTACTTGGGTAGAAAAGGTATTAATATCTTACTCGTGTTAAAAAATTAAACACATTCTTCATTTTATTTCCGTGTTCGGGTCAGCGCTGTTAACGTTTATTTACAACTAATTAAAACAACCTCTCACCTCAAATTCAACAAATTTTATTTAACCTTATGTACATTTCGATTACAAAGTAATCATCTTCAAATGTATTTTTACAAATAACTAACTTACAGCTAAACCTGTGCGTATTTATAAGCAACGGGAACTCGAAATGTACAGGTTAAATAAAAATTGTTGAATTTGTGGTGAGAGGTTGTTTTAATTAATATAAACATTTACGTCACAGTTGCTTCAAGTTGTTGTTTATTTACAACGTTTATTTATAGCGTTTCTAGATCAGAACAAAGATTACTCCTTCAATAGATACACGAAACCCAACTGCATTTATTTGTCAATTCAATTTTGTTTCAGTACGCAAACATGTCACCTTTCGAAATTTGTGGCCGTTAACACCCGACCTTTGTTCGTACGTTTCAAGTAGGCCGACTCGAATAATAGATAAGGTTTGGTGTAGATGAATATTGTTAATCAAGTTATAAATAAAAATAAATATCATTTGGGATTACATTGTGCATAAAACATAAAACAATAATTGAAAATAGATGAATCATGTTTCATACAATACAATATTTTTTTAATGTTTATCAGGATTTGTTTCTAAACAGTAGGCGATGTTTATTATCAAGTTTTATCAATTTCCGAAACATTTCAGATACCCTTAACGCAAATATATTTACTCAAAGTAATATAAACACAAAATTTTACCTGAATAATATGAGCATAACCTGCATGTAATGATTAAAAATCAACATTAAAATTGTAAACTGTAATTACAAAAAAATTCAAACATATTTTAATAATCATATACTACGTGGTAAAAATATCTGTAACTGGCTAAGACAATTATTTTTAACCACAAAAATGTAAATAAATAGAAGATAGTAAGCTAAGGTGACCATATTTGTAATGACCTCAAAGCGAGGCACACATTAGGAGGTTCAGGCCACCCCCCCTCGATACCACCTGAAAGATATTTTCTAAATTGACACAACTAAATCCTAAACTCATTATTTTATCTATTTTAGCACTATAATTTACAGAAATAAACATAGGAAAAACTTTACTGTTCAGGTAGTAAAAGTAGCACATTGCACTAATTGGACCATCAGTTAAATTAATTTATTATTAATGAAACAAACAAAAATACAAATTTAACTATTGAAAATATTGTAAGTTATACAGTAAGTAACAACAAAATCCCACAACTTTATCAGTAATGTTCTTTTTTTGAAGAACCCTGATTAAATAATTTATTATTATTTCTGACGTTTCTGCAGGTAATGCTTCAAGATCAACTAGTTTCAATTGTACATCTGTGGATGGGTGAAAATATCGGACGAATATAGGAAACAATTTTATGTCTTTGTGATTTGATGCATCAACATATACTGACAAATCTAGTTTGTTCAAGCTCTGTTATGGTAGAATTGTCTACATATGGAGCGAGAACATTGACAATTATTGCTTCAGCTTTTGGGCGAGCACAAGTGAATTTTGGCTTAAAAATCTTCTGCACTAACCGTGAAGTACAGTAAAAAGATGCGAACTCACTCACTGAGATAATCTATGCTACGCGATGACAGATTAGTTAATTAGCAGACTTGCCAATCCAAAACTAGAAAATTCCCCGATGCATGTATAATTTACACGGAACCAAATAAACAATACGTTTAAGTATATGCAATGCCTTTGTTGCTTTTATATTGTGAAAGAGTCAGTCATGAACATTTAATTTTGGGATATAATACTAAATAATATTTAAAGCGGGACGTTTATTTGTTTATCTTTATCCTGCCAAAGCGGGACATAGTAGCGTCCCCCGAGTAAATCTGGGGACAGCGGGACACTAACCTAAAATGCGGGACGGATGGTCTCCTTATATTAAGCCCAAATGATGAAATATATTCAGAAAAAATATTCTGAGAGATATAATTAATATATAATAAAATAATTAGTCTGGTATTTGTGATTTAATAAAGAATAAATTGAATAGACGCATTAACATTACACGATTTGTGGTTCCGCAGCGACTAATTAGTGTAACGATATTAGCGTGGGCTGTAACTCTGAATTCCTCACAAGACAGTCTCCACAAGAGGTGTGACATACAATAAAAGCCCTCAACGTAACAAGAAGTGTCATTGATTCCAGTTTCTCATAAAAGCTTGGCCACAAATTGAAGTACACAGTATACACACTGCTAGGCGACGCTAGCGCTCTGTAGTGTTACAACTGACAAGCGTTCAGAGGTGAGCGATAATAGCCGTATGCAAAATGTGACGTGGGATCGTCTTCAAAAATTAAATTAAACATTTTTTCTAATGATAATATATATATATATATATATATATATATATATATATATATATATATATATATATATATATATATATAAACTATTTCCAGGTATAAAAATCATTGGTGGCGTTTTGGGGATTCCCCACAAAAATTGGTGACTTCACAATGCGTTCGAATTGGAGACGAAACGCCCGACAAGTGCCCACCCACACACACAATAAAGGTTCCCTCACGCACACACACAATGAAAACCTAAGACTTAAATATTATGTATACATATTAATATTTCAACTTGATTTAAATCACGGAATATGTTATTAATTCACAAGAGAAAAAGTTTTATATAATTGAAGTGAAAAGTTGTACAAAAATTATCCGCAATAATTTTAAATTCTGTTTTGAAAATAGGTATTGCATAAGCGAATGATTTGTTAGAAGATTCACCTCTATACCTTGCAAATCACAAAACTCTTTTCAGAACGCACACGCACACTGACACGCGTACGTGTGCACGCACGCAAGCACACACACACACACACACACACACACACACACACACACACACACACACACACACACACACACACACACACACACACACACACACACACACACACACACACACACACACACACGACTACACACACACACACACACACACACACACACACACACACACACACACGACCACACACACACACACACACACACACACACACACACACACACACACACACACACACTCACACACCTATATTTGTTTATTGACACATGGCCGGACGCAAGGACAACGTGAAATTTTCTATACAATTGTTAAATATCGTTATTAGTAAATGCACAACTTGTTCTTTTATATAAATTGAAATTTACATTCATGTTAAATATATTTCTTCTGGCGACGCAGTTACAGCGTGCATACGTATTTGTGGATTGTATCTTGCAAGGTTTCTTGACTGCCTATTATCGGTCTGAGTCATCACCTCCGGACGTGCCAGTCCCCCGTTGTTTATATTTAGGATAAGGAAAGAAATTGCCTACTAAACGCGATACAAAAGTGTAGGCTATGTTAGTCTGATCTACAATATCATAAAACTCAATAAAATTTTTTTCAAAGTTGGAAATTCCTTTTCTGTCTTGTAGAAAGCATTTACTGTCTTTCTAATTATCGATGCATTGAAATCGTCGATGTCTGTGATTGTGCATTCCTTCTTATTTTCGTTGGTGTTTGAAAAGAACATTCATCTTTTGATAACAGCTTTTTTTCTTTCTTAATTTTTAAACTGTGATTTTTATACTGTAACTACAGATACAGTACACGTTTGAGTTCTGCGTTTATCACATTGTTGTAACGACATTTTATGTTCACAAAAATACTTTGATTTATTACTCTGAAACACTGGCCCTACACTAGCAAGAACTTTAATACAACCAGTCTAAAAATCCGGTCAACTGAAAACCTTACTGTTTACACTTTAAACAAAACACTGGTGCTTTCTGAAGTTATGGGTATGACCTCGCATTGCAGTTCAGTCCACCCTAGCGTCTAAAGGTCAGAGACACCGTTAACCTCACGCATTGTACAACACTGAGAGAGGCTCAAGTTAGTTACACTTGTGACTAGACCCAACACATTAAATGTTTTTGGTTCCACATGCTATAAATTTCAGGAAAATTCACACAAAAGTTTATGCATTTTTAAAAATTAATTCAATTTTTTTCTCTGCTTAGTTTAGATAACTACAAATTTGTTAATTTTATTTAAAAAAATACAAAAAAATCATCAATAACAAAATAATATTTTTTTTAAAGCATTAAATTATATAAATTATCAACTATATGTTTCTTGACTTATAAAGAAATTCTATTTTCAATATACAACATATTATAGTACATAAAACATTATTAATATCTCCAAACAAAAAAAAAAACATTCATTATAAGTGAAGTGAAAAGTAGGTCTACCATGAAATAAATCTAGTTCTTAATTAAATTTGACATTGCGAGGGTCAAAAGCGGCTGTATGCAATTAAAATATTGGAGAACATGTAACTTTTAAAACCGACTTGTTGAATGATCAATACAACTCTAACAGTTTTAAAACTATTTATAGATTTAATAGTTTCATAAATTTAACAAAATAATTAAAACAAGGCGGTATAAATCCAGGAAAAGGGGATCAAATTAAAGATTATTTATTCAATCATTGCACTAACCAATCGCTGAACTCCAGCTGCATTTGGTAAGAGTCGCCCGCGATCGTAAGGATTTCCAAGAAAAATTAAATCGATCTTATCAAGTGCCGGAAGTTTATGATGTCGGTTTGTAGCTGAAACGCGATCCTAAAGCCATGATACAGTAACGGGTTTTCTATAACTAATCCTCGATTCTATGTTATAAGCTACAAAACCCATGTTCGTGGTCGCTTCTAGATCCACTGCTAAAAGTGTTTTTTCTCCTTGACTTTAAAACCAAAACCCTGCAAAAACCGTACTACTGACAACATAGAGATATTCCCGTTGGGTGTTAAGGTCCAGCCTGTTGGATAAAGGTAGCATAGACTCCTCAAGTACTACCATTGGTAAAGCCTACACTTATGAAAACAAAGTCATGTTCTAGCTGACGTGAACGAACTAGTAGCATTGGTAAGAGCAACTAGGCTTCCCAAGTACTCCTTCCTTTACACCCGTAACCTCTGAAAACAAAGCCCTGTTCTACCTAACCTGAACGAAAGAGAATCATTGGTAAGAGCCGCTAGGCTTCCCAGGTAATCCTACCTTTACACCCGTCACCTCTGAAAACAAAGCCATGTTTTAACTAAGGTAAACGAACAAGCAGCAATGGTAAGAGCAACTAGGCTTCCCAGGTACTCCTTCCTTTACACCCGTCACCTCTGAAAACAAAGCCACGTTGTAGCTAAGGTGAACGAACGAGAAGCATTGGTAACAGCCGCTAGGCTTCCAAGGTACTTCTACCTTTACACCCGTCACCTCTGAAAACAAAGCAATGTTTTAGCTAAGGTAAACGAACGAGCAGCATTGGTAAGAGCAGGTAGGCGTTCCAGGTACTCCTATATATACCCGTCACTTCTGAAAACAAAGCCCTCTTCTAGCCAAGGTGAACGAACGAGAAGCATTGATAAGAGTAGCTAGGCTTCCCAAGTACTTCTATATACACCCGTTAC
This sequence comes from Prosapia bicincta, assembly GCA_036971475.1. Taxonomy (NCBI): domain Eukaryota; kingdom Metazoa; phylum Arthropoda; class Insecta; order Hemiptera; family Cercopidae; genus Prosapia; species Prosapia bicincta. The sequence continues at coordinate 122,688,431 of JBAIZL010000005.1, forward strand.
TTCTGAAAACAAAGCCTTATTCTAGCTAATGTGAACGAACGAGAAGGATTGCTAAGAGTAGCTAGGCGTCCCAGGTACTCCTATATACACCCGTCACTTCTGAAAAAAACCCTATTCTAGCTAAGGTGAACAATTGAGAAGCATTGGTAAGAGAAGCTAGGCGTCCCAGGTACTTCCATATGCACCCGTCACATCTGGAAACAAAGCCCTATTCTAGCAAAGGTGAACGAACGAGAAGAATTGGTAAGAGCAACTAGACTTCCCAGATACTCCTTCCTTTACACCCGCCACCTCTGAAAACAAAGCACTGTTCTAGCTAAGGTAAACGAACGAGAAGCATTGGTAAGTGCAGTTAGCCGTCCCAGATACTTCTACCTTTACAGCGTCACCTCTGAAAACAAATCCATATTCTAGCTAAGGTGAACGAACGAGCAGTATTGGTCTGAGCAACTAGGCTTCCCAGGTAATCCTACCTCTACACCCGTCACCTCTGAAAACAAAGCCATGTTCTAGCTAAGGTAAACGAACGAGAAGCGTGGGTAAGTCCAGCTACCCGTCCCAGATACTTCTACTATTACAGCGTCACCTCTGAAAACAAAGCCATGTTCTAGCTAAGGTGAACGAACGAGCAGCATTTTTAAGAGCAAATAGGCTTCCCAGGTAATCCTACCTTTACACCCGTCACCTCTGAAAACAAAGCCATGTTCTAGCTAAGGTGATCGAACGAGCAGCATTTTTAAGAGCAGCTAGGCTTCTTAGGTACTCCTATAAACACCCGTCACCTCTAAAAACAAAGCCCTATTCTAGCTAAGGTGAACGAACGAGAAGCATTGGTAAGAGTAGCTAGGCGTCCAAGATACTCCTACTGTTACACCCATCACTTCTGAAAACAAAGCCCTGTTCTAGCCAAGGTGTACGAACGAGAAGCATTGGTAAGAGCTGCTAGCTGTCCCAGATACTTCTACTTTTACACCCGCCACCTCTGAAAACAAAGCCATGTTCATGCTAATGTAAACGAACGAGAAGCATTGGTAAAAGTACAGCTAGCCGTCCCAGATACTTCTACTTTTACACCAGTCACTTCTCAAAACGAAGCCATGTTCTAGCTAAGGTAAACGGACGAGCAGAATTGGTAAGTGCAGCTAGAATTGGATACTTCTACTTTTACACCCGTCACCTCTGTAAACAAAGCCATGTTCTAGCTAAGGTAAACGAACGAGAAGCATTGGTAAGTGCAGCTAGCCGTACCAGATACTTCTACCTTTACAGCGTCACCTCTGAAAACAAATTAAGTTGCTTGATATAATCATCTTGAGTTCACTGATTAAACTAATTTTAAAAATACTTAACTAAATGAATACGTAGTTGCTTACTTGCTGATGCGTTTCAAAACATTCGTTCCTTTTACGAAGCTAACACTCTACTGGTAACATCGGTTGGTTGTAAAGGCTCTAACGTGAATGGATTTGCGACTGTGGAATGGGGTGGTTTTGTTTGAGTTGTGTCATATAATAGAAAAGGCTGTTGGCTTCAAAGTGTGTGTGATCATTTAATAGTTTTCTTTATCTGTTGCGTAGTGTTTGTATATTTCATATTTTTCTAAGGTTGTTAGTTTTTTTACTTTGTTTTAATGTGTGTAGAACATTAAATTAGTGTGTATGTCGGTGTGTGTGTGTGTGTGTTGGGAGCTTTTTAGGTGTTTTGCGTATCTGGATTTAGGATTTGTTTGTTTTCTTTGGGTAATGTGTTCTTCGAAGCGGATATAAAATGACCTGCCGGTTTGGGCGATGTAATAGCTGGGACAATCTTTACAAGTTAATTTCTCAGGTATTTACAAATTTGTAGTTGAGTATTTTTAAAATTAGTTCAACCATTTAGTTATATACAACGTACAAATATTCTAACTTTTGTACAACGTAGACCACATATATCCTACAACTAAATGAAAGTTTTGACAATTAAATAATAAAAATAAATGATTGAAAAAACAATTGGAATAAAACTAATATGTAATTGTCAGTGCCATCAGATTGAGTTCTTTTCATTATATCAATTAAAAAACAGTAGGAACATTCAAACCTTCATATAACATTTAAAGATACTTGAATACTTATAAACATTGTCATAAATAGAATACTAGATATTAACTACTTGAAGGTGTTAACTTGTGTAACAACTTGTGGCGTAAATGTTTATATTAAAAAAAAAACAACCTCTTACAACAAATTCAACAATTTTTATTTTAACCTAATGTACATTTTGATTACAAAGTAATCATCTTCAGAGGTATTTTAAAAATAATCTGTAAAAAATACAAATACAAAAACAAAAGGTTATTTGTAAAATACCTCTGAGGATGATTACCTTGTAATCGAAATGTACATTAGATTAAAATAAAAATTGTTGAATTTAAAACAAACAAGATAAAAATACAAAGTCAAGCAATAAAAATAATCTAATACATAGTACAACCCCACTTACTCACGGGAGATATATTTTTATTGCTTGACGTTGTATTTTTATCTTTTTTGTTGTAGTTGATTTGTACACTAGCTTGACAATATGTTAGTAATAGCCAAACACTGAGGAAGGCGACTTCGTCCCTGAAACTAGTTTGTTTTGTGTGTTTATTAAAGACTAATTTTTGTGAGATTTTGAGTCCATTACTTTAACTTTTGAACATAGAACATCGTTGTTTTAGAATGCCAATGCGACTAAGATACTGGTAGGACAGAATTTTGCACGTGTCAGCAGATCATAAGTAGCCTTGTAGGTTTCAGTAAAAATTCAAATACCTATTTAAAGGAAGTTATAGAATAAAAGATATCCACATTTTACATAATTCACAATTTACACAGGGAAAAGTTCAGTTCCCTACTTTAGCTAGCCAGTTACATCATAGTTCAACGACCACACCCTACACCAAATACGTAAAAACTCGAAACTTTATTTATTTCGTCATCAGACTCTGATATTATCGTTGAATATTTTAAGATAACGCCTCAAAATCATGATTTCACATTTTGCAAAAGTTGATTTTAATTGTCGAGAAAATTCACTAGATTTACGTTACATAAGGTCAAACATAAGTTGTTCCTAATGAGTAGGCAAGGAACTTATTAACCACTCATGAAATACAAAACGATATATACTATACGAATTAAATACATCCAAAAAAATACCTTTTATTTCCAACCCATGCTTAAAATACAATTTTCATTGTACAATTATCTTGAGTCTAGTAAATCTAAAATAAATCTATTTACCAAATACCTAGTTCCACTCACGAACTGAAAATAGGTTCTTGATATGAAACAGATATATCAGATCAGTTTAGGAGGAAGAGAGGAGTAAATACGTTACCATATATTTCAGAGGAAAACATAATATATACTCATCATTTGGGAAAACAAAATAAATTAGGAAACAAGTCTAAAAACAACCAATATTTGGATATTTATAGAATTTTCTGCAGGTAAAATACTAGACGACCACGTAGAATATGTTTAAACCTTGACTTGAAATGTTGGGGAAATAACTCCTACACTACACAGTGAATGTAGCCTGCGATGTTATATCTCTCAGATTGGAGAAACAAACACTATGAAGGTAAAAGAAAGCATTAGCGAGGTACAAACCAAATCTACCGAAATTGCATGCGTATAAACTCTGTTAAATTTCATTTATAAGCAGTGCAAGAGTTTTCTGAAAACGTTGATTTCGTCAAAGATCAGGGTTGTCTTATTTTCACTCTATAAAAGGTTAACAAATGGCATTAAGTTTTTTTTTTTTTTAATTTGGTCATTCAAGTGACACAACCGCTTCTACGTTATGCTACTTATAAATCTATTCTACTTAGTTTACATTATTAACATAATTTATCTGTACCACGGAGGCAAAGTTTGTAAAGTTTTTAGTTTTAGAATTTATTATTCTGATTTCTAATAACAAATAGTAAGTGACTAAACTATATTTTATTGCATAGTCCATAAAATGAAAACAAGCTTTGATAACTGGTACACTAGATGCTATATGTAGCCTACGAAGGTTTATCCTTTCCTATTTATACTGTCAGTAAATAGATTACATAGTGTTAGGTGGTAAACAAAAGTAACAGCTAAAACACATATTAGAAAGATTTCTTTACAATATTATAAATGTTTTTGTAGATATCATTATATACAAAAAGAAATAAAAGAATGTATGCAACAAAATATATTTAGGTATGACACAAACTACATGTTCTTATACAACTCAAGAAAATGAAACCCCTCATGTGTTTAATTAAAAATTCTCAATATAATTTTTATATGAAAAGCCTATAAACAATGCTTTAAATATAAAGCATATGTAGAGTTCAACTCCATGGTAAATGTAGGTGGTTTTTTAAAAAAGCTACATTTACTAAGTAGCCTGTATACTTAAACAAGGTAAATGTATTTCATATGTTTTTATCGTCAGTTAATCCTGACCCAAAGGCTATTATTTAGAAATACAGTGATATATATTTATGAAATACTTATGGAATCCAGCCTACGCATTTTTTTCCCATTTTGATTTAGGCTGATTCTCTATTACCTACTTAAACTGACATAGTAAATAGCTTTACTAGCTGCAGATAGCTATAGTTACATATTTTTTAACAATTTGTGGAGCATACGTAAATTTATTTCTAGGAAAAAAACAATTGGTTGTAAGAGGGACAAAAATTGTTAAAAAATATGTAACTATAGCTATCTGCAGCTAGCATAGCTATTTACTATGTCAGTTTATGTAGTAAATAGAGAATCAGCCTAAATAAAAATGGGATAAAAATGCGTAGGCTACATTCCATAAGTAGTTCCATATATCCCTTTTTTGTGGCTGTTAAAAGAAGTTACTACGCAATTATACAATGTAGTAAATAAGAAGAGCCCAAATAGAAAGGAATAAACAAACGTAGGCTACATTTACTATGTAGTGTACTGAAAACTATCATAACATTTTTAGTAAAAGTTGCTTTGATATGCTTATTACATATGCAAAAATTATCATATCCATAATAAATAAAAAATTATTAGGTATTTTCAATAAATTAGAGTACTTATTTGGCTTTCCCAATATTGTAGGTATTCTTTCCCATACCTCCCGAACTTGTTACGATTCTTATAGTGTTCTTCGCTTATCCCATAGGATAGGTCGCGACTGCACTTCCAATAATTACCTTCTCTTCGAACGACATCGTGTCCCCTGTACGTAGAAAAACCAATCGATTTGATTTTCTGCAGTACGAACTGAACCTGCGAATGAATTAGGACTCAGCATTTGCATTACTCAGCTTGTTACACCCTCCGCCGTACGACGTATCCGCGTCCGAGTGACACCAAACCAAGGTCGCTGATTGTGTGTTGAACTCTCTAATTGGGACACCATCTCGTGTTTGAATTTAGAGCTCATTCGTCCGAGAAGTATTCGTACGGATTTCACCGTACGGCAGTTGTCAATTAGGAGGGTCATCGGAAGCTTCTGATGAAATTGACATTGATAACTCTTGCATAATTCATAACTAAAGTGTCAGTACAATTCTTTACCCAAACTGTATTTTGTATTCATCTCAGTACAAATTGAAAACAATAAATCCGAATACGCCAATAGAAGTCTGCATATGTTATATATTTTAATGTATCATTAATTTTAAATAATCTTAACATTTCGCTTTGCGGTAGAATACGCAGTTTTTAAGTTGCCCCCTTAAGGTATAACAAAGTAAGCATTGAAGTTACTTGATAATTGATAATTGTGGGGAAATATTAAAATTGTCGAAAATTAATAAACAATCTACTTTACTATCACATAAATACTCAGATTTAGTTTCAATTTGAGTCTTTTTTATGGTTCTTATACTTAAAACATAAGTTTTAGAGTGGTAAAAATTCAATATTTTCTACGGGGCTGAACAATATTCACCCCTGACCTCTTTGTAGTTCTGGCCCCCTCTTGACAAAATCCTGGGTGCGCCCCTATATATATATATATATATATATATATATATATATATATATATATATATATATATATATATATATATATATATATATATATACATCTCCCTATCAATATGGCAGCATTTCATTTTGCAACCATAGGGCAGCCACTTGAAAGAGTGGAGTATATATGTTTATCGTCGTGTATAATTTATTTCTAATAAACATGATAATACTCCATGTAGTTAAATCTCGTAAAATCTTAAAAAAACAAAATTGACTGAAGTACTATCAATACGGCAGCATTTCATTTAGGCATCAATATGGCAGCCAGTGTATATTTTCGTTCGGTCTAATAACAATATGGCAGCCAGTGTGTATATTATTCCCACGCCACTAACGATACGAGAACCAACAGTGTTGTCACTATGGTGCGACAGTCTGACTAGTCAAATGTTTAGACTGTAAGACACTGGGTGTGTGTAATCACGGTGAAAACATAAACATTAGTGTGTCCCTTCTTCATTTCAGCTGGTCAATTATTTACTCAACTCACATAAGTCCTGGTTGTTAGTTTTCATAAACGTGTACAACTATCGAAAGCTGACGGGGATACAAGTGTGTGTTTCTACAGGAGTAGCAAAAGGATCAATTAGGGTAAAATATCAGAACACAAAAAAGCTAGGAAATAATCAGTTGGGATGTTTTTAAGGATGCTGAGTCCACTGCTGTGAACAAAATTAAACGGGGATGAACGGGTGGGGCTCTATGGGAGTTGTAAAGGAGTGACTTGGGGGTCAAAATGACAGTAGGCAAAAAAAACTAGAAAATATCAGTCGGAGGGTTTTAATGGTGCTGAGTCTTTTACCGTTACGAACGTCATGGGGATACACAGGTGATCCTCTATGGGAGTAGCAAATGATGAATTGGAGTATAAATGTGAGAAGGCAAAACAAAGCTAGAATATGATCAATCTTAGTGTTTTGGAAGTAGCTGAGTTCAATACCGTCTTCCATATTAATAGGGAATGCACGGATGTAGCTCTACGGGAGTAGAAAAGGGGTGAATTGGGGTACAATTGTCAGAAGGCAAAAAAGCAATTGAAAATGATCATTAGGGTGAGTTTTAATGGTGCTGAGTCGTTTACCGTAATCGAACGCCAATGGGGATAAACGGGTGACCCTCTATGGGACATATGCCTCCTATGTAACACAATAAGAATGGATGGCGATCACCTGTAGCACTGCCCTGAACTCGACCTTCTACCTGACGACCTGACGATACGATACTGGGAGGCTCGGTGTGGAATGACTCAACAGCCACGGACGGGCGTTGGCAAAATAAAATTAATAAATAAAATATTTACGCGCGACCACTGCAGTGTTTAATAACAGATAATAGACATTTGGAAGTTGAAGTTTATAGTACCAATACTAACTGATGATGATGATGATGATAATGACTTTGTTATTTAAATGCGGCTGAGTGAATTAATTATTGCTTTTTATTATTAATTTGCGTACGTATTTTATGTATTAACAGTAGCTTAATATTGCTACTTAACAATAGGCTACTACTAACTAAGCTCAAATAGCCTAATAGGCTACTTCGTATATTTTTCATAATTTATTTTAATAGAATTGTGTAGATGATTTGTTTTTAAAGTTTGACATCTATATAAATGTGCACTCAATGTGAGCCACATAAAGAGAATGAAATTGATATCAGTAAGATAGAATAAAGATACCCTCATAGCTACTATTCTATGTTGCGTTTTCTATGTTACAGACATGGAATTACAAGAAATGCCATTAAAATTTTATACAATTTGTTTCAGCATCGCATTGAATTACATTGAGGCACTTCCCAAAAATCATGAACTTAAAATGGCCGTTATCGGTCATGGCTACAGTACTTGTCATCGCTACAGCAGGGATTGACCCTGCTGAAACCAACTCGAAAGAATTTATTTGCAGGCAATTCTTTAAAAACAATGGAATTATACTTAGGCTACATAAACGTTTAATGCTATGATTATTGCTCGCAAGCATTACCAAATGTAGAGGAGTCCGGGAAAAGTGATTTTTTAAATAATTTCCTATCCAGTGTCACTAATGCTATAAGCTCCTAATATGTGAACTAAATGAAGGAAACAAACACCACCATAAGACCAAGCACCATAGTGTCGTTTTGAGCTTGAGGGCTGTGTGTTTTTTGTATTCATTGCTTCTGAAAAAATATTCAAGGTATCTTCTTTGCAAGTTTTCTTAGACGTAATGATGAAAAAACTTGTATGTTATAAGCATACTTGTCTGCTTATTTCTTTCTCTTCCCATAACGTTTCTTGCAAAATAAGCAGATTGGCGATTGTGGGTCATTTCAGTACTTTTTTTTTAAAATAGTGCAGGCCAGGCAAAGTGAATAGGGCAAAGTGGATGGCTATTCATCATACAACAAAACTTGCAAATAAATCTTTTAAAACGGTAAATGAAACCAAATTTGGTTTTCAGTTGGTATACAAATATTAAAGTAATACAAGCCAAGCTAGATGGTCTGAAGAAAGTTTAAAATTAGCCTTAAATTTATTTAAGATGGTTCCAATTCATTTCAGGGTCGTCAAAATCTTATTATATTCCTTTTGCCACTTTTTGCAAGAAACTGTATTTAATGAAACCTTAAAAAAACAATACCAGTGGTCAAAAACTCACAGTTTTAAAACAAAAAATAGATTACCGATATTTAATTTGCAGGGAAAGTACGACGACCCCTTCTGGATGATTGGCTAGAGTGCGGGCATTGTCTTGACTCATGAAGGTTGTTCAGACTATTGCGGATTGGAATCATATTTCTTTGACCTATGTCACGACAGTTAGAGTTGACGGACTATATAATTTCTTTTGATTCTACTTAATGTTAAAAATTTTAAGAGTGTAAGGTATAATTTTTTAAACATTTTGGGGGTAATTTGTTCAATAAATTTATAAGTTATTTTGCAAAATTAAATGTTATAGAGATATTTTGTGCTTGTGTTTATTTTACAACATTTTTCCTTTTTCAAGTTAATGAGTACAAAACAAAATTCACTTTGCCTGGGTTACACTACTCACTTAGCTCAGGGTAGGCCCTACCTAGGCTAAACGAATAATTGACACTTAGGCCTATATAGGCTATAAATGATTAATTTACATCCCTGTTTTTTTTAGTTTAGTAAACAACTATTTCCTATCAATAGGATGATGTATGTTAGATGAATTTTGTTTGACTTCATTCAAGATTTGTCAGGTGTTTAAATAAAAGTTATACTTTGCCCGGGTCTCCCCTAACTGTTGATGGCGGTTATTCTTTGAATATTTAATATTTGTAGCTAGACGTGTCTGCAAGAAAGTAACAGGGCCTAAGAAGTGGATTCGAAATTATAAGATGAAAAATTTAATGTTTACATGTATTTAATCACTCGAATTAAAACTGTATGAAGCAACTGTGGCGTAATGTTTATTTTAAATAAATAAAACCTCTAAACTACAAATAACTTTTATTTAAACCTCATGTACATTTCAATGGCACAGCAATCATCTTCAGAGGTATATAAAAATACAACTCCTCTTAGTTGTATTTTTTAAATACGCCTACCTCTGAAGATGATTGCTGTGCCATTGAAATGTACATGAGGTTTAAATAAAAGTTATTTGTGGTTTAGAGGTTTTATTTATTTAAAAAAATATATACTCCAATTAAGTATTAAATAGATGAAAAAACGGCTGATCATCGAGTCTAAGGTATTTATTTTAATGCATTATTAAAATGGATTTCTTTGAGTCGATGACTAACAGTTTTCTCATTCATTTGAAAAAAAATTAAATTTTAGAATTTATAAGAGATTAGAAGTGAAACGGTTACAGATTCCTGATGTGCCAAATTTTTTTATGTAAAGAACGTGGAAATATTCTGAGGCGTGTTCGAAGTACGGCGACACATGAAGAGTGGGGAAGAGGAATGGGGAGAGAAAGAGAGTTTTATTTGTTGAATTATTCTTCCAGAGAAATTGTAAGATATGATTGGCTTGACGGGTTCGCGTGGTCAGAAGACGGTTTTGCGCGGTGGGAAGAAGGTTATAAATATAGCTACTGGGTCTCTTGGCCCCCTTGTATGCGGCGCTCATTCTACTCGTTTCTAGACGTCTCTTCCAGTCCAAACTTTGAAGATTCGCAAGAAACCATCAAGTGAAAACAAAGATTGGCCCTACGAGAATCACCTGTTGTGCGTATTGTTAATGTATTCGCAGCATTTACTTTATTATTTCATTTGTTTGCTTTTTATAAAAATTAGATATTGGTATTAATGACAGTAAAACTATTGTTTACTCTTAGATTTTAAAATATTTTCCTCAGCATAGAGTTTTTCACCATTTTCATAAAAATTTGATTTCTCCTTAAAGCAGTCCAATACGATTGAAAGGTAAAAAAAACATTTATTATTTATTTAATTGCTGAAAATATACCTTTAAAAAATTTGCAGTTTTTTAATGATTTTATTTCTTGATACGTTCATTTTCCAAATGTTTTAATTTGTGTTTATTTATAAATTTACTTCAATATGTATGAAACTTCCCTCTACTATGGGCTGCATGACCTCGATGTGGTGGAGAGGCTTAATCCGGGCGTGGGGGACGGGTGGAGCGGAGCTGTACGTATGTGGCTCCCTATAAACGGGAAGTCCAGGCAAATGTGTGAGTGCATGAAGGTGGCTCAAAAAAAGGGGCCAGTCCTAGCATTTGAAGGGTTGTTATCTGTCAGGCTCTCGCCCTGCCCTTCCCTTGCGGGCGGAAACCAAGAGACACCCCTCATCCAGGTTGGTGGTCTGGATGGGCACATGCACCCTCGATCTGAAGGTGGTTTGCGATCCGTGCCGATGTAGATTCGTGGTCCTCAGGGTAAGGAGGGTCTTTAACGTAGCCTCAGGAGGACCTGGCGCCACCCCTGAGTACTTAAGTTACCTTACCGCTGCGCCGTAAGCGGGGCTCTGCGAAGGCGGACCTTTATTTTCCTAGCTGCTCTTGGGAACACACATGGCAGAGATAATAAAATAAATTTAACTGGTCAGGGCTTAGAACCTACCGACGACAGATGGAGATCCAGTTGCGAAGGCAACAGGAAGAATGAGTGGGGCACAAAGGAGGAAAGCACTCTGGCTTTCCTACCATGAGGAAGCAAAGAAGGCGGAGGCGGAGGGCAGAGAACCACCGATACCCCCTTTGAGGAAACACCAGTCCAGGCAGCGGAAGGGTTTGACGGAGGCTAGGGATAGAACCCGCCCTGTCGACCACGAAGCCAGTGGATCCGGTAGGACCTTAGTACGACAAGAAAGAGAGAGGAAAAAGGAAGGAAAGGAGTACTTTTAGTCCTACTCCAGAGTCGGAGGCCAAGAGGAATAGACAAGGGTCTAGGCATGATGGGTCGGGAGGGCCGTCTTTCTCGTTGATCTCCGCCAACCTACCGAGGGTTCTTGTCACCTTTGTGGATAGTGTAGGCGTGAGGATGGAGATGGCGGCGTTAGACCACCTTAAGGGCACCGTCATGGACCGGATTCTGGACACTCCTAGTGGAGGTTTTGTTCCGCGGTTCAGAGACACTTACCTAAGGGATGGAGCTGCAGCATTTATTTGTGCTGAGGAGGAATCGGCAAAATGGCTGAGAGAAGTGGTACTGTCAGTTAAGCTCGAGGCCGGGACTCAGGCAAGGCTAGTAGCTGCCTGATGAACTGATCAAAAGGGTGAAAGTGACGGTGCTAGTACCACCACCAAAAAGGGAGGCCACTCAGTTCGTCAAGCTCATGGGGATGCAAAACCCAGAAATTGACACTTCGAAATGGAAGATCCTACAGTGCATTGAGCGGGGACCTGCAAGCCTAATCTGCCTAGGATTGGATGAGGCATCGGCCAGACAATTAAAGGCAAGATATGGTAAAGCCTTCCTGGGAACTGAAGAGGTCACTTTTAAGTGAAACTCTAAGGACCCGGAAGAGAAGGGCGAGAGAGAGAATCAGGAGAAGGCGTAGGGGTCAGTTGGATATGGCTGACCTTCAAGCAATGATCCTGCAAATTAACTTGCACCACAGTAAAAGCGCCTCGGTGGTCCTAACCAGGTGCTTAAATGTGAGGCACACATTACCAGCGCTTGCGCTAGTGCAAGAACCGTGGCTGTTCAGGAACCGTATAAAGGGCGCACCTACGAAAGTGGGGAACTTGAGGGGCACAGAGCATGTGTGATAGTCAGAGGAGTAGGAGCGACGCTGATTCAAGAATTCTCAACTAAAGACCTTGTGGTGGATAGAATTCGAGGTAAGAGCGAGGTAAATTGAGCAGGGAGTTCATCGTGGCCTTACCCGAAGGGGGGTGCGGACTAGCCGCACCTACGAGGGATTTGGCGTCCCTCGCGGTACCCTAGCCTAACACTACACCAGTCACAAAGCTAGCCATACTACACCAGCCACACACACACACATGCACGCACATGCACATACTCATAATGAGGTGTGGGGCAGCACAGACACAAATAAGCGAGGTGAGTAGCTCCTAGCCTTCTTGATTGGAGAAAACCTTGTGGTTTTAAACACAGGTGCCGAGCCAACATTTGTCACTTCAAACAGAATGGAGGTTCTAGGTATCACCTGTAATAGACAAATGGTAAGGTGGGTGCATTACTGGCAGGTTTCGGATTAGCCCTCCATGTCTGTTCACCGGATCTTCTCTGCTACGATGAGGGGAGTTGTCCCCCATGTGGTGTGGCTTAGGAACCCGGGAAGGACAAACTGGGAAGGTTTTAAGTCCTCGGTGAGGAGGCGGATGTCAGACTTCCGTGGTAAATATGGTACATCAAACGAACTGGAAAATACTAAGGCCTTCAGAAGGACTGTAATTTCCACGTCAATTGAGGAAAATTGCCCTCTCTCGCGGATAAACACTGGGCGCGGTAAGCTTAAGTGGAACAGCGAGTTAGAGCAAGACGGAAAGAGACTAGAAGGCTCAATAATATGGCAAAGAAGAAGAAAACGGCTGAGACATGGCAGGCATATAAAGACAGCCAGGGTCTCTATAAAAATCTTATTAAAGAGGATAAAGGTGCTTCTTGAGAAAAGTGGTGCTCAGAGACAAGCACACTGAGTGACACTGCTAGACTGTTTAAGGTGTTAGAGGGTGGACCGAGGGGAGAGCTTAGGTTTGTCAAGAAGACTGATGGTAGCTTTACTGACACCCTGGAGGAAACTCTGCGTCTGCTTATGAGGAACAGTTTTCCCGATATTAAACCGGTAGGGGACGTTGCTCAAAACCTCCGACATATTGGGCTAAGGGCGGACTGGAATATTGCTGGGCAGGTGATCTCAGCGCAAAAGGTGAGAGAGGCGATTCTGTCTTTTTAGCCTTTTAAAGGGCCTGGATAATATTACTCCAGCACTACTACAAAATTCCTTAGAGGAAATAATGGGGCCACTGACAGGATTACTCAGAGGCTGTGTTGCCTTTTGCTACACGCCCGGGCAGTGGCTCAAAACGAAAGTTATCTTTATCCCCAAACCGGGGAGGAAAGGTTACACAGAGGTAAAGGACTTCAGACCTATCAGCCTTACATTTTCTTTGAAAAGACATTGGAAAGGCTGGTGGACCACTATTTGAAGGAGGGACCTTTGAAGCAGTATCCGCTTCATCAGGACCAACACGCCTACCAAACTGGTAGATCAATGGAGACTGCGCTGTTGTCGGTCGTGGACTTTATTGAGTGTCAGATCAACAACAAGGGGATATGTAATGGGGCTTTTCTTGATGTGGAGGGGGCTTTTAATAGTACCTCTAGACTGGCCATAATGAGAGCAGCTATGGATCACGGGATTTCTGATGGAATTATAAATTGGATTATGAGTTCCTTGGAAAACCGGATAAGTACTGCATCCTGGATGGGGTGCACGATAGATGGGATGGTCTCGGAGGGCTGAGCGCAGGGTGGAGTATTATCCCCTTTGCTGTGGAGTCTTGTCGTGGACGGCCTACTAAGGACGCTCAGTGGAATTGGTATCAAGGTGGTAGGATATGCGGATGACATAGCTATCCTTGTTAGGGGACCATTTGAAGGGGTCCTCAAATACCTGCTTCAAGAGGCACTCAAGGTAACAGAAGCATGGTGCATGGAGAATGCACTATGCATTCAAGGAGAGAAATCTGTGGCATTCATCTTCACTAGGCGATATAAAACTAAATCGCTGGAGATGATGGAAGTTGGATATACCAAAATAAGCTACGTTGAGAGCGCTAAATATCTGGGAATTATTCTGGATAGGAAGCTACTCTGTCGTGAGCACTTGGAGGATAAGTGCAAAAAAGCCATAGCTACGTTCTGGCAATGGAGAGGAGTAATAGGTACGAGATGGGATTTGGGTCTACGTCAAATGAACTGGATTTATTCCGCCATTGTGGTGCCGAGGTGCCGAGGAGGGAGGTGCTCGCGATCAAACTATGTGCTGAGGAAATAATAGGGTCTGGCAGGAGAGGCAAGACCATCTGAATTTGCTCTGACAGTCAGGCAGCTCTAAAGGCTTTAGGTAAAGCTAGTACCATCTCTAGGCTGGTGGCTGAGACCATAGCTTCTCTAGCAGAGCTAAGTAAATATAATTCACTCAACCTAACCTGGATTCCAGGACATTCTAGCTGGATAAGGAATGAGAGAGCTGACGCCTTAGCAAAACAAGGATGTATAACTCAAGGACCTTTGCTGAGGGCAGTGGGCATGCCGCCTCAGGAGAAGCGCAACAGGATCACGGCACATATAGACAGGTTTTGCAGGGAAGAATGGAATGTAACCTTGGGGTGTAACAAATCCAAGGTACTGTGGGGTTACTCTGGAGATTTGTGAGGCAAAGAACTATTCTCCTTAAGTAGACATCAACTCAGAGCTACTGTAGAGCTGGTTACAGGCCATGTAATCTGAGGGGGTTCCAATACAACATTGGAAAATCTAGGTCTCCTGTGTGCAAGAGATGCGACGAGGTCCCAGAGGAAAGCCCAATCCACGTACTCTGTAAGTGTCCTGCTTTAGGAGCTGCAAGGAGAAAGTGGTATGTACACCAGAGGATATCAAAGATTTAGCATCAGGTGGGTACTTGATCTCTGCAAAGAGGTAGGTATTCACTAAACTAGTCCTGTGGTAGGGGTGGGAAGAGAGTACAAAGGCTGCAGCTAAGTGCTCTACACCGATAAGGTCCCTCCGAGTTTTAGTAATAATAATAATAATAATAAAATGCCAACTTCGATAAAGAATAAAAAAGTGATTTACTTTTTAAATCTAGGCCTATTTATTTACTTTGATTAATGTCCATTAATAAAATAAATGAATATATTTTAAAATTCAAATTTATATTTTACCAAGCCTATTTTTTATAAATTTGGCAGACATCTGCTTCAAATATAGACGTAAATTTATAAGAAAAACAGTAAGAAACGCACAATGAAATTACTATATTATATTTTGAACTAGGGGCTCTATATAATTTTCTTAAAGTAATCATTTTAGCAAACAAATACATGAACGTCATTTTAACGTCAATAAATGAAAAAATTCACATTTAAATAAACCCTTTATTTCAATATTGTAAAAAATAAACACTTAACTATAATACAAAATAATATATGCCTGCTGCTGTTTAAAATTAAGAAATTTTATTTTCATATAATTTCATTCTACTTTCACATACGATATTTTTGCATTTTAAATCAGGTAATATATAGGAAATTATGGAGCATCTCCTGGTCTAGGATTTTCTGTTTCAGGATGTTTGCCGTCCATTAACACAATCCGGTTGACGATCTGCAAAACTACGGTGAACAACCAACTCCACTATCCACGATCCGCAGAGGTTTGATAGCTGTACCCAAGATTCATCTGTCGAGGGCTGTGTCTACCGCTAGAAAAAGACATCACACCAGCAGATTGTGTTAAATAGGTAAGCACAGTGATTAAAACTAGACTAGAATGGTAGATATTTGATTATACTAGCATTCCTTCAAATAAGTAACAGACGTATGATTAACCAGTAAAACAACTTATTACTTATATCAACATACGATATATCAAATTATCAGTTTCTTTGATTAAATTGTTGCAATAACTCAATGTATAATAAAGTATTAAAGTAAATAGTATATAAATAATATAGAAACAGCATTTAAATAAATAACTACGACCTTCTATCTTAATAACTCTTAAAGAAACAAAATATAGATAGATTTAAATTAAACACATTAAACTCAAATTTTTGTTGTAACAATAGTAACAAAATAGCCAGACTAAATATATATTCCATATTTCTTACTGAATTTCATTAGCCAATGTTCCGGTAAATTACCAATAAATATTAAACAAATATTGCTCACAATTTTTAACAATATCAGTGTATTAAATTAGGTGCAGAGTTTGTAAATGTCCAATAATATGAGTTATTAATGTAGAGATGATTCAATTATTTTGTTATTGTGGAGACTGTTACTAAATCATTACACAATTATCTCTCATTTATTAATTTGAAATATAGCAATGTAACACATTTAGCATATTTATTATGTTACGATATACAAGCGTTATTTATTGTTTCAGGTGGCTTACAACTGAACGCTACCAACGCAGGTGGTTCTGAAGTCTTAAATACCACAACACTTCGCTAATCGGCTAAGTTACGGCTTATACATTATTTTAAAACTATACATAACCTTATTGTAAAGATTTGTTCAAATTGTATTTTGATATAAAAGAAAATTAAACGAAAGTGGTTGTGATAATTTGTGTCACTTTATTTATAAATAAATAAACCCATGAACAGACTTTTTAGATTTACATAATAATAGAAATAAATTAACAAAAAAATTAAATTGAAATTTCTATTTATGAAAAAGTTACTATTAATTTAATTCCATTTTATTGGTTTTTGTATTGTTTATCTGTTTATGAAATTTTTGAAGATTTTAAAAATAATTCAAATCAATTAATATGAAATTTTAAAACTTCTGAATTTCAACTGAAATTTCTATCTATTCAAAAGTTATTTTTAATTTCATTTAATTGCTTTTTGTATTGTTTATCTGTTTGATTTACAAAATGATAAATTAGCTAGACATTTTAAAACTTCTGATTTTAAACTGAAATTTCTATCTATGCAAAAGTAATTATTTATTTAATTTCATTTTATTGCTTTTTGTATTGTTTATTTGGTTATTTAATTTCACAAACACACTGACACTAAAACAGTATCCTGGGAATACTATGTCACTTCCACCAAGGTCTGATGTACATAAAAACTTTTGAGCAGCAGGTTAAACAATTCCTTACTTCATTTGAAAGAGGTAGTTTTTGAGTTCCTTTTATTTGTTGGTTGTATTTTGTTACATTTGAGTTTTTTTTATAAAAATAAGTTTAACTTTTGTAAGTACAGTGTAGGACAGTTTTAACATATAAAATCTACATAAAGTGATTTAGTTTTACAATAATAAACAAACACACAATTATAGCTACTATTGAAGTTTATTAAATTGTTTTTGTTAAACTGTTCTAATTATTGATTCTTAATAACTCTTGTTTGGTCCTTATTCTTTCAACTTCAGGCTTTACTTTCAAACAAAATACTACCATTGTTTAATTTTAATAATTTCTTCTCTCTTGTCACACACATACCTCAAGATGACTTCCTAAACATTTTGCCTGGTATTGGCAAATTTTCTAAATATAGTTTTCTAAATTAAATAATAGTGAATGTTGGAGGGGAATCATTTCAAACAAATACTCAGAGTTTAATATATATTACTTACTTTTAATCTTGCCTTGTGAGCTCAATATATCATAATATACAAAATAAAGCAATAAAAAATCAACTCTCACAATACTTCTCAAGTCTTCAACGTCTTCAGACTCGTTTCGACAAACAGATTTTGTTCAGTGACGAGCACCAATAATAATACAAGGCTTAATAGGCCATTGTCTCATCAGGTCTAAATATTTTGGTAAACATTTTCACACACTAAACCCATTATAGAGCTTTTAAAATGAGTATCGAAGAAACTTTGACGTTGGTCATCCACTGCATAATTTTCAGCAAATAATTCAGTGTTAATTTTAAATCATAAATAATTAAAAAACAACAGTCAGTGAAAATTGTAAAATATGAACAAGCTTTGTTTGGAGTCCACATTTAAATAAAATTATTCATTATTAGGAAGCTCTACGTTTATTACAAAAATTTTACTTTAACATAATTTAAAGCTATTCTCAAAAGTCTTGTTAATATAAATATGTACTGTTTGATATTAACACACCTGCGCGCGTTCACACAAACTTCTCTTATGCATTAAATCTACTAAAATAACATATAATGTTATGTATATTGTTAAAAATAGAGACGAGAAAGTTTTTATTACTAAATGTATTTTTATTACACAATAAGCCTACAGAATAAACCTCTATTATAAATTTGAAAGACCTAAATAATAACTGTTGTGAATATATATTTTATTATTTATAGTAAGATTTGTAATAAATGTTATCCTTCATGACGTCTAGCGAAGCTCTAAATTTTCATTAAACAATTTAACGACTCCAAAGACTTGCCTAGAGTCTTGTCTAGATCGCCTAGAGTAGCTACAGGCGGTTATTGAAGTGATTCGTGAAATATTCAAATTGAAAGGGATTGTTTTTTATAAGGAAATTTTTATGTAAAGTAAGCAGTTAAGGGGGATTTTAAAGAAATTCAGCGTTTTCAAGTGTTTGCAAAAAATATTAAGTTGTAAGAGTTTTTTTATATGAATAAGTAAGTTAATAGTCTATAAAGTGCTACGAAGTGATTAGATTTTTTAAAGATAGAGGGATTAGTAAACCTTAACAATATAATTGTGCAGAGGTTAGAACCCAAAAGCAAAGGTAGAATCCAAAACGACTATCAAACACACAAGTGCCACAAAATGTATTAAATTATATTTTCAGCCTAACAGAAAGTTTTAATATTTACTTGGTCGTTTAATTATAAATTCAAATTCTTTGTCATCATTAGTCAGTTTTGTTCTCTATTTGTGTTTATTATTGAAGAAATTAAAGCTTTGGTTGTAGGTATTAAAAAGTATCATATATAATATAAAAACGATTATATTATAAATATATATATATATATATATATATTACATAAACATTTCTATCGGAATATTTCTGTGGTGTGTGTGTTTGTGTTTATTATTGAAGAAATTAAATTATGGTTGTAAGTATTAGAAAGTATCTTATATAATATAAAAACGATTATATATATATATATATATATATATATATATATATATATAAAGTACGAGGCTCTAGATTAAATTCAGTTAGTTGCTAAAATAAATATCTATAGGATTTAGCAAAGAAAGACACAAATAGTTTTCTAGTGCGGACAAAGCAGGTACCATGTCATTATACTTTTCCAGGAAAGCTATAAGTTGAGTCCGGCAACCATAGACAATAGAGAAGGTCCATAGTGGTTAAGACGGGAAATCCAGCTGCCGATATAGCCTGGGAAAATAACCGTGTACCGTTACGTTTAGCTAATTGTAGAGCGGCGGGAAACTTACAAAGAACGTATGGTGGTAGTAGGAAAGATTAGATGTTAATAAAAACTAAATGATCGGGAGTTTAAAGGAAGTTTGAGCAGAGTCTCAGAGGAAGACGGATTGGTGGGGTCTAGGATGAAAGTGTTGTAAAGGGAGAAATTGAATAAATTAAGTAAAGAGTTTTTTATAGGTAAAATTTAAAAAGTGCGACGTAAAATTTTTTTTGAAATATAAAGTAGGCTTTTTTGTGTGTCAAGTGTAAATGCAGAAGGTAATAACCAAGGCCAGGATTCCAGGGACTCTTCAGAATAATAAGTATTATTTGAATATAAGTGTAGCCAACAGACACCTATCTTTTAGTTCAGACAAATATTATTCTCATCAAAATTTATAAAAATTATTCTAGTTTCACCATTTTCAATTTAAAAGCAAGGTTCCCGTAAAAGTGACCCGAGAGCAAGAATAAAATTTTAATACTGTTTTTTTTTTGTTATTTTAGTTTATTAGAAATCTAAAGCCTCAGAAGTCCACCTTTTATCATTGTAATATTAATTAAGATATCAATCCTGTCACTTCAAAATATTAATATAAATTATAATAATGTGTAGAGTTAATTGAAAAGAATAAATGCAAGTGATGTTTAAAAAATTGATATGATTGTTAATTCTTTATAAACCTGAAGGTGTAACATTAAAAGGTAAGGTAAATAAATAACATTTAAATATAAATTTAATTATAACAAAAGTTAAGTTATAATTTGACGCCCAACGAGTTGGCAAAGTTAAATAGAAATAGTGAATATAAATAAATAAATTAAATCATAAATTCATAAACAAATTTATTAATCGGTTGGCTTAGGTAAAAGTGTTAATTAAGGAAATTTAATAAAAAACTGAACATTATTAAGACTATAGTGAACATTATTAGGGACGAAACTTAGAAAATCGCAGGAATTACCTTCCCCCCCCCCATCTTCAAATAAACGACTTCCAATGGCATCAGTTGTTCATCAGAAAGTTGACTTTCCTTCAGAAGCTGAAGTACTTCAAAAATTGTTCTGATTTTCTAATTACACCGAAAGCGTATTGTTTGGTTCAAACCTTACTTGTTAGGTCACGTCCTGTAGAAGCGTGCATAGCTGCCAAGCCACTCAATATTTTACTTCCGAGTGCTTCTGTCGCTAAATGGCAACCTAGGTCTCTTTTTCTTTCACCAACACCAACAACTAACCACATACTATTGCAACCAATATCTTTAAAGTCATTATAGAAAGATATCCCCAATACAAACACATCGGTATCTGGACTATGAATAATTATGGTAGCTGAACGTTTGTTTTGAATTACTGCATGTTTTGTAATATTCTTGTATCGGCTTCGATTTGATTACTTTTTAATAAAGCACACTCCAAAATGTTTGTTTTTCTTTTTTTTTAGTAGCATTAATTTTCATCTTTAAATCCTCCAGATATGTAAAGTACTTTTCCAACAGGTACAGTTATATTTCTCAATAAGTAGCCTGCAACGTACTTATAACGTCTTGTTTGTTTTCAGGTACTGCAAAGTATCGCGCTCATTGTGTTGGGACCTTAGTAAATTCGTTGTGGATCTCCACTACTATTGGTGTTTTCCTTTACTTCTGAAAGTACTTTCTGAATTTTTTACTGATGTAGATATGTTACTGTAACGTTCATACACAATATCTAATCGAGTTGTTAAAATATTTTCTAGAACTTTCTCTACTTCGGACCGTTGGTGCTCAGCGATAACCTGGAAAGTTTCGAAACTTGACATAATCGCATTTGATATAGAATGAATTAGAGCCATACCACCCAGGATGTGCACTTGGTTGTCAAATATTAAGTCTTGCAAATGATTGTGACAACGAGTTTTAGATTCATTTACATTATTTAAATCAGATTTTACACTTTTCTTCAAGTAGTCATTTTCGTCTTTTAAACGTGGAGGGTAATCCTTAAGTTCGTGTTTTAATAACTCTTGCAATTGAAGAGTAGATTCCTTTAGTTTTCTCGACGACCCATTCCTTCTTGAATTTTTCAAATAACATTTCCCCCTCCTTGAGTGTTTAATAGAAATTTAGAAGCCTTTTCGTAACTACAACTCCACTCACAACGTTTCTAAGTCCACTTGTAGAATTTTGAAAAGGATTGCCGTGATCATTTAAGAACTTAATAATAAGCTGAACGTCACTTTCATGTCTTTCAACTCTAATACATCTCCATTCGTTGTGGTATTGTTCATTAATATCTCCAGTGGGACCCAGAAATAGGTCAAAAAACTTTTCGAGTACTTGACAAAGGCCAGTTTTGAAATGATATAGTAAACACCATATTAGCATCGCATTTTCATTTGCGGGTATTCCTATAAGACCTCCTTGGACTTTTGAGGATCTAATCAACGACTGTTCCAATGCGTGAACGGTGGCAACATTGTTGAACTTTCCGACTCTTTTTTTTACAGAAAATTGGCTTTGTACAAATGCGTTCTTTACTTCAAGTGGTAAACGAGTCATATCAGGGAGATAAAAACGCACCCCCTTGCATATTTCATATGATTAAAAAAAAGAAAGTAAGGGATCATTTTTTAACAACTCTTAAATGTAAGTCCCAGTCACCGTCTCTTTCAGCACTGGTACAGTCAAGCAACATTTCTACTATGTCACAGTACTTACACCAGTACAGAAATGTTTCGTTGGAAGAAGATTTTTTTTGTAAGAACTCCTTGAACTCAATAAATATACTGGTCCCATCCTCCCCAATCGTTTCAAAAAGTGCAGAAATATAGTCTTTGGTACTTATAATCGCTTCTTGTAAGGAAAATATATGGCGCTTTATTTCTGAAAAGGATATTTCGTCACTATCTTTAAGGAAAAGCTTCATTTGCAGTCTTCGGCATGCTTCGTACATTAGCTCGTGTGCCCTTAATCCTCTGTAGTAATGAACTCCGTTCAAAACCGCCTTTATGGTGTTTTCTCCAAAGATTCCTGTTTCAATAAAAATATCAGAAATACCATTATCGTTAACGAACTGTCCAATAATGTTCAACCGGTTTTTAGCTACATGAAATGATCCTATTCTCAACAGTAGTTTGTCTGCTCTTTACTTTGAATTTGGATTAAATTTTCAATGGGATAAATAGCCATATCACATGACAGCACTGCATGCTTTCGTTCTAATTTTTTATTTATGGATATAACATTTTTCATACCTGTGTACACTGTATTTGTTGTCGTCGGAGGGGCTGGAAATAGCGTACAAAAGCCGATATTTTTATTTGGCATCTCTAACTTGGAAACTGCTTGGTTAAACGGAGACCATCCTGGGCCCGTTTTTACATCTCTATTTGAGGAATAATAAAGACTAATTTTTATTGTAGTCAATAATCAAATAATTTAGGACAAAAAACATTAGTTTACATTTATAGCGTTCTTTTATAGTTTACAAATTTTCACTTTTCCATATTTTGGGAGGGGCTTGAGCCCTAAAGCTCCCCTCTTAAATCCGCCACTGGGTGGAGGGGCTCACTGGTCATTTTCAAAAACATTGGCCCTTTAGCATTCGCTGACTCATTAGGTTCAATCATTATTTTTTTAACTTATCAATACTTATAAATGTATGGTAAAATAATAACTAATGTAAATACGGCGTTCAAGGAAGCGTGCTAATAGGATTGTCTAAGGGTTGGGACGGGTAGACCGCGATTTATGGCCCCGATGAGGGATGACGACAGATATTTTCTAGACGACGAATACACAATTTCTACCTACGAGCCAAGTGCAGCTCATAAAATTTGACCTGTAGCTCCTCTAGATGTAAATTATACCAACTAATGTATTAATATATGTAATCAATATATTAGACAGACAGTTACTGTTGGCAGCGATATTGTTGTCAGTCGGTTGGGCCTTTTCATATATACTTTAAATATTTAGCTTATATTTTAATGCCATAAACTATGTTAGAATCTATTTTATTAGGCATTATTTTATTTTATTTTTGTTTTCATTGTGGCTTGATATCACGTCATGCCATGTGGCCCCGTGCTTGTAACCCTAACCTCAGTACCAAATATGCTTTATCTGAATTTTATTTTACTTTGGTTTTATTATAGCCTGACATCGCAACATACGATGGGGCCCCATGTTTGTAACCCTCACCTCAGTAACTGATACGCTTTGTCTGTATTTTATTTTACTTTTTTTTATTATGGCCTGATATCGCAACATACGACGGGCCCTATGCTTGTAACCCTCACCTCAGTAACAGATACGCTTTGTCTGTATTATATATTACTTTGGTTTTATTATGGCCTGACATCGCAACTAACGACGGGGCCCTATGCTTGTAACCCTCGCCTCCGTGATTGATACGCTTTGTCTGTATTTTATTTTACTTTTTTTATTATGGCCAGACATCGCAACATACGATGGGGCCCTATGCTTGTAACCCGCACCTCAGTAACTGATAAGCTTTGTCTGTATTTTATTTTACTTTGGTTTTATTATGGCCTGACATCGCAACATACGATGGCACGCCAAGCTTGTAACCCTCACCTCAGTAACAGATACGCTATGTCTGTATGTTATTTTACTTTTTTTTATTATGGCTTGACATCGCAACATACGATGGGGCCCAATGCTTGTAACCCTCACCTCAGTAGTTGATACGCTTTGTCTGTATTTTATTTTACTTTGGTTTTATTATGGCCTGACATCGTGACATACGGTGGGGCGTCTGTGTTTTATTGCTCACAGTCGTTATCTATATTGCATTTAGACGTGGGAAGAGCCAATGTTCAGACAATAATAAACGTAGAATCTTTATCAATTATTTCTGTATTTTACAACTTAACTATCGTAACTAACTAACTCAAAACTTCTCTAACAAGAAAAAATACTCTAAATTAATCACTTGACCCATGGTTTATTACATCATTTTGTTAATTTTCAACATAACGGCCGTTGGCGGTCGCCTCTCTCTACTTTGAATATGGTCATAAACGTATCAAGGCTATGAAAAAATAAAGTTTTTTTAAGATAGCAATAGTTGAGTTTAAAATATTTTTACAAATTATTTAAATATTTCATGCTATTTATTAAGTTCCTTCTATTAGTTCACACTATCTTCTTATGTCACACTCTGTTTTTATCTCGTACAAATTATCAATGGTAATAAAATATTTTTTTGGTTTTTTCAAATTGTCTTTATAGTTTTTTACTTTACATTTCAAACGAAAAGGAACCAATTTCCTTTAAGACCTGTATTTTCAATAACTATAAATAAGGCTCAGGGTCAAACATTCCTAAGAGCAGGACTTTAATTTACTAAACTTGTTTCTGCACTCGATCAACTTTATGTTTCCCTAAGTAGAGTAATATCTCAAGATTGATGAAGGATACATATTGAAATACGATTGGTCAAACATATCAAGTTGTAAACGAATTCACAAAAAATATACTTGTTTATAAGGAAATTTTGTTTTGAAAAAAATTGAATTATATATATTAAATTTAATTTGTATTAAGAAATAAAATTATTATACAAAAGTTTAAAATTTATTTCAATACCAATTCTGGCATTTGCCCCTACAACCCCTTAGTTTGTAGGCTATTGTAATTATTTAATAAAAAGTTACTAAAATAAATTTTTCTTTGAAGACCAAGGTAGGAATTGATTTAATTTTTTTTTCATATTAATTGTTATAAACATGTTTAACCTGCTGTTGTTAAAGATTAGACTAATAGACTAATTATGCCCATCCCCCCATTTCACTCCACCTCACTTTATTAATAAAACCTCTAGATGATGTCACCACAAAACGAAGTTCCATTTGTTGAAGGAACGTAGGAATAGAAATTATTATAAAATAAATTCGCCTTTTGAAGGCGCGACATTCTCACATTGATTTATAACTTTATATCATTCGTCTTAATTCAATCAACCACTTGACCTTGGCACATAGGCCTATAGATGTCAGTTGTGCACGTAGGCTAATCATGTAACACGAGGCTTGTTCTAGCAGCCAGTTTTCGCTTGGTTCTCCAGCGCTCTAGATTTCCCGTCGGACGGGGCCAGGGAACTAGCTGCAGTCTACTGTTGGGATTGGCTTTGTCTGTGTCAGCGTTAGACGGGATATTGTGTTACATATAATTAGAATGGGAGAGCACGTAGCGTGTTGAAGACTGTTTAGAAGAAAAAGTAGGAAATAGGTGAGCCAATGGGTCGAAAGAAGGAATATGCTAGGAACATCATCAGGACTTACTTGTCAGCTTGCAGCAGAAGACTCAAAATCATATACGAAAATACTGAGATGTCAGAATTAAAATTTTAGAATCTCCTTGAAGTGTTATAGAAAAGTGACACCAATGTGAAGCAAGCAATATTTTGTTAAACTAGAATAGAAATTAGGCCCTACGATACGATTCTTGGCAACTGATGACAGTTTAAAGATCGGCGATTAGTTTTTGCATGGCAGCTTGCCTCTTGTTCCGTTCAAAATAATCTTTGGCTGAAACATCCTACAATGCATAGACTACTGTTTGTAAATCCCGCTCCTCAAGGTGCAACGGGGGGGGGGGTCATATCACAGAACACTTAATACAAATAGGGTAGTCGTATAGTGAAATGGTTATAGGGAGTTGTGAGGCGAATTCGTCATCTTGGATTAAAATCTCTCCAATATCGCGTCGTGCATAGAATTTAATAAAAACTGTTTAAAGCACTTTGGAATTAAATTTTGAAACTTGGTAAGTATGAGCAGCATGATTTCATCATTGAGAATATTAAACCATAAAAGTAATATTTTGTTTTAAAGAACGTTAAAAAAATAGATTTAATAAGAATTGCACTTTAAGAAACATCAAAAAGTTAGTAAGACTCATAGGCTAAAGTGTTTTGATGATCACAAATTCCTACATAAATCATTACATTTTAATACATTTCCATAAGTAAATAATAACAGTGGGAGGTCGATTAATCGCTAATTTTGGTACAGGGCATCGCCTTTCCCTCTTGACAAGCCGCGTCTTCTCGAATGTCGATGGTGATTGTAGGAGTATTTTGAGGTTTTCTCTCATTTCCATTTAATTTACTTGTTTTTTAAAATATACAAAACCCCTTATCCCTTCTAATAGCTTTGCTATCACATTTTTACTTTACGAAATTTTAATATTATTGCCACGGTATTTGCTAATTCCAATCCTTCCCGTCGCAACACACACACACACACATATATATATATATATATATATATATATATATATATATATATATATACATATATATATATCGAGGGAAAGACTATATATAAAAACAATATGGAGTAAAAATCTAATTTGATAAAGGTATGAAAATAACCTGTAAAAGTTCCGTACCAATTAATTCCCAGACTGAGCAAGATATAAGTACAATAGGAGATATATTGTAAAAATTTACCCATAAAAGTATGTTTTGAGAAAAATTATATAGCCAATTATTTGCAATACGGGTATTTAGCAGTCTTAAATTGTCTATTATTTATTTTTGTTTGCCAAACCAGAAGAAAGAGCCTGGTATGAAGGGTTATGATCACGCACGCATAAATTTCCTTCAATACAACTCTCGAAATCTAGTCGCATAGAATATCAAGTATGATTCCTTATTAGATATATTAAAGCGCAGGAATATGTGATATGTAAATACCAGAAAACAGTGTTGCTAAAATCACATGTGTAGGCCTCTCTCTCTCTCTCTCTCTCTCTATATATATATATATATATATATATATATATATATATATATATATATATGTATATATATATATATATATATATATATATATAAAGCTATTATAAATTATCACAAGTCACAATTGATACATTTGAAAAACAATCTCGTCTATGCACTGTTCCCGAAGTTACTTTTACTTAACGGCGATAAGCAGTGGGCTATAGACAAACACATTTCTTCTGCTTCGTCTTCAAAGCCAGTGCTATCATCACGCCGGAAGGACATTTACAAGCAGTACGCCACCTTACCCGTGCGCCACATAGCCCCGGGGCCACTCCTTCTAGGTTGTGTGTGTGTGTGTGTGTGAGAGAGAGAATGCATGTGTGTGTAATCTACACGCAGTGGCGTGCCAAGAGGAGGGGGAGGTCAGTCCTTCTAGGTCCTATGTTGAACATAGGCCCCCAACTGGTTGATAATGTTTATAACAGATGAACATTATTGGACATTTAAACTATAGATCTCCATTTCAGATATTATTTTGATAAATAATAGGCTTAAAAAACATCGTTTATAATAATTGTAACTGCCTATAAACTCCGATTAATAATACGTTTTATACAATAAATCAATAATATAAATATAATATTAATGACTAAGCTACTAGACTGTTGCCCCAATATAACCACCGTTTATAATAATTGTAACTGTCAATAATTTCTGATTACTAACACGTTTTAAACAGTATATTAATAACAAAAATATAATATTAATGATCAAGTTACTAGACAGTTTTCCTAAATAACAGGCTTAAAATAAACATCGTATATAATAATTGTAACTGCCTATAAACTCCGTTTAATAATAAGTTTTATACAATAAAGCAATAATACAAATATAATATGAATGACTAAATTACTAGACTGTTGCCATATAAATGTATAGAATTATTCCGTAGAGTTATTGTGGAGCAATAAGTATATCTTTCCTTGATTTCCCTAAAGTTTAGTCAACAGACAAATGGAATATTTCCGTTAGGCTATAATCAGGTATATAGTATTTTAATTTAGGGTAACATTATAATTGTAAAGATATTAGCTCAAAGTTCCACTAAAAAACATTTAGACATCATCTTTCCAAAACAATAACGTTTACAGGGAAGTAATTTATAGAATGTATTTTCAATAAATTGTATTAGTGTATATAGCAATTCTATTTTATATCGGTGATTTGATTGCTACTTATGCAGTATAGTAGCTAATACAAGTAATTTAGTTTAGCAAGATGTTTTCTCTTAACGTTCAATTTGAATGTCAGTCATATTTAACTGTCAATATGGTAATTATTGTTGTATGGTAATAAATGCTAATATTTATTGTAAAATATAAATCTACTTCTAGAAATGTTCTTATTTTGTATTATTGTATACTTACGGTGTCTTTGTTGAATTTATCATTAACGGGTCAATTTGTCGACATTAGTTGTCAGACAAGTAACGTATTTTTACGACCGGGCAAAACTGGGAAAGCATTTTTGTCATTTGTTCTTCATTATGTAAGGAACATTAATTAAGATAACATGATACACATTCAATAGGCTACACAAATAGCTTGACATGATGAACCTCCCAGCACACATTATGTTACTCGTTTGCGTTAGCAAGTCACACTTTCGGACAATAACACGTAATGTTTGTGTTCAAATACAGCAACGCCACGACCAAACCGGAAGTAAAGCAACGCTTTTATGGAAGTACAGTAATTGCATTTATAATATATTCAAACATAAAGTGTTTTCTACTATTTTTGTCTATGTATTTAATAGACTTGTCCATGGGAGGCCATACCAAGGGGCGGCCCCTTATTAAAAAGTCTCCCTAGATTGCCCCCAGATCAAAAAACAAAATTAATATCCAGGTGTCACTTGTTAACTGATGGATTTTTTTGAGTTATTTTAAACACTGGTGAATTGTAGGACATGACTTAGGAATAAAATATGTAAGGGAAGTGTGCCTATATTGGACCACTGCCTAGATTGGACCATTAGGTTTTGAAGGTCTTTCGTTTGTTAACTAGCGCTTCTAGTGGTTGTTTGTTGTACTAATCACGCCATCTTAGTGTCGTTCAGAGTTTTGTAGTGATTGAATGTGTCGTTGAATTGTGAAGTGAGTTAATAGTTTTACTAGTGGTTTGATCTAATTTTTGGCGTGAAGACTTCCGAAGCTTGCTAGCAAACAAAAACAAGAAGGTAATATTAGTTAGTCTTATAATAACCTGTATTTCTTTACGTTTATATAGATATAATATAAGCCAGGTTATTTTAATCTATGCCACACTATGCCGAAAAAGCTTGCCTTTCAGGTAGCTGCAGAAAATGGCATAGAGAACAGATTTGACAAAGAAAAGAAAAGTGCAGGGGATAAATGGTATTATAAATTTATATCTCGACATCCTGAGTTAACTTTAAGAACTCCAGAGCCAACTTCAATTGCACGAGCTTCTGGGTTCAACAAACAGGCAGTGGAAGACTTTTATACTAAACTGAAATCAGTAGTGGACACTAATGGCATAGATGCTATGACATTGTACAATATGGATGAGACAGGTCTTTCTACAGTCCACAAGCCTCGAAAAGTGCTAGCGCAAAAAGGGAAGCACCAAGTTGGCGCAGTAACAAGTGGAGAAAGAGGCATAACAACAACTGGGATATTTTGCATGAGTGCTGGAGGGTCATTCATTCCTCCCGTGCTGATTTTTAAACGAAATAGATTCAAAAACGAGCTGAAATATGGTGCTCCTCCTGGAACAGCATTCGCGTGCTCAGAAAATGGCTGGACAAACAGTGAGATATTTGTCCAGTGGCTAAAACACTTTGTTGCCTTTACAAAACCATCAATAGAACAGAAAATACTTTTACTATTAGACGGACATTCAACGCATACAAAAAATATTGATGCCATCAATTATGCTAGGGATAATTGCTAGGCATTATAATGCTAGGCATTATAATGATGTCGTTTCCAGCTCATGTTACTCATAAAAAGCAGCCGCTGGATGTTAGTTTTTTCAAGCCACTGAAAACATATTACAATGAAGCTGCAGATAAATGGTTGAGAACAAATGTCGGTAAAAAAATTACACAGTTTCAAATTAGTCAGCTAGTGGGCGAGAGTTATGGAAGAGCTGCAACTATTTCAATCGCCATAAATGGCTTCAAAAAATGTGGCATTTGGCCGGTAGACAATTCAGTGTTGGATGATTCTGAATTCGCTCCGTCTTTCCTGTCCAGTGCAGCGAGTTTACAACTTGAAGTGCCTTCCACCTCCTCTCAGTCTGATTTACCTTATGAAGTTGGATCAAAGACATTGGAGCGTGATTTACCTACAAATCAAGCCTTTAAGTCAGTAGCAGAAATATCCCCACTTCCTGCAGTAAATGACTTAAATGGGAAAAGAAAACGCAGAACTACTAGTACAAAAGCTATTGTATTAACTAGCACCCCTCACAAAGAGCAAATTGAAAAATGTAAGGGCGAGAAGCACCAAGAATCTCTTAGTCGATCTAGGAATCCAAAACTACCTCGGCGAAAGCTTCAGCTGACTAGAGAAAATAAAAGTTGGTATTGTTCCCTTTGTGAAACAGAAGAACAATTGGCAATGGTTCGGTGTACAAGCTGTAGAAACTGGCACCATGAAAAATGTGCTAATATCTCTCCTAAACAAAAAATGTATTCATGCATCAACTGTAAATAATAAATTAGATTTTAATTTTTAGGTTTTCATGTTTTTTATGTTTATTTATTACGTGTACAAACAAACGTGTATATATATATACGTGTATATATATATATATATATATATATTTATAATTTTTATGAATTCAGGTTTTAAAGTTTTGTCAAATAATTAATAGCCAACCTGAATGCCATTAATGTTTTGGTTTTATATTGTTTTAAATTAACACCTAATAAAAAAAATTTGTATTTTCTTAAAAAAAAATAGTTTAAATTTTAATTTCTATAAGAATGTATTACGATGTAATAAACAATAGCTTTGTTTAAATATTTTACACCTCGTTTCCTGTTCCTCAATTCTTGTAACATTTAGGCTATAATTTTGAAGTGGTCCAATTAAGGAAAACAGTGGTCCAACTAAGGAAAACAACTTTTGAATATGGTCTTTGACACTAGTTCAATTAATTGCATACCACTGTTCTATTTTTTACACAATTTTTAAGAGGGTTGAAATTTCCTAAGAGGGTTTCTTTAAGAGGGTTTTGTGAATCTAATAATAATGTTTATATTATTTTTCATGTTGTTATGATATTATTATAGACCATTTTTCTTAAGTGGTCCAATATAGGCGCACTTCCCTTATGTACAAAAACTTGTTTTACGTGAATATTCTCATATTAATGTTTTTTAATACAAAGCACAAGCAGTTAGATATGTATTTATTTCCTTTATAAATAAAGTACAATGGCCTAGTACTTTATAAGTGTAGGCCTAATAGGTCAAAATCAAAACTAACATTTTTTAATTTGCAATCTAATTCACATTTAGCCTCTCACAAACTTTTCATACTGGCACCCATGATCTTGTTTATAATTGATTAAGCCTAATTAGTTGAATGGCAATACATTATTACCATATAATAATTTATTGTTATAAGTAGTAATTAATTTCAAATTTATTGTATATTAAATTCAATTTTTATGTACACTAATAAGAAATGTTTCCCATACAATTAAAACATTTTATTAAAAAATTGTTAATTTACTAGCATGTGTTTTCTTGTTTAATTCATAATTCATGATACCGTGATAAATAAAGCCTATTTGTTACTGTGAAATTGTTTATGATAACCCTGCTTGTATATAATAGAAGAGGCTTGAATATATCAGGTTGCATTATCTTCCATTTAAACAAAACAAATCTATTTTTTCGTTACATTTAAATAATAAGTTTTGTGTTGATCTTTTAATATTTATTAATAAGTTAACTTATCTCAGCCACTCTTGAAGGAACATTCTATGACTTTACAGACGTTCATTACCATCTCATAAGTATAACTTAGAGATACTAAATTTTTAATTTCAAAATACCTAATTTTGAAAATAGAAAAAAACAGTAATTGATGTGAAGTTAGTAAGGAAGTGTTTCTGTTACTTTTATTTTTAAAAACATATCTAAATATATAGATATTTATTATATACAGTATTAAATTTATTCCATTGATGGTGTTGTTCATCAAAAGTTAGATTTTACTAATGAGCACAAACCGAAGAATTGAGAATATGTATTAACATAACATCCCCCATAAAACCCCTGTAATTATAGTGTTTATAAAATATATTGGCGTTTTAAAAATATTTAACTTCACATTCAATTCAATATGTATTCCCTGACCATAAAGTATTTATTTATTAATATAATTAAATTTTACAGAATTTTATGTTCCATAGAATAATATTTTAAAACCCTTCAAATAAATATATTGATTTTGTTAAAAATTCTTTGGTTTTGATGTTTGAAAATACAGTAGAACCTCTTCAACTCGTCAGATTAACATCAAACATTGTCTGCACTAACGTGTAGTATAGGTGCCATCAAAAAAGTTTTTAAATACAAAAGAAATTGACAGAATTTTATTAAAACTATAATGTGTATTGATTTAATACCCTGTATTTTTTCTTACAAGTGTTATTGTTCTTACATGGTGCTGTAATATTTTTATGTCTTTATGAAAATATAATAATATACTGTATTTGTAATTACGAACTTTACTGCAGGCTACCAGTGTTTTTATTATGTTGTTGATTTTTTCAGCCAACATTAATAATGTAAGTACAACATTAATTACATTACATGCCTGTTTATGTACTATGTTTACCCACAATTCCATGTTAATTTCACAAATTCCGATTCCCCAATCCTCGGTCCCGAACGTGACAATGTAGAGGTTCCATTATAAGAGATGTGACAAGTTTTGAAAATCTTTCTGATTCCTTTGAATACAAGTATTTGTATAATTATTCAAAAGTAAGAAAACTTTCTGAAAAAATACCTCTAAAATTCAGTTTGATAATAAGTATCACTACTTGAAACAGTATAGACTTTTTAATTTGTAGCAGGCCATTACAAATGATAAAAATTCATTATCTTGCCTTGCGTTATTGAGTATGTCCTTAGGCCTACTACTCAGCAGATCGTGATTACTCATGTTAAATGAGTAATATAAGTAGTTATGATGATCCCCTGAGCAGTAGCCCTAAACATATATACAGTGATGTAAGGGATATTGCTTCTCTATAATACCCTTAATAAATTTATATCCTAGTTAAAGCTAGTTTGTGATGTTTTTTTTAATAATTTTTATTGTTTGATGAAAGGCACTTTTAAGTCAAGTGAAGAAGTGTTAATCTTGTGCATCAGAACCTACTTTTGGAATAACTCTAGGCTGTTTGTGTGTAAGTGTGTGTGTGTGTGTGTTTGTGTGTGTGTGCGCGCGCGCGCGCCCGTGCGAGTGTGTGTATTATCTGCCTGGCCCTGAATGGGTGAACCGTAGGTGAGAATGCTGTGCAAAATAGTTACGTTTTTGTGGAGGCCGCCCTTTATAACAGCAAACTTGTTCTTTTGAGTATAGGGTAAAGTTGTGTTAGTGTCATTGTACTTCCCTTATGTTAGGCGAGGGTTACGTGAGGGTCCCAAGTCAAGTTCCTTTCGAGAAAGACACCTAGCTACTTGAAACGATTCCCTCCAAGTCAATATTCTCACCTAACAGTCAGTGGGATGTCACGTCGGTGCATTTTTAGAACTAGAGCGCCTGGTACTAGAGCACACCTCCTTCATCCTCCAGGATTCTATAGTTGTCAAATGTTCCAGAATCTGGAATGTACTAGCTTGGGTTACCAGGATCGAACGGATAACGCGTTGTTATCTGTACTGATGGAGATGTCGAAAAATTCGGGCCCATTGGTTGTGTCTTGAATGACTCAGTATAAATTATGATCGATCTACATCAAATTCGAATTTGCGATTGGTCAAGTAAGACCTAATGAGGGGCATTTGTCCGTCTAGAAGCTATAGCGGCTTAGTTTTCTGCAAGACCGTTTGGCCAAAGGCCGTTATTGTTGCCAAAATATTTATCAAATCATTGAACATAATATTATATATTATTTAACATATTAAAAAAAATTTCGTTTATTTGGATAAACGCGGTTGATTCGCGAGATGGATACAATTATTTATTTATTTAAATATTTATAAACGTTTCTATATAATATATTTTTCAAAAAGAAATGTTTTATATAAAAAACTATTACAGAAAGTAATAATTGAAATATAAAACATTAAAAATTATAATAAAAATCAGTATAGTCTTTCTTTACCAAACGGTCATCCATCCAAATACTATCCGCCCTGGATCTTGCTTACTTCTACAATCTACATGTAAATAATCTACATATATTTTCAAATGTTTCTAAAAAATGATTGTACAAAACGCAATTATTCATTTAAAACAATAATAACTGTAGAACAAACTATTAATTTAAGTAGGAAAGAATAAAAATTATTAAAAGACATAATTAACTCACTTTAACAAATGGTCACCCATCCAAATACTATATGCGCTGGAACTAGCTTAATTTTACAATCTACGTCTAGTTTCAAATGTTTCTATAAAGAATTTTTCAAGAGAAATTATGTATGTAAAAAATTAAGAAGTGATTGAAACACGATACAAAAATTATAATGAAATCAGCTGCATAACAAACGGTGAGAAATCTAAATACGATCCAAGCCCAGTATTACAAGCATCTGCGATTCAAGTTGTTTCATTAATTTTTATATAATTTCTTTAAAAAAAAAATGATCTGCAAATTATGGTTACAGCCATGAGCAATTGATTTCCTATTTTAGAGGTTAAATAAGTATAATATAAATAATAGTATTTTAAAGTGTTAAAAACTTACTACTTTTTACAGTAGTGTGAGATGTAGTTTAGTTTTGACCCAAAAGTTAGGCGTTTCAAATATTTTAGATTAAAGTTTCTCTATAATTACATTTGTTTTGTTGTTTATTTTTTAAAGTTTCAACTTAATTTCAAAGTTACACCAATCAACACGTAGGCCTACACAATGAGTAATCTTTAAGATTTGAATTTATTCATTTTAAAATCTACCAGTGGAAACCAAAATAAACGAGACATTAGGTGGAGTCAAAAGATTGTGTTTCGAAAACGATATGATTATTAACGAAAACAAGACCACGGTACAGCTATTCACGCTATCAACTAAAACTTACGATCCACACGTAGTAATAGGGACTACTGACCTGCCAATAACGCGATCAACCAGGTACTTGGGTATCGCTCTGGAGAGCAAACTCCAGTGGTCGGGACATATAGAGGGTGCTGTAACAAAAGCTGCAAAAAGACTGAATATGATGAAGGGACTGACTGGAACGAAGTGGGGTGCTACTCAGGACGTTCTGATTACTACATACAAGTCTTATATCTGCCCAATCCTTGAATACGGCTCAGAAGCTTACAACACAGCTTCTGATAATGCAAAGAAAGACCTGAATACAGTCCAAAACAATGCATTGAGACTGATATGTGGTGCTGCGAAGTCTACCCCAATTGCAGCGTTAGAGATTCAAACAGATATTGAGCCCCTTAACGCTCGCAGGACAAGGCTGCCATCAAATTCTTCGAAAGAGCCTTAAGAACCAAAGATGACTTCTGGAAGAAATACAGATGCGCAAACCAAAGGCTTAAAACCCAAGTCACACAACTGGCAAAAGCCGCAGAAATAAGAAGAAGACAAGGATTGGAAGAATCAGAGCGACAACCTTTCAAGAAAACGAAATATATAAAGGAAAGTATCGAAACACCATCGTGCACATCAATACCTGGTGTAAGCCTGAGAAAAGCCGACATCCAAATCTGCAAACTCAAAGTACTAACAGAAGCTATGATCGAGAGGTATCCGGCCGACGAATGGCTGCGTGTGAACACAGATGGATCGGCAATGCATGACACATTTGTATTTGTATTACAAG
Source organism: Prosapia bicincta (assembly GCA_036971475.1). NCBI lineage: Eukaryota > Metazoa > Arthropoda > Insecta > Hemiptera > Cercopidae > Prosapia > Prosapia bicincta. Next base: position 122,724,786 of record JBAIZL010000005.1, read on the forward strand.
TATTTATCTATATACAAGTAGTTTTATTTGTACATAGGTTCTTTTGTATAGTAACATAGACAATTTTATTCGAAAATATTAGGTATAGGCCTATTTAACAGAAAGGTAGTTAGCTAGTCTCCTTAGATGTTACGGATTTTATTGCGTTTAGAACAAAAATTAACGGTTGAAGAGTTCATGAAAGAATATCACATAAATTGATTAATTTAAAATTGTTGTTACCTGTTCCAGTTTACCAACATTCTTGATAAAACCGTGCTGCACTCTGGTGGTTTCTGAATTGATAGCTTGTCTATATTGAAGTATTTATCTACTTGAAACAAATGCTCCTTAGAATAGTAATTTATTAATACAAATGAATCACCTTCAAGTATAATCCAAATTATTTAAAATATTTGAATGTATTATTTGTTAACATGACAATAAATATTATTTCATGTTTTTAGTTTTAGTTTTTTTTTCAAATAGGCTATTAGTAAAACCTACGTTTATTGTAATTAGCTATATTTATAAATTTAATATAATAATTGAAGCTTTCCTAGAATAATATTCTCTAAAATATTTATTACAATATAAAATATTTAAAATTAAGAAAATCATTAGAACCTAGGCCAACAGAACCAGGTTTTTGCTAAGGGTCACCCACCCAAACACTATCCACGCTGAATCTTTCGTACTTCTACAATCTACGTCTTGCTTCAAAGGTTTCAATTAAATACCACTATTGGTATCACTTGGCAAAAATACCACTGCTTACTGATATTTTCAGAAGACGCGTTTCGCACTAGATCAATGCATTGTTCGATGCTGCGTCACGGACAAGACTCACAGGAGGCGTTGCACACGTTCTCCATTATCTTCTCTCGCTATCTGGATCCCTACACGTGCCTTGGGTGTAGCGCTCAGACTTTTGCGTTCTTCCTTATTATTGCTCGATCTTTAAATCAGATGTATCAGATTAATACAGCTTCTGATGACTCTTTAGCATAATTAAAGAATAAAAAAGTACTGTAACATAAAATTACAATGAAAATTTTGGAAATAACAAGTAAAACAAATTACTTAAGATTAAACCCTTATGTACATTTCGATGAAAATATGATCATTATCAGAGGGTCTTATTACAAAATTATAATCTAGCAAACATGAAGTTACAAACTAGAGTGTCTTAGTTTGTAACTTCTTGTTTGCTAGATTGCAATTTTGTAATAAGATTCTATGATGATGATGATGACGACGATGACATGGTTATCGAAGTGTACATAAGGGTTTAATCTTAAGTAACTTGTTTTATTTGTTGTGTTTGATTATTTTTATGGTATTGGGTTTTTTTCTAATATTTTCATTGTAATATGTTGTATCACTGTGCTCTTGATATTGTATAACATAATATTAAATCCCGTTGGTCTTTTCCGTTACCCTACCAGCTATATTTTACTTAATCTGATATTGCTATTAGTTATTGCAACTTTCCTAGCTATAAATGTAAACTGACATGACAGGTACCTTCCACTCGCAATCTTTAAAAAAAAACTTCTCAGCATAGAGGATCTTTTAATTTAGAAAAGTTTTTATTATTGCTATTGAAAGGTGTGTATGCTATTTCTGTAGATGTTGTTTGTCATAATTGTTTAGTAATTTGTTGGAACATAGTTTATTCTTTTTATAATGATGAAAAATGAGGGATGTTTGTTTTGGCCTGAATTCTGGATATTAGAATTATAATTTGTAAAAATATTACAATGCCTTAGATTTGACGTTAATATAGTATTTCGTTATTTGACAATTTAATATTTTCTAAGCATTAAGTATTTAATTTTGTTGATAAACTTTACTGGATATGAATAAATTATCATTTCCATAAGAAATAGAAAATATTGTTATTTTCAATAAAATAGCGCGTACTTTAACAATATCGTAGACATTCTTTCCCACTCCCACGGAACTTGTCACGATTTTTAAAGTGTTCACTTCGGTTATCCCATAACATAGGTCGCGACTGCACTTCAATAATTAAAATCTCTTCCAACGACATCATGTCTGACGGTTAAGAACAAATCAAATTGATTTTAAGCGACACAAGCTGAACGTGCGGAGAACGAAAACACAGCATTTGCATTACTCACCTTGAAACACCCTGTATCGTACGACCAAACCAAGGTCATTAAATATGCGTAGAACGCTGCCGACAAAACACTCCCATTTCACTGCCTGCCTTTCTTTATGTTTGAATTAAGAGCTAATTCATTCCAGAAGTGTTCATACGGATTTCTGCAGCAGTAAAACGATATAATTACACTAACTTTTTGAGATCCTTTCCACAAGTGTCTATTCTCTTTTTTTTATTTTACATTCTTAAACAATGAACAACTCTGCATTACCTTTACCAATAAAATAAAACCTCACAGGCTTCAAAGTACATTGACCCACCCCGAATCCTACTCTGAAACTTTCACTTTTTTTGCAACAGTAACACTTACAACTGTCCTTAGAGATTTACTGCCTCTTTATAAAATACCGTTAAGGGATCTATTGGGTTATCGTATAAATACTCTCTCTCTCTCTCTCTCTCTCTCTCTCTCTCTCTCTCTCTCTCTCTCTCTATGTATATATATATATATATATATATATTATAACTTAACTTTTGTTATAATAAAATTTATTTTTAAATGTTATTTATTTACCTTACCTATTAATGTCACACCTTCTGGTTTATAAAAGAATTAACAATCTTATCAATTTTTAAACATCACTTGGATTTATTCTCTTCAATTAACTCTACACATTATTCCAAATTTATATTAATATTGTGCAATGACTGGATTGATATCTTAACTAATATTACAATGATAAAAGGTGGACTTCTGAGGCTTTAGATTTCTAATAGCATAACATAAAAAAAACAGTATTAAAATTTTATTCTTGCTCTCGGGGACGCTATTACGGGAACTTTGCTTTTAAATTAGAAATGGTGACTAGAATAATTTTTATAAATTTTGATGAACTTAAAATTTGTTTTAAACTAAAAGATAGATGTATGTTGGCTACACTTATATTCAAATATACTTATTGTTCTGAAGAGTCCCTGGAATCCTGGCTTTGTTCACTTCTGTGCTTACACTTGACGCAAAAAAAACTTACTTTATATTTCAAAAAACCTTTTACGTCGCACTTTACTAAATTTTAATTATAAAAAAAAACTCTACTCAATTTAACAAAATTCTCCCTTACAACACTTCCATCCTTGTCCCCACCAACTTGTCTTCCTCTCCCTGAGACGATCCTCAAACTTTCTTTAAACTCCCGATCATTTAGTTTTTATGAAATCCCTAATTTCTCCCACTACCACTAATACGTTCTTTGTAAGTTTCTCACAGTTCTACAATTAGCTAAACCTAACGGTACACGGTTAATTCCCCAGGCTATATCGGCCGCTGGATCTCCCGTCTTAACCACTATGGACCCTTTTCTATTGTCTATTTGCCGAACTCAACTTATAGCTTTCCTGGAAAGGATAATGACATGGTACCTGCTTTGTCCGCCTAGAAAACTAATTGTCTCTTTCTTTGCTAAATCCTACAGATGATTTATTTTAGCAACTAACTTAATTGAATCTAAAGCCTCGTACTTTATGTTATAATATATATATATATATATATATATATATATATATATATATATATATTTATATATAATATAATATGTATTCTTGTGTATTATTATACAAATAAAACAATTTACTTGAAGTCTCTAGTATTCCTGAGGATGTTGGTACTGTTTGCCAACGAAAAGCTTTGAATCGTAAATTCAATAATTATTCATGTATTTGTAAATTGTTTTATTTCTTTATATATATATATATATATATATATATATATATATATATATATATTTATATAACAAAACAATTATATTCAAATACAATAATTATTTAATAATTTTTATTATTTGAAGCATTTCGGTGGCAAACAGTACCAACATCATCAAGAATGAACAATGCAATGATGCAAACTATACAACATTTGTTAAATTACAATCACCATCATTGTCGCCAAATTTATTACAATATTGCCAAGTTGAAATAGCAGTCTCCTATAAAAAAACTCCAATTGTTCATCCATTCAAAATTGTCTCCCAAGTACCACTTAAACATCGACAGTAACCCGCAACCCTTCTTGTTTACTGGTACATTAGGTCAAATTTTATAAGTTGGCACTTGGCTCTTAGGTAGAAACTGTGTATTCGTAGTCTATAAAACACCAGGCACTGTCATTATCACTCATTGGGGCCATAAATCGCGACCTAGCCGTCCCAATCCTCAGACAATCCTATTAGAACGCTTCCGTGAATGTGTATTGACTTTTGTTGTTATTTTCACAAGACATAAAAAACTATTAAAAAGTAACAAATTAATGAGTCAAAACCTTATTAGTCAGTGGAAGTTGAAGGGTCAATGTTTTTGAAAATGACCTGGGAGCACCTCCACATGGGTGTAGGACTGTGAGCCAGTCACCCCTTGGATTGACGAGGGTAGCCATATAGTTTCTCGATCTTCGGACTGAGTGCCAGCCAGCCCTCTCTCTCCCCCGCACTCTCGAAGAAAGGAGGAGGGAGATAAAGAGACGGAGGAGGCTTTCCACTCCAACGGGTAGACCTAGAGTTAAGAGGTTTTCGGAAAACTAACTCATCAATCTAACTCGTTCGACGGGTCGAACTTTGATACTACTTCCCCTCATCTACTACGCAATGTCACAGTGGCTCAAACAGTACTGAAACCATTTTATTCTATCTATACCATAATTGTACACCATAATAAAAGACTAGCCACTTATCAAGATAGGATAACAAAAAAATCAAATCCATTCTTTTAAAATTCTTCAATGGTAAAATAAAGTTGAAAGATGAGTATCAAAACGTTATAAATAGCTACAAGGTAAACTCCTTGTTTTAATAATTAAGAAAATTTTATTGTTAAAACATCGAAAATAAATGCATTTTTTAAATTCTGATATCAAATTCTCATACGCCAAATTATACATTAATTAAACAAATAACAATGTCTTAAGTTTCTAACAAAAAAAATTTTTTATCTTGTAAAATTTTTAACAAAATCTATTTCTATGTAGAGTTGACGCTGTAATAAACAAATTACAATGCAATCATTTTAACATGGTTCTAGAAAACAAGTTGTAATTTAATTAAACTTGTACATTCATTATAATAAATCATACGTTTGTATAAACATAGTAGATCTCCTTTCATTATGAGTTACCAGGAAGTTAAAATAAAGCCATTCATATGAATACAATAATGTATTTATCTGATGATAAAATATTTAAAAACAAAGAAGCAAGGAATTGAAACAAAATTTTATTTATACTGTCTACAAAAAATACAACAAAAATTACAAAGTAATCTACAGAATAATTAATTGGTTGTAAAATAAGAACAAAAAAGGCACAAAAACTAGAACGACGGCAAACATACGCGTAATATGAAATAGGCTACATATTTACAATCACCGAAAAAGGCACAGATTTAACATTATTCAGATCAGGAATAACTATGTACGTAGAGAAAAGTTTTAGTTAAGGGTACAATGGTAAAAATTCAAATAAAACTATTAGGCCTACCATAAAAAACACTAACTTTGCAGAAGCAAAAAGTTTAGTTCTAACAAATATATTAAATTTATTAATTTTTTTGTTTTTTTTGTTTTTTTTTAATATTTTTGTTTTTAGTGTTTTTTTTATGGCGCACAGGACCTATATGAACAGGTCGGTCTATAGCACGATGTCGTATCGTAGCCCGAGCGTTCCACGTGAGAGCCATTACAAAGCCTCACATAAACAAATACCCAACTTGTCGTGGTTAGTCATGCTAAGCAGAATGCTGATGTTTATGTATGGACAAAATGCAGACAGTATAAATATTATTGTAACAGTTATTTCATTTCTAAACAGGTAGGGACAGAATATTTACAAACACACCAATCATATTTGACATGTTTAGGGGCCTACATCTTTTGCCATAAATGTCATTTAGAGTAAACCTAGAAGAATGTGTTTACAAAAACTGCCTAAATGCAGGCGCGTATCCAAGGGGGGGGGGTGCGATCGCCCCCCAACCCTCAAAAACTTTGGGTTAAAAATCGACAAAATATTATTAAATTAGGACTTTCTATTAAATTAGACTTTTACTTAAGTTAATTAGTCTTTTATTGCAATAAAAAATAAAATTTTAATTTGAAAATGTGACGCGTTTCCTCGGCATACCCTCGTAAACGTCTAAACATTTTAACAACAGATAGCGCTAGTGAAGCTTAGTCTCGAACATATGATTTTCAATACGTAATTTTGCAAGCGTAATATTCGCAGTTGACTCCGGAATTGTTCGTGTTGGAAGAATAACTACTTATATTAATTATTAAACCATTTTTATAATAATAGCTTATTATGAAATTAATAATATTCTTTAGCCATAAGTGTTATCGAAACTGGAATAATTATCTATTAAAAAGTCTAATTTGCTACGAATCTTTATCACGCTACCGATTTCTAAAGCAAGCGTAGAAAGAACTTTTTCTGTTCTATATTTTTACATACACGCACGCGCGCGCACTCACACACACACACATATTATATATATATATATATATATATATATATATATATATATATATAATGTATCGATCGCCCCCCCCCCCCAAAGCAAGTCGCTGGATACGAGCCTGATAAATGGCAGGAAGTAATAAACAAGAGTGTCATTTTGACGCATTTTAAGTCTGGGTATTTGTTAAAACGATTCACACTTCCATGTCATTTAGTGCTTTTCTCTATCACGACGACCACGAAAAAACTAGGGGACATACCCCTACTCTTCCTGTTTGACTCCATTATTATTTTTGAACCCAAAGAGTAAGAGCATTAAAACCTTTTTAAACGGTTTAATTAATGACATTTAGAATAATATTTACCGCCAGTCTTATTTTTACTAACTGGTAAAGTATTTCTAATAGGGCATTTCCCCAAAAGATTTTAATAGTAAGATACTCATAAATTATTTAATAAATTTAACGAGAGTTTAATAAACAATAAAATATTTTAGTATTTATATTAATGGTATACTATTAAACTCTTATTTATCTTAGAGTTTTAGTTCAAATGAAAGGAAATTACAATAGTTCATAAAACTCAGTTTCAGAAAAGTAGTAGTCTAAGCCTATATTTGTAAATTTTGCATTTAACAATTAGTTATTCACAATGGAAAAAGATGTGAAATTGGTAATACCTGTAAAGGTAGGCTCAAAAAATATTCTCTGAAAGGAAAAAAGTTGTTGATAAGGCAAAAGCATAAATAGGGGTTAAAATGTACCAAAATCATTTCGTTTTAGCTGCAAGTATATACTCATAGCTACAAAGTATCCAGTTAGGCCTAATTTGATTGGGTTATAAAAGAAAATAGCGTTCTATGTTAACTAACCGACTGCCGAATTGAATGGCTGGTTTTAATTTCTGTCTTTCAGCAACATACATAAGTCTTAAGACTTAGTTGTTGTCTTATGTTATTACACTCTTTTCCATCCAAACAAACACAACTAGATACCTTGTAGCTATATTGTATTCTAGGTATATAATAATGTAGTATATAGAGGTGTAACAAAAAATATGCCGAATTTTGAACGAGCGTGACTGAAATATTGGTCAAAATAACTGAGTGATTTAAATGTCAAATTGAAGGGAAAATAACGGTTAAAATGCACATTGCCCACCACCTGAGAAAAAAAAATTGTTTAAAAACATTTCTTAAGACCATACCCATAATTTTTTTTTTCAGGGAAGGATATTTTTAATCAAATTAAAGTTGGGTAAACAGTTCAGGGCAGAGTAGTAAGTACGCCCGCGTATCAACAGCGCGGCGTACTACGTAGTCCTATAGGCTACGTATAGGCCTACTTAAATATACCTATAAAGTATAAAGGATACAATTGGTTGTAATTATATACGACATTATCTAATTATACATCTACTTCCACCGAGTAATACTTTTTGCCAGATGATGTCACGTGATCTCTGTTCTAGCCATACATGAAGGGGCGTAACTACGATGTTGGGGGCCCCGGGGCAAACGTGATCTGGGGGCCCCCTACCGGGGTGTCTGGGGTTTTAACCCCCCAGCGGATGGAGGGTCTTTCCCCCTCCCCCGGAATATTTTTTATATTTAACCCTTTGAAAACGCATTTTAATGCATTCCATGACTGAAGTTTCTTTTACCTACATATTGCTATTTTAGTTGACTAATACAAAAAAATTTGAAATCACGTTTTTTAAGCTAAATCATTTTGCAAGTACCATCAATATAAAACCTTTACTGTTTTCATAAAAAAATATACTATAATGTTAGTTATATTGTTCGGCTACACTGAGACACGGTAGGTCTGTAATCGCGTTATATTGCTTATCGGCAGTATAAGGCGATTACAAACCTTCAGTTTAGCCGAACGATGTTAAAGGTAATTTGTCTTTTTACAAATATGATGTTATTATCAAAAGATTTATATTATTAATAGTAATTTTATTTTACCGTTTAAATTTATTTTTACCGTTAAATCTCTTGAGACACGAAGTAAGAACGTAGCTTAACATACACTTGTAATGCTGTACCAGGAAAGCAGACAGATAGTCCGAAATTGAAAATGATAAGCAGTTTCTGTGGTTTCTCAACATCCACGAGGAATCCCTGAACTTAACCACCAGGGTCATCTTAATCCTTTTTAGTTACTTTGGGAAATTTCCAAAACCTCTGTCACGTGCACATGTGGTGACTGGGAACTCCTCAGTTGATGAAATCGTAATATTACCTTAAATGCTATCTAGATCAATGAGAGAGATTCTTTTAGACCATGTGGACTAACTGGAAGCATCCCTGGGAGTGGCTAGCATCCGAGGAAGGGGGCACTATAAAACCCTCTACCCGGACGATCTTATGGCGATTCTTTCGGTTTTTCTTGTGCTCTTGTGAGCTAGTCAGACGATTCTTGTGCTCTTTTTTGTGCTCTTGCTATGTTAGTAGCACAGTCGTCTTGTTAGTATGTAGTTGATGTTAGAGTCAATTGTAATTCATTATTAAAGTACTTAGTTGTTTTGTTTGTGCGAAATGGGCTTCAAGAACTGTAAGTTAAACATTAAATTATATCTGTGAATTCTAAACAAACTGTGTCTAGATTTATTAACACCTGTCTCTTCTCTTATCAATGAGTCAAGAAAATTAAAACCCCAAGGCCGCTTCGGTGGCGTTACACACTCTATACCTATACCACTTCACTTATTACATTTTGAAGATTTATTCAGAATGTTTAGAAGTGTTCTTAAATTATTAAAGTACAAAATGAGGAATAATTAGACGCAAAACTCAAAGAATTAGCTTCTTTTATTTTAACAGATAGAAATCATGGTTGCATCCAACATAATATGTTTACAATAAAATTACAATATCCATTGACATTTTAGGGTTACTACAGTTTCCCCAGTTTCCCGATTAAAACGCCTTTCTTCTTACTTTCATCGCGGCAAACTCATCGATGACGTTGCCTAGGTTGATCCTCTTGGCACGTTCATTTTCAATAGAATGTAGAGCTAAGCTGCTAAGTCGGTCTTCCCCATTGATTTCCTAAGATAATTCTTGATTAATTTTAATTTTGAAAATGACCTCACAGCCTTGGCCACAGTTATAGGGACAGTCAGATACAATATACAAGCTGTACAAACATCAGGGTAGGTTGAAGACAACATGTTGTGATCTATGATTAACATGTCTGACATTTCATCAACACTGGTGATCTTCTCGAGTTTTCTTTTAATCGTAGTCCTCACTGATAAGATTTGAGAGGGAAAAGATGAAGAAATATCATCTGGAAAACGTTTTACGAAGTTGATTGCTTAGTTTTGAAGGTCTTGTTCGTTTGCATTCAAAATAAAATCAGGTTGAACAATTCGGTACGTATCTAACACTGATTTCATTCCTTGAAAGCGGGAGTCTAGCTGACCGCATATTGTGTCGATTATTGGATAAAACACGCTTACTCTGAAGCATGACTTGGGATCTTGAAGTCTTTCATCTTCGCACAGTTCATCGAAATGTTTTTTCGTCTTCTGCATTCTTTTTGGAGCCAACCCTACTGGTATTCCCCAACGTTGACACATATTTGAAGCCTCATCAAAGAAGGTTTCAAACTGTCCTCTCATTTCAGTTAGTTTTAAGAGGCCCTCTTCAAGTAAACTGTAAGCTGTTAAAAGGTCCAAAGTTCCTGATTGCAGTGTTTTCGAGACTATGTTTTGATGATTTCAAGGATTTTATTTTGCACAACTAATGCCGGGAAAGCTTTGACTGCGTCAAGGTTTGTTTTCTTTCGTTAGCTTCGGCAGGCGCTCAGATGGCTCTGGGCTCACTAAGTCTATAATAACACTGGTAGTAAGGTCTAGCAGCAGTAGTGGACTTCATCCTCTTTCCTCGTCTTATTGTTTACGTACTCGATCAGGTGATCAAATGCGGGGAAAGCTTCGCCATGCGTCAAGGTTTGTTTTCTTTCGTTTCCTTCGGCAGGCGCTCAGATGGCTGTGGGCTCACTGAGTCTATAATACCACTGGTAGTAAGCTCTAGCAGCAGTACTGAATTTCATCCTCTTTCATCCATTCACGCCAACACTCTTCATGTACTTACACCTAGGAATGTTTCACGTTTATATCGACGATTTGTTCATTTGTTTCACTAACAAGTTTTTTTAAGGGTAAATAAATAATTGTACGATCATTAACAAAATTAGTTAATAGAATTTTGAAATCGAAAATTTTTAAAATCTAACAAAGTGAAGATTTTTTTTCAAAAAATTTGTAGTAATAATGAAAATGAGAGATGAAAATTGTTTAAAAATTAAATTAATAAACCTAGTAACTATAAGTGGAATAATTATATCATAAAGAACAACAAAAGAGAGATAGTAAAATTAATGTTAAATTTAATAAGAGAGACTTTAAATGTGATGAATGCACTTAAACTACAAATTTAATTTTGTATAGATCAGAAAACAATAAAAATTACTTATCATTTAAAGTATTAAAAAAATGTAATCAAAAGATGTTTTAAATTAAAAATTGAAAAAGGGAAATGAGAAAGCATCGATGAGTTGACTTAAACTACAATTTTAATTTATACAGATCAGAATGTAATTTCATTCTTATCATGTAAATTCAGGAGAAAATATATATTTAAATTTAAAAAAGTTTAGAACATGGTCGCCTCTAAGGTGTGATTTTGACTGGTTTCACAACTTGTCCAAAGGGTTTTTGACATGAAGTCGGGAGCATTTAGGAAAATTGGTAACCCTCCAAATACAACACTTTATTAAGTAATATTTGTTTCATGTACAGGGAAAAGAGATAGCCTGAGAAGATGATTTTCAACGTTGCTATTTATGAAATCAGAGTTATTTATGAGTAAAAAATTAATTTTGAGTTGCAGAGGTGTTATTAAGGATCGAGATCGACTTTGGGACCAGGACGGAAAATATCAGGGTGTCTAACTAAGTTTGCCAGATCCCTAAGGTGTGGGTAATACGAGCTTTTGGCACTACCGAAGAGCTTCGCTGAGAGGGATCTGAAAAAACAGCCAGCGATGGGTAGCGAAGGTAGTTTCGGATGGTGACATTTGACAGAGACCAAGGATTCATGAAATTTCCGAGACGTGTTGGAATCTAGAGGCCACCAGACAGGACTTGCATTGGTGAGGACTGGACGAAGGAGCATTTGGTACATGTGGTGTTTGATTTTGAGAGGGATGGTACTTCTGAGGAGAGGGAAGAGCTTAGTACGGTTAGCTTTACCCTTGGTAAGGGCTGAGGAAGCTTGAGAGGAAAAGGACAGGCTCTTATCTAGGAGGACACCAAGGTATTTAACAGATATCTCCCATCAAGAAGGATGGGTCCGGTTTGGAGTTGTAACTTTCTGGTGAAGCAGATGGTTTCTGATTGTTGAGTATTGACCTCCGTTCTCCACTTCCATATCCACGTTGACAGGGAGTCCAGTTGCGTGTGGATGGTCTTTGTGGTTTTGGGTATGCTCCAGGAGCTTAACATGAACATAGCGTCATGCGCATAGAGGTGAAGGGAGAAGTTTAGAAGGAGGGGGATGTCGTTGGTGTAGAGGAGATAGGGAGATAGAGGGGTGGGCCTAGGACGGAACCCTGCGGAACACCCGCAAAGATAGGACGGAAGGTTACTTCAAATGTTTAGGATTAAGAGTAATGTAAAATATTAAATAATATTTCATCGAAAGTTTTTAAACTAATGCCTAAAACGGACAAATTATGAAACGAACAAACCTAGTAGGGAATATTTAAAATTTAAAGAGAAATTAACACTGTCATTATTAAACTTTATTGAAATAACCTAAATCCTCAAGAGTCCACCTTTTTTTTGTAGTTGTAATATTAGTTAAGGAATCAATCTTGTCACTAAATAGTATTAAGGTAAATGGGTGTAAGGTGTGTATTAATTAAATGTCAAGAACAAATGCCAGTGATATTACATTTGATAATGGGCTTAATTAAATAGAAACCTGAAGGTGAGACTAAAGAGTGTTAATGTAATTAAATATATAACCTAAAGGAAAAGTTATATTTTATATAACTTAGGTTATATATATAACTGTTGTATAGGGGGGTGATGTTGATCGCCTGCTCGTCGTGCCCCCTGCGTAATCTAAACGATCAACCAAAGGTTCGCCTCTAAACACGTTGATCAGAATGACTATGAACCTTATCCAAAATGGCCCTTCTCAGGGCTCCGACACTAGCCTTCGCATCATCTTCTGGAATGCAGGAGGCCTTAACAATGTTAAATTTGTAGAATTCAAACGAAACGTCTACCATGCCGAAATGAATGTTTACTTTACAGTATAGCAGGAGTCGCTACAGAAACTCCTGACCTTTATCAGACAAAGGGCTACGCAGTCTCTGCTTTAAAGAGATCACGGCAAATGGCATCTGGTATCTATATAGGGGTCAGAGATGGTCTCACGGCAAATTTTAAGATCATGCATGAGATGGGTGATAAACATAAACTGGAAGCTGTTTTGATTGAAACATGGAAAAACAAACAACATTTTAATATTGTCAGTCTCTATAATCCCCCAGGAAACACCATCTTTTGAAGAAATAGAGAGAACCATCCAACCTAATAGCATAATTATTAATGATTTTAACAGTCCGTCACCGAGATGGGGCTACACAGATTTATCACCCTTTGGAAAGATAACCTAAGAATTAATTGATAACAATCAACCCCAAGTCACATATACCCCTCCAACATTCTTATCATATAAGCCCTACTGGAAATTTATCAAGACCGGACTTAGTAATAACCCATCCAAAAATATTTCTGACAGAACCAATGCAAAACTACTAGAGGATGCAGGCGGTTGTGGCCACAGAGCTATACTCATAACCATAGAGACAAATGAAAGCGAATACATAATTACCAGAGCTCCAAGATGGAATTTTAAGAAAGCATACTGTAGCAAATATCGAAGGGTTACAGATGAGGCTCTGGGTAATTCAACGCTTCCAGAAATACCCGAGAAAGCTACCAGCCTTATTAATCAAATAAGTAACGAATAAGCGCTCTTAAATGTGTACCCACAGGGCAAGTAAAAAAGTTTAGACCCTATTGGAATGCAACGCTAACCTCGCTAAAGAAAAAACGCAATCGTTCACGTAAAATAGCCGAAAGAACAAAAACTCAACAAGATTTGAGATGCCTTAGAAAACACCAAGCTGAATTACACCACGAAGTAAAGACATCCAAAAGATTAACCTTCAAATCGTTTACTGCTAATTTAGACTACCGGGAGGATGGCACAAAAACCAATCGCTATATATCTCGGCTAAATAACCATGCCCTCCAAAAAAAAAATTCGAGGGCAGTACTTAAGTAAATCCTTCACAGACCCATACGAAGCTGCAGACGCACTAAGTAAGCATTACGCCAAAATCAGCCGCTCAATTGTGGATAAAACCTTCATTAAGACCCTGCGTAAAACGCCAATACCACCTTGCCTCGAAGAGAAGACACACGAACTCTTCACATCACCTTTTCAATCACCGAACTAGAATTGGTTCTAGCACAAACCAAACTTAAAAAAGCTGCAGGTATTGATGAGATATATCCGGAATTCATTGTCAACTTGGGAGACGAAGCCAAGAAAACTTTTCTGCCCTTGATGAACTTGACCTGGAAACATTATGTACCTTAGCAATGGAGAAAAACCGAAATATTACCTGTTCTGAAAAAGGACAAACCCCCTGATCAATCCGAAAGTTACAGGCCTATATCCCTAACCAGCGCCAGCTGTAAAGTGGCAGAAAAGATGGTGGTCCACCGACTTAATCAGTACAAAAAGGCATGCTAGACAATGCTCAAGCCGGGTTTTGAAGACTCCGTAGTACTATGGATTATGTAATGAATTTTACACAACACGTCAAAGATGGATACCACAAAAGGATGTCTACTCTGGCGGTACTAGTGGATTTCAAGGTCGCCTACGATACCGCGTGGAGGTTAATGCTTTCACACAAATTGGCAACAAATGGCATATCCAGAAACCTTTTTAGGTGGATCAAATCGTCGCTGCCACAAAGACTATTTCGAGTGCAATACAGCAACCGAAAGTCGAGATTTCGTATTCAAAAACAAGGCCTCGCTCAAGGAACTATGCTCAGCTGCGCGCTGTTTAACATGAGGATTGACGCCGTTAAGGAAGTGACAGAAATCAAAGCACTATTATATGCGCATGACTTACTTATGTGGGCAACGAGCACCAGTATCCTAGGGCATGAAACAGCATTAAATGACGCTCTCAGAAAGTTGGAAATGTGGACCAGTTATAATTCGATGACGGTTCGTCCACAAATACCACTTTTCAACTGTTCACGCTTTCCACCAAAGTGCCCCACATCTCTTTGTATTACAAAAGCGATCCGTTGGAAGAAAGTAATCTCTCCAAATATCTGTGTGTAGTACTTGATAGACGTCTGACATGGGGTCCTCATGTCGAACAGTGAGCGGAAAAAGCAACAAAAAAAAAAACAAAAATATTAAAACGACTGACAGCTACAACATGGGGTGCCAGCCAGGATGTCCTAATAACTACCTATAAGTCATATATCAGACCTGTCCTTGACTACGGAAGTGAAGTGACCATCACAAGCAACCGTAACACCCTCAGTAAATTGGACATCGTGCGGAACACAGCGTTAAGGATCATAACGGGTGCACCTAAATCCACACCTATTGCAGCAATGGAGACACAAACGAAGTGTAGTTTAATGGAAAGCCATAGAGAGGAAATAGCTCTCCGATTCTGGCAGAGACACAGAGGAGTACACATTCATTGGACAAACTACAGACAAGCCACGGCCCAACTGAAGATTCAAATAGCCCCAATGGCGTCCTATGAGAGGGTGGCCTTGAAGTATGGAATAGCCTTAGAGAAGCCAGCACTGCTTACATTATACCGCGAGTTTAACCACAATTTACCAAAAGCTAATTTCAGATTGAAGAACCACAGTCAGTCGAAATCAGCAACCCTGGACATAGAACTGAGGCAAGCAGCCGTGCATACAATCAATGAAGAGTACCCACAACCGGAATGGTTACATATATACACGGATGGATCTTCAATACCGGAAACAGGTGCAACCGGAGCTGCCTACTACAGTCGCAATTTTGAGGGATACCTAGCAGTGGGAACTCCCCAGACCAACTACGATGGTGAAATAGCAGCAGTACAAGCAGCAGCAGCCGAACTAAACAAAATAACCGCTACACAGGCAGTTTTCTTCGTCGATTCACAAGCGGCTATCCGAAACCTATCGCGCAATACAAATACAGACTGCAAAAGAACAATGGAAACAAGAAGAGCCCTGGAACACCTGGCGAATGGGGGTTGGCTTATAGCTTTACAATGGATCCCAAGCCATGTTGGCATCTATGGAAATGAAAGGGTAGACCTTCTGGCCAAAACAGACACATCCATGGCACAACCCATGTGCATGCCTTCGTGGCAAAGAACGAAAGCCCCCATCAATGCAATTATCGACCGGGCCAGCAAACTGCACCTTACACAGCAATCAGCAGGAAGATAATGGGAAAACCTAGTCACCACAGGGCCCATCGACCACAGACTTCCACGAGCTGTAGGCGTTGCCAAGTTCAGAATGCAAACCGGCCACGACTAGCTGGCCGCCCATCTACATCGCATAGGTGTGCTTCCAACACCGGAATGCCCTCTCTGTGTACACCATAGGATGGTTGCGGATCATCTGATGAAATGCAATGCGCCTTACCATTCCGGATATGATAATGACCCACTGGTTCGTCTAAACTGGCCACCACGTCACCAAATGGCTCAACAGCCAAGGGTGGAGGTTGGATAGAAAGTAAGTAATTATATAAAAAAATTATAAAGACTTTACAAATTCAAGTTTTTCAGAAAATTGTCCCATACCCCATTGGACTGCTGACTTTAAAAATCCTTTATATACCAATTTTGGTGAAAATCCTTAGAGTAGATTTCGAGAAAAATTTACATATACACACACACACACATATATATATATATATATTTATATCACTTTCGTATGTACTTAACAAGAATCTTACTTTGTATTTATGCGAGTTAACTTTCAAAGATTGGTGTTATCTCCATCATCAAGCATGACTGACCGGGGGTTGTAGTAGACTGCGAGTTGTGTGGTATTTCCGTTGTCACAACGTGTGGTGTACCGTTATTGTTCTATTTTCGGAATCACTGCACTTTAGGAGTCTTTTAAATTTGTCTTAGAGTTAATTTCGTCTATTACGTTGAATAATTTATCGGTTTTTTATTTTATTTGTATTTGTTCGCTTATTATATTATTTTTATGTTTATAAATTTGTAGTTATTCTCAGATTGTCATTTTGAGGCCTTTTTGTACTTTCTTTATTAGGTGTACGTTTTCTAATATGGGGAATGTGTAATTGTTTTTGAAGGCGTGTGTAGCTAAGTGTGAGTTATAAGTTTCAGGTTTGGTGTATGTATTGAGGTGTTCTTGATATCTGTCTTTTAATTTCTTTTTTGTTTGACCTATGAATATTTTATTACAGTCTGGGCTTTCGATTTTGTATATTCCGTTATTAAGTGTGGGACATATTTTTTTCCGGTTGGTTTATTTTATTGGTTTCCTGTGTTTTTTAAGCTATGTTAATATTATTATTATTTTTTAGTGTTTTAGTTATTCCTTTTATGTTGTACACTGTGTATGTGAATGTGGCCCATTTTGTTGCCGTTTGTAGTTCGATTTTAGGTTGTTTTAATTTATTTAATATTTTAAATTCTAATTTATCTAATTTTTTTTATTGTATTTGTTTGCTATTTGATATATTATATGTTTTTCTTTGGCTTTTTCTTCATTTTTTAGAGGCAGTTTTAAAATTTTGTATAAGAGTGAGTTGTAAGCACCCATTTTATGTTGTGGGCGATGGTTAGAGTAGTTTGGTATTGTATTAATGGTTTGTATGGGTTTCCTATAAATTGAGTATTCAATGTTACTTGTATAGCCTATCTGGTTATTGTTAGGTCTAAGCAGTTTATTTTATTGTTTATTTCTTCCTCCATGGTGAATTTTATGTTAGGGTGTAAGTTGTTGATTCCATTTAGGATGATATTATTATTTATTGCTTTATTTTGTGAGATGTATAATCCATCGTAAACATATCGTATCCAATGTCCGTTGGGGTCGTGTGTTTTTATGGTTTGTGTGATTCGTCAAGGTTTTGGAGTTAAATTTCTGATATTATACTTGAGAGGGGTGATCCCATTGCTAAGCGATCTATTTGTTTATATATCTTATTTATTTATATATCTTGTATATATCCCTCCCCAAAAATTACTCCCTCATCAAAATACATAAAATCAATAATCCCATAAGACCACTAATAAATTTTAAAAATGCACCTGCTATAAAATATCACACATAATCGCCAATAACCTAAAACACGAAATTAAATTGGAAAATAAATATACCATAAAAAAACTCAATTAAATAACCAAAATACTAAAAGCAATAAACATTACCAAAAACACCAAATTTATATAATTTGATATCACAAACATGTATTCTAGTATACCAATAAACGAAACCATCGAAATAATAAAAAACAAATTAACTGTTTTTAAAACCATCCTCAAATACTCAAACCAAATTACAAAATGCCTAAAGACCATAATAAATCAAAACTATTAATTATATAATAATAAGATATATAAACAAATAGATGGGATTATCCCTCTCAAGTATAATATCAGAAATCTACCTTTAAAACCTTGACGAATTAATCACACAAACCATAAAAACACACGACCCCAATGGGCATTGGATACGATATGTAGACGATGGATTATACATCTCACAAAATAAGGCAAAAAGTAATAATATTTTCCTAAATGAAATCAACTTACACCCTAACATAAAATTCACCATGGAGGAAGAAATAAACAATAAAATAAACTATCTAGACCTAACAATAACCAGAAATACAAGTAACATTGAATACTCAGTTTATAGGAAACTCACACAAACCATTAATACAATACCAAACTACTCTAACCATCGCCCACAACATAAAATGGCTGCTTACAACTGACTCTTATACAGAATGCTATAACTGCCTCTAAAAAATGAAGAAAAAGCCAAAGAAAAACAAATAATATATCAAATAGCCCAAAAAATGGATATAATAAAATAACTATAGATAAATTACAATTTAAAATATTAAATAAATTAAAACAGCCTAAAATCGAACTACAAACAACAAAAAAATGCGCCACATTCACATACACAGGGCACAACATAAAAGGAATAACTAAAACACTAAAAAATAATATTATTAACATAGCTTACAAAAACACAGGAAACATAAGCAATAAAATAAACCAACCGGAAAAAATTATGTTCCAAACGTAATATTGGAATATACAAAATCGAATGCCCAGACTGTAAATGTAATAAAATATACATAGACAAAACAAAAAAGAAATTAAAAGATAGGTATCAAGAACACCTCAATGCATACATCAAACCTGAAACTTATAACTCAAACTTAGCTACACACGCCATCAAAAACAATTACACATTCCCCATATTAGAAAACGTACACCTAATAAAGAAAGTACAAAAAGGCCTCAAAATGACAATCTGAGAATAACTACAAATTTATAAACATAAAAATAATATAATAAGCCAACAAATACAAATAAAATAAAAAACCGATAAATTATTCAACGTAATAGACGAAATTAACTCTAAGACAAATTTAAAAGACTCCTACAGTGCAGTGAATCTGAAAATAGAACAACAACGGTACACCACACCTTGTGACAACGGAAATTCCACACAACTCACAGTCTACTACAACCCCCGGTCAGTGATGCTTGATAATGGAGATAACACCAATCTTTGAAAGTTAACTCGCATACCAAGTAAGATTCTTGTTAAGTACATACAGTGAAGTGGTAAGTGAATACAAGAAAACAGTGTTGCAAAGCTAGCCATATATATATATATACAGTATACATAATTATTAGTCTTTTAAGAATAATAATTAAATAAATTTAATGAATTATAATTTTTTTATATGGGAAAACATCTTTCACAAAATTTACAAGACATGATTTACTTGTTTCTTCCATTTGGCTTCAAATATATGATTACATATGATTTCATTAAACAGCTGATTTTATGTTATAGGTTATGTGATAGAACAGCTGTTTTATGCTATGTTACATCTTCAAGTAAAATTCAGCCAAATCCAATGACGTCTTGGGGTATATCTAATATGACTAACATATCTACGATAGGCCGAAGCGAATATAATATCTCACACGCTAGACAATTGAATATGTAATCATACATTACGAAAAAGATCCCAATAAACACTAAGGAAAAAATTGATGACACACTATTGAAAAAGACTTTCAACCTTTTAGTGTTGTTGAAGTCCAAGGATTTAAGAAATTTTTAAACAACTGATTCATTCTTATGATTTACCATTCAAAAAACACTTATCGAAAACGTTGATACCCGCAAAGTATGAAGAATGTATTCATACTAGACCCTACTAAAAATACAATTGCAAACACAGTTAGCGTGTGTCTTACAATGGGCACATGAACCACAATTAATACTGTTAGTTTTATAGCAGTCACTGCTCATTTCATTAATGATGAATTTGAAATGAGTTCTGCATTGTTACAGTGTGATAAATTTTCTAAGAGGCAAACTAGTCAGAACTTGGCAGAATAACTAAGAAAATTAGAATTAGATTGGAGGCTGAAGCAAAATTGTAATGAGAAGATCGACATGCGCAGATAATATACAGTATAGACAATACCAGCAACATAACGAAAGCTGTTAAGGACTTGGTGCAATGGAAACTCTTTGGGTGTTTTGCTCTCATCCTGAATTTGATTGTTACTAGTGCATTTGAAAACAATGATGTGGTCCTAACCCTCCTGGAAAGTATTAGAAGTATTGTGGCTCATTTCAAAAGAAGCACTACGTCAAATGGGAAACTAATTGCCTACCAAACCAACAACACTTCCTGCAGGCCAATTCTAAAATTAGTTCAGTGGGCCTATATAGCCACTAGATGGAACTCTACTTTCTTCATGTTGCAAAGATTTACCATTAGGCGAGGTCATTCACTGGGGAAATCAGGTCAAGTATCTGAGGGTCATACTTGACAGAGGCCTGACTTGGGGCCCTCACATTACCAACACGTTAAAGAAAGGAACAATTAGATTAACACAACTATATCCTATGCTTTTACAGAACAAGCCCACTTTCACTACTGGCGGCCACTACTATATACGTATCACTGTTGCGCAGCATACTCACGTACGCTTCACACGTCTGGGGCCATGCAGGCAACTCACGCACACGCAGACCTCAGTTATTCCAAAACAAGGTTTATAATCACTAAGACACCTAGATTCACAAGATTAACACTGCTTCACGCTGACTTGAAAGTGCCTTTTATCAAACACCACCTCCCACACTCATTTCCTCACTGGGTAAGCACGCCCCGCCCACAACATACACAGAAGTACTAAATTCGATTTGTATGCCTTTTCAGTGTCGAGTAGTTAGGAGAAGGAGATGTGCATGTAATTTATGCCATAGCCTCACTAACAAGGTATTTGTAAGGTAATTTCACTCCTTATCTCTAAGCATAAGGATATCGTAGGCCCAGGGTTCTTCTATGATATATCGCAGGATTTGTCCTGGCAGGGTTTCGTTCTTTCCAGGTATTTCATCCCGCCCTTAGCGCGACACTTACTGTACTGTTTCATTTCAATATGTTCTGATTCTCCGTGGAAAGAACTTGTAAGTTTTGTACATGGTTAATCAATCCCGTATCCCATGAAATCTTTTTTCAAAATTTGAAAAAATAAATGAGAAGACATAGGATTATTTAAAATTTAAAAAAAGGGGAAAACATGGTCCTTCTAAGATGTGATATAGCATACCTTTTTTAAATTTAATAAAAAAGTTTTAATGTGATGAGTGGACTTAAACTACGATTTGAGTTTCTTTAGATCAGAAGACAAAATAATACTTAGCATTTAAATTAAGGAAAAAATATAGATATTTAAAACATTTTTTTAGGTAAAAATTGAAATAATATGGCATAGATAATAATTAAAATTTATAAAAGGTGAGAACATGGTCGCTTTTAATATGTGATATAAATTTCCTTATACTTAACCTAGATGGTTTTGACTTGAAGTCGGGGACACCCCCTCCTTATTCAATCAGTCAGTCAGTCAGATAAGGAGGGGGTTTGGTGGCCCCCGACGTTATGCAGCGTCTGTCACCGACAATGGCTGCGGGTATATGCGGAGTATGTTAACAGGGTTTTTGGTAGGGGTTGGATGTAGGAAGAGGATCTGCAAGGCAGGACGTTTTTTGGGTGGGACGGTAATAAGGATTTTATTCTGGGGGACTAAGTTTATTTTATATATTTGAACTGGCTGTCTGACACTCTTTCTTTATTTTATTTTATTTTTTTTATTTGGGTGACATTTTTTGTTTTGTGTGTGTCAATTCATGTCTGTAGTAATGGTGTTTGTAGAACATAAGATAGTGTAAGCATGTGTAATAAATCTTAGAGCTAGAATGGAATAACAAAGTTGTGATGGATGATCTTAAACTACTTTCATTGTACATGATAAAACTTAACAGATACATGATGAGATTATTAGGAATAAACAAACAGGAGTTAAACACTATTTACAATTTAAATATATTAAGACTAAAACTTAAAAACTAGAAGCCTATTCTAGGAGGCGAGAGGTAGACAGCTGGGAGAGGAAGTGTGAATGCAGAGATGTTATGGAGGATCCAGAAAGACTTTGGGAAGACGGAAAATAGGAGGGGGTCCAACTGAGTTTGCCAGATCCCTAAGGTGTAGGTAATAATAACCTTCTCGGTACTACCGAAAAGCTTCGCTGAGAGGGATCTGAGAAAAACAGCCAGCGATGGGTAGCGAAGGTAGTTTCGGATGGTGACATTTGACAGAAACCAAGGACAGTTGGAGAGGAGTCTGAGGGAAGAGGATTCGAAGGATTCATGAAATTTCCGAGACGTGTTGGAGCCTAGAGGTCACCAGGAGTTGCATAGGTGATGAAGGGACGAAGGGGCATTTGGTACATGTGGTGTTTGATTTTGAGAGGGATGGTACTTCTGCCGCAGAGGAGAGGGAAGAGCTTAGTACGGATAGCTCTACCCTTGGTAAGGGCTGATTAAGCTTGAGAGAAAAAGGACAGGCTCTTATCTACAGGGAGTTGACAGGGAGTCCAGTTGCGTCTGGATGGTCTTTGTGGTTTTGAGTATGCTCCAGAAGCTTAACATTATCTCATAGAGGTGAAGGGAGAGGTTTGGAAGGAGGGGGATGTCGTTGGTGTAGAGGATATAAGGAGATAAAGGAGTGGGCTTAGGACGGAGCCCTGCGGAACACCCGCAAAGATAGGACGGAAGGTTACTTCAAATGTTTAGGATTAAGAGTAATGTAAAATATTAAATAATATTTCATCAATAGTTTTTAAACTAATACCCAAAACGGACAAATTATGAAACGAACAAACCTACTAGGGAATATTTAAAATTTATCACAAGTGTAAAGGGCACTTCAAATGTTTAGGATTAAGTGTAATGTATAAAATAAAATAATGTCATCAAGAGTTTTTAAACTAAGGACCAAAAAGGGGAGAACATGGTCGCTTCTAAGGTGTGGTTCTGAGGTATATCACAGCTTAACCTAGGGGTTTTTGACACGAAGTCAGGGACACCTAGAAACATCGGTCCTCCCCCAAATACAACAATTATCTAACTAATATTTGTTCCATGTTCAGGGAAGAGAGTTTGCCTGAGAAGATGTTTTTCAACGTTGCTATTTATGAAATCAGAGTTATTTATGAGTTTAATATTATTTTATTTATATCTGAATAGTAATTTGAAACAAAATTATACAACATACTTCAATACAAAACATCTAGTATGCACACAAAATGTTTAAATGTTAAAAAATCGTCTAAGAAATTCAGCCATGCTTTTACTTTCACTTTGTACTATCTTTTCCTGTTAGATGGCAGCACATGCCTAGACAATATGTGCATTTAATCAATCCGGTTTCCTTCACTCGCGTTAGAGTGAGATCGAGAATCTCACTCGGCATGCGTAAGTGAGACGGAGGTAGCTGCCACGAGGCATTTGCATCCTTCTAATAACCACTTGTAGGGATAACTGTAAATCTACCAAGAAAGTGGCTTTATGTAATTATGTTGGGGCACTACAGGGAAATCTCTCTACTGCTTTGGTGAGAAATGTGTTCACATGAAGGGGCAGGAGGGAAATAACACATTTGTTTATAATTATAAACAGTTTTCTTTCATTTTCAAGGTCATTTGAATTTTGTTAATAGTGTTATATCACTAACGCATAAACACACAATAACGACAATGAAAATATAGGAAAGAACCACAATACCACAAAAATAATAAAAAATAACAGACATAACAACTTACCTAAGATTAAGCACTTTGTTGGTAGAGGGCGGAGAGGGATTGGAGCTTACCTCACGCTTATATATAGTGATAGCAGGAAACGGTTAGCGTCACTCTAGTTTGTAACTTCTTGTTTGCTAGATTGTAATTTTATATCAGAACCTCTGATGATGATGACATGGCCATCGAAATGTACGTAGGGTTTAATCTTAAGTAATTTGTTTTATGTGTTAAATAACAATAATATTTTCATTGTCATTATTGTGTGTTTATGCGTTAGTGATATAACACTACTAACAAAATTGAAATTGAAATCATTGTAATATATTGTACCACTGTGCTCTTGTATTGTATACACAATTACGAATAATTATCAGTTTCAATCCCAAACAATTAACTATATTATTAGAAGAAACCTATTTTGGAGAAAACTTAGCTGTTTTGTACACACTACTTCAAGGGTACACATCATGGTAATGTCAGGAGTTATAATAATTTTAAAATCAAAATTATAAGGTTCTGTAGCCAACTATAAAGGTTTTTCATTTACCTTTTGGGTTTCAGTCACAACTTAAATCTTGGGTTTTAATCGCAAGAAATTATGATTTTATAACGAAAAAAGAGTTAATAAAAACCTCGTGAAGTCTGGAACTCATTGGTCGTGAACAAAAATGTCATTGGTAATAAACAAATAAATATATATGTGTTAAAAATGAGTTACATATTTAATTGAATTATTTTTTTTTTTTTAGTAGGAATACAAATTAGTACTATTATTTAATTAATTGTTACCAAAGAATAAATTTGTTGATGTAATTAAAATCTGTTAGTAATATTAATAGTATATTAAAAATAATAATAAGAAAGTATAATAGTAGTTTATTAAGTATTTCACTGTTTTAGAATACATTTGTAAAACAAAAATTACTTTAGGCTGTGTTTGATATTTTACCTGCTTCATATTTGTGAGTTTTTTAAATAATAATAGAAATAGCTGATGTAAAAAAAAATTAATATTCCTCAAAGTACTACAAAATTTAATATACATTTAAACCTACACTTTTCTTTTTTTCTCATATGAATTTTTCACTTCCCAAATACAGGAAATGGCTTCTAGATTTAGTACATGCAATACAGAGTGAGCTGCTTAAAGGCAGGTGCCAGGAGGGCAATTGTCCAGATTGTCTTCTCTCTCTCCCATTACCAACACCAGCCTCTTGGTACTAGCAATGTCAGAAGTTAACATTACTTTTTAGTTACATATTAACGAAAATAAGTAGTGTAGAATATTTGGCCTTTCTCAAGTGACTGAATATGCCAAAGTTGTTACAGTGGAGAGGGAATCGTTTAGTAATTAGTAAACACTCTAAGTTTAAATTTTCTTTAAAAAAATTTTTAAAAACAGTATTTCAGAAATCAGTGTAATTTAGTAATACATTTTATATTTATAATGTAGAATTTCAATTCAGAATTTCCATCAGTGGAAATTAAGTGGCATTTTAGAATATAATTCATAATTTGGCTTGATGGCTTGAAATACAAAGAAAATCACAGTTTTTAATCGGTTACTCAGATCCTATCAATACTTGATCATTTTCTATTAAGTGTATATTTGCAGCTAAAGTTTAGAAATAGAAACAAACATGTATTAATTAATTCCTCAGTAATAGGAAATACCTATTAATACCTCAGTAATAGGAAATACCTTTTAATTCCTCAGTAATAGGAAATACCTATTAATATCTCAGTAATAGGAAATACCTATTAATACCTCAGTAATAGGAAATACCTATTAATTCCTCAGTAAAAGGAAATACCTATTAAATTCTCAGTAATAGAAAATACCTATTAATACCTCAGTAATAGGAAATACCTATTAATACCTCAGTAATAGGAAATACCTATTAATACCTCAGTAATAGGAAATACCTATTAATACCTCAGTAATAGGAAATACCTATTAATACCTCAGTAATAGAAAATACCTATTAATACCTCAGTAATAGGAAATGCCTATTAATACCTCAGTAATAGGAAATACCTATTAATACCTCAGTAATAGAAAATACCTATTAATACCTCAGTAATAGGAAATACCTAATAATACCTCAGTAATAGGAAATACCTATTAATACCTCAGTAATAGGAAATACCTATTAATACCTCAGTAATAGAAAATACCTATTAATACCTCAGTAATAGGAAATACCTATTAATACCTCAGTAATAGGAAATACCTATTAATACCTCAGTAAAAGGAAATACCTATTAATACCTCAGTAATAGAAAATACCTATTAATACCTCAGTAATAGGAAATACCTATTAATACCTCAGTAATAGGAAATACCTATTAATACCTCAGTAATAGGAAATACCTATTCATACCTCAGTAATAGGAAATACCTATTAATACCTCAATAATAGGAAATGCATGAAAAAAATAAATAATACAATAAAACTCACACTGAAATATGCAAACGAGTTAATACATTGATTGTATTGTGTGTGGTTCATGTAATATTATACAGCTTTTTTTATTAAAATAACTAACAGCCAAACAAATAGTAGGTATACATGTTTTTATTTTAATTACTGGGAGAAAATATTTTGGATTGCACTAGATGATCTTCATGATTAAAAAAAAATTTTTCAACTTCCAAGTATGGAAAGTTGTTATAACTTACAGTTTAGAAATTAGTAAACACTTTGATTTTAATTTTTCTATTTAAAATCTTTACAAAACAATGTTCTAGAAATCAATATCATTTAATAATAAATTTTATATTTACAATGTAGAATTTTAATTCAGAATCTCCATCAGTCAATTGAGTGGCATTTTAGAGTGTAATTCATACTTTGGCATGATGACTTTAAATACAAAGAAAGGTTTTAATCGATAACTCAGATCTCTTCAATTCTTTGTTGGTATCAGTAATACAGAAAATTGAACATTGCTGAAAGGAAAGCAAGTAGGGGTAGTGGAAAAAAGAAATCGACCTAAGACTAGTTGAATATGGCTTGTACATTCAGTTAAGTGTCTCTACCACTACTAAAAGGTTACTTACTATTATATACAAGTGCAGAAAACCTTTGACATATATATTGCATATACTAATATTTATATTATGTATTTATTAATCAAGTAATTAATTGATAGTACACTGAGAAGGACTTCAATCATTTCATAATAAGTGCAGCTAATCTAACACCTCTCTTCTTATAGCTTGTGCATGAGGACCTCCAATACACTTAGAATTAAATTTACATACATGTGAGTTAAACCCACTAAAAACACATACACTCTTGTCCATTACAATATAGCTGTTTTATTAAATGAAGTATTGAGTTCATGACACCTCAATAATGTTTTATTGGGATATGAAATCATAACACATTTATGTTGGAATGTTGAACTTCATGTGTCATACTACTCATGTGGATTGTCATGCGGTCAATGTGATACTTGTTCCAATTCAATAGGCCCTCTACCTCAAAACCTACAGAGACTATAAAAATTTGCAGCTAGGCAGTTATGTTGCCTCAGTTATGTTGTCTTGTTCTCATGTTCACATGGACGTTTGTGTGAATTGTTCACATTCTCATGTACTAGTATACTTATTATTTCCTTTTCATTAGGTGTTTATTATACTAATACGCTTTTAACCGTCCATATTTGGATTACCATTAGTGCCTGTTTAGGTATCTGTGTATGATGTTAATTAATTTTATTTCCCTACATGTTTATTTGTTTATATTTATTTACAAACCATGTTTGCAGCCTAATTACATATGTAGCAAGCTACATTTCACAATCATAATAGCTGTCATTAATCCAATATTTATCCAATATTGGACTTAAACAGTTATATTAACCTTTTGAGTTTTAGTGCAAGCATTTATCATCATAAATAGTCATGAGAAATGTCCCTTTGGAGTGATATATTGTCCTAAAGTGCCCATGTGGTGGTATATCGTCATCATCATTTCATTGTTTTTATTTCATACGTCAGTCTCTAAAGTTGTGAGCAAGTATTTTCAGAAATTAGGTAAACTCTTAAATATGGTTTATTCTAAGAATTTTAAAACATTTGGTTAGTTGTAAATCTGGGAACTGAGATATGAAATAGCAGAGTCTTGCCCCTGACTCACAGGATTTAACAACCGTGCGCAACGCGTCTGCTGAAAAATAACAGTAAGTGGTGATTTTTTCGCCAAGTGATAAACGTAGTAGTTTGATAAACCTGAAGATGTACAACACAAAATCTGCAAATAAAATCATTATTTTTTACATTTACATATCTAACTCTTGTTATGTGTTCAGAAGGTATGTCCTTTGCAACAGCTTCTCTCAGTGGTTGTTCAATGTTGATACAAACAAACTCAATAGTTAACATTTCATCACTTGTCTCTTTTACGTAAACATTACATTGTTCATACCAACCACTACACTTTTGCTTTTATATTATCCCTAATATGTGATAGTTTTTTAAAAATTTGTCTATTCTTTATACTCTATTATGTTCTGTAAACAATATCCGCTTATTAGTTCCTCGATTTGCCTTCATTTCTTTTTATTTTTTGAATAAAACTCATATTTACCATAACATTTGATACATTACATATACATTATCTTTTTGTTATACTTTTAATTTCCATCTTTCCCTTCTATATAATACAATAAACATAATTTAAATTGCATCCATATCCTGTTGGGTTTACGCAACACTGATGTATGAAGATATTAGGAATATTTTTTGTCATAAACTCTTCGTTGTCAGGCTCCTCTCTGTGTATAGCTTGATGTACTTTTAGGAAATGCCTACTTGAAGTAATAACAAGCATAATCTTCTTCTCTGTTTCAACCCTCAACTACTGGTCTGCAATTTCTGTCACATTACTACCGCCGTTTGCCTCACAGGCACGAAGGGTCTGTGTGATTTATTGTGTGGTTTAACAATTTATTTTGCATTTACTGTATAAAAATTGATTTGAAAATATATTCTGATTGCTAGTGGCTAGGATAAACATAATTTTATGAAATCATTTATTAATTATTTACTAATTGAAAACTGTAATCTTACAATCTACAGATTGTAGCGAGCTTAGCTTATATTAGTAGCACGATAGTTAACATTCACTAATTATTTCTCGTTCACCGATTCTACACACTTAACTTTTTATATAAGATAAAATTTGACACAATATAGGCCTTACTTATGGAAACTGTCATTGGAAATATTAACTCAATTTTGACATCAATTTTTTTACAACGGCTCACAGCATTCTAGACATATTTATTGTAGACAGCTTACAAAGTGTAACTAGTCTTTCTATTTTTTTTTTTGCTGGAAAAATTCTACATTGTTTATATCAATTTTTCTACACAAATAGAAAAATGTGTACATTTCTGGAGGTTGTAATTCATTGAAATCATCTTCATCGTCTGATGCACTTTGTTGAGATTCGGTATCATGATCTCTTTGCTCAATTACTTCTTCACTTTTTTCAACAGTTCCCTTATTCTCTTTGATGCCTACTACTTACTTTACTTCACTTTATCCAACGGCTGCCCTTGGTAACTCGACCATTTGGCGTCGTACAGATCAGTAAAGCTTGGAGAGTCTCTTGTGGTCTGCTCGAGTATAGCGCAGACTGTTGATAGTTCAGTCGAGAGCAGGGGGCAACACGTGCAGGCGATGAACTTCACCCCCCTGACTTCACCCCCAACTTTGATGCCTTCTAAAAGTGGTTCATTAGATACAGCACCTAAATTATTGTCTTCTTCAGGTAACCCGTCGCTGATGGTATTCTCAAAATCACTCTAATATTTCTACTCCTTGAGTCTCATTAGTTGAGATGAGTTTCCTTTTTAATCCAGAATCTATCCCGGATTACCGGCCTGATAGTCCTGGCGGGTCCACGGGTGGCGGATAGTGGAACGGCCTTCAGATATGTAGGTTACTTGCGAATAAGGATTCCGGAAGGTTTCTAAATAAGCAGGCCCGGACCAACGCAATGGTTCAAAGGTGAGGAATTATCCCTCCTCGTCAGTCAACAGGTTGGGTGTGGTAGAAATAACTGCTCTGACTGGGGACTGGGGTAGTTGGGAATTAGGTCCTCACAATGCTACTCTCACCTCCCAGGTGAACCAAGGGCAATGCGGCAGTGAAGTATGGGCGGGAAACTACCCTAACGACACAGTTGTAACAAAAGAGAGTAAAGCAGGCTGTTCGCTCCATGAGCAACAGTTAATAATGTCCTGAACTTGGAGTGGGCTTCAAGGTCAGTAACTGAATACCAAATCCAAGGTGGAAGGCATCTTGCCGATGGATGAATGGCTGCAGGGTATAAAATGCAGTCGCACATGATCCCCTTGAGGAACCGGACAAAACCTCATTGTATGTTGTCTTGCCAGGGCAGTGGGGGCTCTGCTCTGGTTGACCGTTCTTTCCCCCATACTCGTGGGAAGTTAATGGACCAGACTAATTCAAAAATTGATTTTGAGACTGCACAGACAGCGAGAGCCAATGAGACGGCAAACTGTGAGTCTGTAGCAGATGTGTTAACGGCAACCACCACTGGGGGTGCGGGGGCGGCTACCAAGCTGCCGACTGCAGAAACCAGTGAAATGCCTGTAGAGTTGAGCACGCTTTCTTTACGGAGAAAGCGTATAAGTGGAGTGGCCAAAAGGCGGCTCCGAAGAGATCAGGCGAGAGCAGGGGAGGGCCAATAGTCCTGAGTAAAAAAACGAAGGGGATGCCAAAACCGAGCCGAGCTTGTTAAAGTCCAGGGCTTGGATGTTGTGAGGAGCGAGGTGCAACAGGGAAGCAATCAACCAAGAGCCCCAAACCCCAGCACGCCCAAAGGCCTAGGAGTTCGACTTCCAATCCCTCTCCAGTGGAGGGAGGAAAGAAGAAAACGAAGCTGGAACAAGGGGGATACTGAATGGTCTTCGGGCACATACGGCCATACCCTTCGGCAAAAGCTAGCCATTGTCCCAGTCAGTTACTTAGAGAGACAACTCTCGGAAGAGATGGCGTTGGAGCTGGAGGAGCGGTTCTTCTCAGAACCGCTGTCCGCTGAGACGGAGAGTGGGGCCAGAGGGTTCAGGACAGCATACTTGGAGAGGGGGCTCCAAACGTTGTATGCTCCTCACGGGAGAGCCTGGAGTGGGTCCTTCGGGTCCTGCCCAGCTTCATCCTGAGTGAGGGGGTAAAGTTGATGGTAGGGCCACCTAAGGAAATCTTTTGCATTGCAAAAGTTTCAATGTGGGTGCCCAAACCATACACTGACAAGGAGCCGGAAGTGATCCTAAAGGTTGTCAAAATCCAGAAACCTGGGATAGTTCAGGATACTTGGAAGGTGATTGTTAGGAAAAGGGAGGATACAGGTCCTTATCCTGTATATAGGAGAGGGCTCCCTCAGGGCACTGTGAAATAACAACCTGAGGGTGAATGTGGGAATGAGACAGGCCACGTTCAAGGTGCTCTCTAGTCCTGGGGCTGCTTTGCGGACCCAGGCAACTGCTAAGTAAGCAGAACAATGATAAAGTTTCTCCAAGTGAACCTACAGCATAGCAGGGCAGCTAGTAGTGTCGTGTGTAGGATGCTGGACAGGGGAGAGGTGGACTTGTTGCTCATCCAGGAGCCATGGATTTCTGGAGGACGCATATGTGGGCTGGCGAAATCTGGAGGTAAGTTTTTGTATGATAAGAACTCCGGTGTTCCCTGGACGTGTATCCTGGTCAGGAGGGGGTTGAGTGCTTTTTTACTAACGGACCTCTGCTGCACGGACTTGATAGCAGTGATGGTGGAGCTGCGGGCGGAGGGGAGGATGAGGAGGCTGAACCTGGCCACGGCATATCTTCCCATTGACTACGCGGGGGCTCTACCGACACAAGAGCTGAGGAGGCTGGTCGAACACTACGGGGCTGTGGATGAGGAGCTGCTGGTGAGGATGGATGCTAACTCCCATCACACCTGGGGAGGTACAGGTACCAACACTAGAGGTGAGGAACTTTTAGCTTATCTTAGCTCTAAGAATTTACTAGTCTTAAATCAGGGGGAAGAGCCGACGTTTGTCACTAGGGCCAGAAGGGACGTCCTGGACATTACGGTGGCATCGAACCAGATGACTAGGTATGTACTAAATTGGCATGTGTTGGATGAACCGTCTTCTTCTGACCACAGACATATTAGGTATGATATCTCCCTCAATCCAGCCATGCTTCGGTCAACCAGGGATCCAAGAAGAACAGACTGGGACTCCTACAGGAGGAACCTGGGTGTTCGGATTGAGGGGGCTGGATTGGAGTATGGTGGGAGGAGAGAGCTAGAAGACTCTGCCACATTGGTTGGCGAGGCTATAGTAGAATCCTTTACTGATAACTGCCCTCTCAGTGAGGGGAGAAAGGTAGGGGATCCGTCATGATGGAACAAGAAGCTAGCCAAACTTCGGAAGACCACCAGAAGACTCTTTAATAGAGCAAAAAAGAACGGGGAGTGGGACCAGTATAGGAAAATACTAACTGAATACAATAGGGCAATTAGAGAAACACGCAGGAAGTCCTGGAAGGAGTTTTGTCATGAGATGGATAAAACTCGGGAAGCGGTACGACTGCATAAAGTGCTCTCTAAGGACCCAGTTACCCCGGTGGGGATGGTAAGAACCCCATTGGGAAATATAACAAAAACTGCAGGGGAAACTGTGGAAGAATTAATCAGAACACATTTCCCCTGCAGTACTATGAGGAAACTTGGGAGAGCAGACATTTATCCAGTTGCCAAACCCTCCACAAGTCGTGGTAAGAGGGAGGACTGGGAAGTGGAAAGGAGGATAGTAACTCCACCAAGGGTAAGATGGGCTATAGGCACATTTAAACCCTACAAATCTCCAGGTCCAGATGGGATCTATCCTGTGCTGCTGCAGCAGGGAATGGACATGCTGGTGCTGGTATTTACTAAATTATACAGGCTAAGCATTGCTCTAGGGCATGTGCCTGCAGCCTGGAAATCTAGTAAGGTGGTCTTTATACCTAAGCCCACCGGTAACCAATCGGAAGGGAAAGGATACAGACCTATTACTCTCATGTCCTTTGTTCTTAAGGGACTTGAAAAACTGGTTGATGGGCATATTAGGGGGGGGGTGCTTTGGCCATAAAACCACTGCATTGGAGCCAGTATGCTTATCAATCGGAGAAATCCTGCGAGGGAGCTCTCCTTCAAGTGGTTGGTAGGATAGAGCAAATGATCGCTAAGAAAGGTTGTGCCATTGGTGCCTTTCTCGATATTGAAGGTGCTTTCAATAACCCCTCAGTGGAGACGATGGTAAATGGTGCAAGACGTCATGGAGTGGATGCGACCACTTGTGGCTGGATAAGTTCCATGTTAACAAACAGAAGCATTTCTGTAGAGGTGGCAGGGGAGGTCAGAAGGGCGGAGACAAATCTGGGCTGTGCACAGGGGGGGGGGGTTCTCTCTTCTCTGTTGTGGTGCCTAGTGGTTGACAACCTTATTGAACTCCTGAATGAACAGGGGTACTTCGAGTGCGTGGTCAAAGAACCTGTCTTGGAAATGGGCAGTGACCATATTACTCGGACGTTTGCACCTGACCAGGCCCACCAAACTATGATGGAATGGTCAGGGTCAGTAACATCGGGAGCTTAGATCTGGTACACAGATGGCTCCAAGATGGACTTCGGCACTGGAGCGGGGGTGTATTGTAAAAACCCAAGGGTAAAACTAGTTTTTCCTTGGGGAGGCATACCTCTGTCTTTCAGGCCGAAATAAATGCTATAAATGCCTGTCTGGAAGAGATAGCGAGAAGGGGAACACACGGGACCCGGATTGCTATTTTCTCTGACAGTCAGGCAGCAATTAAGGCACTAAACGGTCATGTGGTCACCTCGGCCATAGTCAGGGAGTGCCTAAATAACCTAGAAGCCCTGGCAAGGTACAATCAAAACAAGATAGGTTGGGTGCCAGGGCATAGGGGAATATTTGGAAATGAAGCCGCAGATGCACTGGCTAGAGAGGGGTCTTCAACTCCCCTAATTGGACCGGAACCGGCGGTAGGTATTTCCAAATAAACAAAATGTACAGGGCAAAAATATACAGGAAACTCGACAACCATTGACGCAGTTGTATCTTATGACTAATTTACTCTTCAGTTATCAAACACATGTGAGTATCACACTGAAGTCAGTACTATGGTCATATATATCTTTAACTATCATATCCAATCCAATAAATCTTACAAAAGTAAATACTTGCACATAGTCATTACTTTAACAGAAACAGAAGAGGGCCGTTTTGTGATTCAAGTACAATATTTGATTATCCTGTGCAGAAACGTCTATTCCAGATAGTTTCCGTTTTTTATTTCAATCTGAACTGTTTAGGTATGTGTTATTTTTACACATAGCTGATTATTTTGTTGTTTATACTTGTTTTTATAATTTAGTCATTGATGTGAAAAATCTGTGTTAATTGAGTTCATCACTGGTATAAGATTTGAACTTCATTACAGATGTAAAATTCAGGAATGGTCAAGGTCTTCTAACCTAGTAATGGAATTTGTCTAGGCAAGAATTTATTACAGTTTGTACAGTTAAACTTCTAAATCTATAGCTCCCTAGATCTTTCACCATGTGACTTTTGCTTTATGGTTATTTGAAATCGAAAGTCTATGTCGGAAAGCCACAAATAACTGAAGACCTGAAGCTAGCAGTTCACAATGAAATAGCAGTCATACTGAGTGACATGATTTCCAAGTATGATTATATGTATGCCTGCAGAATAAGGGTCGTCACATGACTGACCTAAGTTTTAATTCAAAATAAGTCAATTCTATAATTTAGGTGCTTTAATTAAAAATGACAAGAAATGGTATTTCAAATCGTTTAACAATTGTTTTTCTATATCTTATTTCTGATTTGTTTTATTCATTTCAAAATCATCCACCTTTTCTGTCGGTGCCTGTATTTTGAAATGTTCGTAAATTGTTAAATTAGGTCTAGTAGATGATACATGAGTAATTATCAATGAATCATTTCCCAAATAAAAAATTTTCTTGAAAACAATAATAAAAAAGAAATTTAAACAGAAATCATACTCAGGTAACAACAGAAAAATTTTATTTTAGTTACTTAATACAATTTTAGTTACTTTTAAAATTAATATAAATATGTATATACTTATGACAGAATCACGACATTAAGTGGAAAAATTTCTTATCCAAGTGAGGAATCAGTATTTCAATCAAATTCCCATCTAATGCAAGGTTTTGGTTAAAATAGTACTCTCCATATAACTGACTATGAAAAATATATCCAACTGTCGATAAGTTCACTGAGTGCCGGAGTGCTGGATTTCAAACATTTAGTCATTCAGTTCCAGTCCAGCCTAAAGATATCAGCTTTCCTAAAATAAAAATAATGAATTAATATTTACAGAACAAGATATAGGGAGAGTATGAACTGATAGACAAAAAATGAAAAGAGTTAGCAATTTATGATTACGACTTGATAAAGAGCGAGGCTCTTTAAGGAGCAGGGACTGATAAAGCTTCCAGTTTTTTTTAATGAGAATATTCATTTTAAAAACTAAATTTTCATGGGAAAAGTGTATTTATCACCAATATAGATTCTGTTGAATTAATCGCAATAAAATATCTGAATGTTCGATTTAGGTCATTTATTATTAACAATATTATAAACAATATGTCTGTATGTGACATGAGACAGAAATAATTTATTTTATAGTTACTAGTTATATTTTATAGTTATTTAAAACTTAAGATGTATACTATTGATTTCAACACATCATTGACACGTGACAATAATTACATTAGTAATAGTAAATTATTATATTATCATATTTAAGTTTAACCAACCAACACGTGACTTGTATATTTTTGTGTTATTTAATAAGTTTTTACATTAATTTACACTTAGAAGTTACTAGGAATGTAAATAAACCATTCTCAGTTTCTTATTTTTGTTTCAGGTGTTCAAGGATTTTAAAAAGGAAATTTCAAGCTTGCAGAAACAACGTAAAACTAAACACAATGTTGTTGAACTTGCAGAGACATTGGCAAACATGAAATTTTGATAGTAAAAGATATCATCACCAGTTTTGTTTATATATACTGGCAATCAGGTGAAGTTCAGGCTTTATTTATAAAAAAGCAATAAATAGACGAAAGTTAAAACTGCTAGGAAATGTTTGTGTAATTTTTTATATCCTTATTTTTATATCCAAGTTCAGATTCAAAGACAATATAATTTTCTTTGGTTCCCTAAAGTGGAAAATATCTCGCTAACTCTTGTGACCAAACTTTATTGTTCTAGTAATTTAATTGTCCCAAGAATAATTTAGCAGCTAAATGTTACCCGAACAACAAAATTTTAGTAAAATAGTTTAGTAAGTGATTCAAGTGAATCAATTTTCTTTAATTATTTTCCTGAGTAGCTCCATCCAATATACATCTTCTAAACAAGTGAAGAAACATTATTTAGCTTATAAACTAATTTTTAAAACAAGCAATCTGTGAGTTTTGAAAAGTGTTATTTTCTTGCATCAAAGATTTCACTTCTATAATGAAATAAATAGTTGATTTTCTAATTAAAAACATATAAAAGTTGCTTGTTGTTATCATCAATTAATACCTAACTAAGTGAATAGTTAGGAGCGTACTTACTGAGGCCTTTCGAAAGTTTTTACGAAGCAACGTATCAATTCTACTGTGTACAAGTAGATAATTTGCTCCGTAAACGATTGTTTTAAAACACATCAGCAAATAAGCTCCTAACTATTCACTTAGTTAATTTTAATTTAATTATAGTAAATCTTTATGTATGAATGTTTTAAAAGTATATCTAGTAGAAAGAAGATTGAGAAGTGACTGTAATTTTGTTTTCTAAGCAATGTATTTCTTAAGCCCTTGCTGTAATATTAGATTAGTATCAAGTTACCCAAGGTGATAGTGTGATTTGTATCAGGATTTATTTAGTTTTTTTAATATAGCATAACATAGGGTTTGTATAGGCCTACTTAATTTATTTATTGAATTTTGTAGTCCAATACGTTCGGTGAATCTTATTAATCACTTGAACAATAGTTTATGACTACCTTACTTATCTTATCTTATCTTACTTACAACTTCTGCCCTTTCTTGTTTTATTGTGTTATCTTTCATAAAATAGATATTTTAATAATCACTTAAAATAGTTTATGACTATGCGAACTTCAAATTTAGTAAATTTGTTAAAATTTACTGAGACAGAACGTTTTCGATCGCTATGTTTCGATCTTTATCAGTGTATTCTGCTTGGAGATTTCAGGTCAAGCGGTGACGGTTTTAAAGGCAGGTTTTCGATAGTATCAAAGAGTATGTGTGATTTGTATTGTGTTTTTTCGTTTAATATGTTTGTACTTTGTGTTTTTGTGTGTCTGTTAGTTTCATATTGTTCTAGTGTGTTAAGATGTGGTCCTTTATTGTTGATGTGTAGGTTTTCTAAGTTATGGTAAATGTCTGTGTATTTGTGTCCTGTTTCTTTTATGTGATTGTATAATGTTGAGTTGGTGTTCTGTTTGTGTTCTTCGACTCTATGTATAAGCTGCGACCTGTTTGTCCAATCTAGAATTTGTTACATTCGTTGCAGTTCAGTTTGTATACGCCTGGTGCTTGTACTTTATCTTTGTTGTTGGTGTCGTGTTGTATTTTGTATTGTAACTTGTTAATAGTTTTGTATGCTATTTTGTATCCTATTTTTTGAAATTTGCTGGCTATTTTGTTTGTTGTTTTGTTCATGAATGGTAATGTGATGTAGCTTATTTGTTTTCCCTGTCTGTAGTGTTGATTTTAGTGTTTTTTTTTGTATTTTGTACCACAGTTTGTCTATTATTGTGGTGTTGTATCCATTTGTGCATGCTAAATATTTAATTGTGTCTAGTTCTTTGTTTATGTTTCCTGTAGTCATTGGGACTTCTTTAAGTCTATGGAGCATGGATCTGAAGGCAGTAGGTTTGTGTTGGATAGGGTGGTTTGAGGTGTTGTGGATAAGTGTGTGTCGTTATGGGTTTCCTGTAAATGATGGAGCTTTATTTTTGTTTGTGGTTATTTGTTATGGCTAGGTAGAAGAAGTTTAGGGATCGGTTGGTTTCAATTTCTGAAGTGAAGTGGAGTTTTTGGTGTATTTTATTAGTGTAGGTGAGGAGTTTTTCTCATTGTCGGGAGTTGCCTCTGTATAGTGATCTGATATCATCGACGTATCTGTGCCAGTAAATTATTTTGTGTGCGTGTGTATTGTTTGTAAGTATCTAGGTGTTTTCTAAGTGTTATAGAAAAATTTCGCTTAGGACACTATTGATAGGACTTCCCATGGGTAGGCCATCTGGTTGCGAGATATGATTAAAGTGTGGGTGAAATAATTTGGCGATGGTTTGGAGGATGTTTATGATTATGGTAACGTAGGTTTTAGGTATGTTGTTCTGCAATGATTGGGTTTCTACGATGTTGAGCGTTTTAGGTATGGGTATGTTGGTGTACATATTTGATATGTCGAGTGATAGTAGTGTTGAATTGTGTGGTATGTTTATGTCTTTTATTTTATTTATGAGGTTTGTTCTTTTTTTATGTGTGTTTCTGTTTTCAAGTTTATGGACTGTCTGATTATTTTATCCATGTATTTTGCCAGTTTATGGGGCATTTCCTATAGGCCCATTTTGGTAGTTGACGATGGTTCGGATGGGGACATTGGGTTTGTGAATTTTTGGGAGAGCGCGGAGAGTAAGTGCTTTATTGTGGATTAGTTTTAGGTGGTATTTTTTTTTTATAATGTATTTAGATGTATTAATTATTTGTTTTATAGTTCTGTGATATTTCTCTGTTAGGTATGTATGTAGTTGTACTATATTACTATTTTTTTAATGTAATCATTGATTTTGTCATTTAGGCGGTTGTATTAATAATTACTGAGGTGTTGGTTTTGTCTGATGTGGTGAGTGTGATTATGTTTATCTGGGCTTTTTGTTTTATGTTTGCAGCGATTTTAATTTCTTTGTTCATGTTTTTCTTGTTTGGTTAGGTTTTTTATGTCATTTTGAAGTGAGTCTTGGTCTTTGGTGTCGGTTTTTCGTATGGCTGTTTCAGTTTGTAGTATAATGTTTCTGTTTGTTATGTAATTTGATTGATGATGTAGGTTGTATTTGAGGCCTTTGTTTATTAAATTCATTTCAAAGCCATCATCTACTACCAGAATGCTCCTTCACATAACCTAGCAAAATACATGGACAAAATAATCAGACAATCCATAATCTTGAACACAGAAACACACACAAAAAACTGAACAAACCTCATAAATAAAATAAAAGACATAAATATACCACACAATTCAACACTACTATCACTCGACATAACAAATATGTACACCAACATAGCCATACCCGAAACGCTCAACATTCTAGAAACCAAATAATAAAAAACAACATACCTAAAACCCACGTTACCGAAATCATAAACATCCTCCAAACCATCACCTAACAAAACTATTTCATCCACAACTCAAACTTCTATTCACAACCAGATTGCCTACCCATGGGAAGTCTTATTTATCAGTAGTGTCTTAAGCGAAATTTTTCTACAACCCATAGAAAACATCTAGATACTCACAAACAATACACACGCACTCAAAGTCATTTACAGACACAGATACGTCGATGACATCATAACACTATACAGAGGCAACTCCCGATAATGCGAAAAACTCCTCATCTACACTAATAAAATACTACTAAAACTCCACTTCACTTCAGAAATTAAAACCAACCGATCCCTAAACTTCCTCTACCTAACCATAACAAAAAGCCACACACAAAAATACATCTTCAACATTTACAGGAAACCCATAACGACAGACTCACTTATCCACAACACCTCAAACCTCTCTATCCAACACAAACACGCTGCCTTCCGATCCATGCTCCATAGACTTAAAGAAGTCCCAATTACCACAGAAAAAGTAAACAAAGAACTAGACACAATTAAATATTTAGCATACACAGATGGATACAACACCATTATAATAGACAAACTATGGTACAAAATAAAAAAAACAATAAAATTAACACTACAGACAGGGAAAACAAATACATCACATTACCATACATAAACAAAACAACATACATAATAACCTGCAAATTTCAAGAAATAGGATACAAAACCAATGACAAGTTACAATACAAAATACAACACGACACCAACAACAAAGATAAACTACAAGCACCAAGCGTATACTAAACGAACTGCGAAGTATGTAACCAATTCTACATTGGGCAAACACGTCGCAGCTTTAAACAAAGAGTCGAGGAACACAAGCAGAAGAACAACTCAACATTTAAAATCTCATAAAAGAAACAGGACACAAATACACAGCATTTACCATAACCCAGAAATCCTACACATCAACAAAAAAGGACCACATCTCAACACACTAGAACAATATGAAACTAACAGACACACAAAAAAACAAAGTACAAACATATTATACGAACAAACACAATACAAATCACACATACTCTTTGATACTATCGAAAACCTGCCTTTAAAACCCTTACCGCTTGACCTGACATCTCCAAGCTGAAGACACTAATGAAAATCACCACATAGTGATCGGAAACATTTTGTCTCACTAAGTTTTAACAAATTTACAAAATTTAAAGTTCGGATAGTCATAAACTATTGTTTAAGTGAATAATAGTTTATTTACTTTTGATTATAGTTATATCATTATCCGCTAGATAGAAGTACTTTTTGGTAATTTTGTTTAAAGTTTTGTATAGCTAATGTCGCCCATTCAGTGAAACAATCAGCCATTACCTGTTATAGTGTTGTCTTTTTCTTTGTGTATGCTGTACTTATCATTTATATCCAAGTAAATAAATATTGTTTTTTAGTGTAAGTTTGTAATGTATTTACACTGTTATATTGTTTTTTGTGATTTTTGTATTGCGTTATAATAACATATTACAAATTTATCAATAATTTTTATAAATTGGGGAGTGGTTAATAATAAGGACTCTGATGTAGATGATAGTCACGATATGTAAAGATGAAGCCATTGAAGATTATGTCAACAATTTCAGTGAAGGTATTGATAATTTTGATAGTAGCCTAATTTATTATTTGTGGAAACACGAATATGTATAATATCTTGCTTGAGTAAACCCCAAAAATAATCTGCCACAAAAATATTAAAAACCCCTTCATTTTAGTGGAAAGTCAAGTGTAAAACTATCAATTTATAGTGACAAGACCCTTATGAGCTTTTCAAGGTATTTGTGACTTACAAACTTATTGAAGTGACAGTTAGTTGAAACAAAATGTACAACTTCATGCTTTTAAAATACAGTGGAGAGTTTGGGCATTTCAACCTATCTCCAAGATCGAAATAAATAATTTTTCTGGCTACATTTGCCATGGATTGTTGTGGAAGCTTGAGATTGATTCTTACTATGAACTATAGTAAAAATTGACTAGCATATTGTCAACAGATTGAAGCTACTCTCTCGTTTTTTTCATTTTACAGTCATTGAGGCACCAGTTTATAGTTACAAAAAATCAATGCTGTTATTAATTATATTAATTCCCATTTCTAAGCTGTATACACTACAGAAAAGGCGTTGAAAGTGTTTTGATGTGGAAATTTCTTTGAGTTTTCGACATCAAAGATTTCGAACCTGATTTATTAGAATCAGGAGGACCTGTCCCAGCATAAAACGCTACCTTCTCCTAGAGGCCTGGTTTTATATGAGAGATACAGATACTGTGGTTTTGAGAACGAGATTAAGGAGAATGCAAATTTCGGTCATACTTCTAATAAAATTTAACCCTCCTAAATGGATTAGGAAACCGAGAGAGAGAGATAGATAGACAGATAGATAGATAGATAGATAGATAGATAGATAGATAGATAGAGAGAGAGAGAGAGAGAGAGAGAGAGAGAGAGAGAGAGAGAGAGAGAGAGAGAGAGAGAGAGAGAGAGAGAGAGAGAGAGAGAGACAGAGAGAGAGTGTTAAAACCACTATAAACACATATACTCTTGTCCACTTTATAATATTGCTGTTTTATTATAATAAATCTCAGACATTGAATTTATGTCATACCAATAATGTTTTATTTGAATATAAAATCATAACAGTTATGTTTGATTGTTTTATTTTCTGTTTATATACGCCTATATGCAGATGCTCTGTTTTTATAACATAAACATATGGTTATGATGTTATATAGCAAATAAAAACACTTTTTACTGATATTTTTCAACGGACACATTTTCTACTTGGTCTCAAGTCTTGTCTGTGGTTAACGGCATTGAAGAATACACTGATCTATTGTGAAATACGTTAACACGCTGGAAAATATCAGTAAGTAGTGGTTTTTATCCAAGTGATATCATAAGAACATTGTTAAAAGTGTCAAGATGTTTTAATACGTTTATATTTGTTGATTCCATCTTCACGTGAGCTACTAGTTCTCACTAATCACTTTATTTATATTTATAAACTTGCCTATAGTAGCACTTACTTATATTTGTTGAGGACTATATATATATTTGTTGAGGATCTTCGAAAACGGCCGTCCTCAACAAACATAAGTAAGTGCTACTATAGGCAAGTTTATAAACATTTACAAGTGTTACGTTTATATTTCCCATACAACATCTTTTGTTAGATTGTAACAAATTCTACATTTGACGATAATTAGGTTGCAGCTTTTATTAGACATTTAAAGGACAAATTCACTCTAATAAATATGACACCGTTTTATCTTTTACAAACCACGTGATTGAAACAGGCTACACTTATATGAACATTAACTATAACCTAGAAATTATTCAAACCAACAATAAAGAATCACATCCAAACACAAGAAAATACTGTGAAATTTTTAAACACGCCAAAAAAAAAAAATAATAGGTTATTAAATGTACAAACTCAGTATAAACCATTTGAAGGGTACAGGGGAAAAAAGGATCTAAGTCAGTTTTCCTTAATTTTACAG
The DNA here is from genome assembly GCA_036971475.1 of Prosapia bicincta. NCBI lineage: Eukaryota > Metazoa > Arthropoda > Insecta > Hemiptera > Cercopidae > Prosapia > Prosapia bicincta. Next base: position 122,768,005 of record JBAIZL010000005.1, read on the forward strand.
TAGAGCCTTTTTAAGTTTTAAAGACTCTAATATATAATATAATTATAACATATAGGGCCTATCAATGTTTTCGATATACCTTAAACCTCAACTTCATGAGTACTTAATCGCAGCGTTTCAAGGTTCTAATATGTCTAAATTCATAAAAAATTTAAAATTAAATAAAAAAAGTCCCTCTTACTAGTAAAGAAGGGGCTAAGTCATGCCATTTCTGGGAAGAAACGGTCTCAAGTAACACTGTCGTTACAATCTAGAAAAGTGATAGTTTTCAATAAAATTTCAACAATAATTTTATTTAAATTATATATTACTTAACAATAACTATCTACAAAAATATTAGCTCGTTTTCTGCCAAGTTTTGATTCCTCCGCATTCCCCGATTAGTCACAACAGCAGAGTTGAAGTGGTCATTGTAGGAATCTCATCATATGTTACTAACCCATCACACATGCTACATGTGTCTTTTCTAGGATACCTAAAAGATATGTTGTGACTCTCAGAAAAATTTGTCCCATATGTCTCATAAGACACAGGCAAGTCCTCAGGTTATAGTGACCCTTTCTCCCTTTGAACGAGCGAATGTGTTCATTGACAGCGATAGTTTTTTCCTCACTCAGTTTCCTATGCTTTGTAGAGTGCTTTCCACGCTTGTCTTTCGGCGCAAGTCCTGCTGTTTTCAGTCCCTTTTGTAGTACCTCCAGTTTTTTCTTTCCTATTCCACGAAGAGGCAAAAAGGCTTTACGTCATATTTGTACCTCTTTCATCACATGTGCTTCATCTAAAATTCTTACTCTGTATGAGTAAGAAGCCTCATGGAAATTAGCCTCTTTCTCGTTGTGACCGGGCGCCGGTTTTGAACCTCTTGTACAGATATTAAGTCCGAAAAGGTAAGAATTCTGTTCATGAACTGAGGATAATAAATTGAAATTTGTAATTATTTTAGTCTTACTATCTTGTAGAATATTTTAAAAGCAGTTAAGCTTACTGTACCTACAGTCTGCCCCTGTCACATGACTTTGTAAGCTCAGTTTCTTACTCACCTCTGACATGCGACCAAACCTCTTCCTCTTTTTTATTTTCACTGCACCAGAAATCACTTGAAGTTCCTATCCACGATTATCACTATCGATTTCCATCGCTACACTAAATAATTACTTAAAATGTAAATAACACAATCCAAACTAACTAGATATACACAAACATAATCTCAAAACACAGCGATAAATGTCCAAGCAGTGTGACAGTACTAAACACGAAATGGCGGGCTTGTCACTGGTCACGTGACTAAAAGCTGACTTGCCTCCTTTTTTCCCACTAGAGATCTGACTTAGCCCCTTCTTTTCCTGTACGCTGTTTTTTCATCAGCTAATTTGAAGGGACTAAGCTCGTTTCTTCCCTGTAATATTTTATTACAAGATAACTATCAAGTGAATCTATCGACTGGCATCATAAACCCAGTTTTGAACAAAACTGACTTAGCTCCTTTTTTCCCTGTAACCTTTATTTGCAATATTGGACCATAAGATACAAATTTGCCGTTAATAGCCTACTAATGCCAATTAGTTCAACAATGCTTTTTAGCAGCCAACCTACATACTGATATCGCTCAGAGCATCCAGATATGTTAGGCCTCAGTAATTTTTTATAAATTTATTTACATTATGTTACAATATTACTTACATTGTTACTTAAAACAGTTATATTTAAAGTTGATTGTTGTAATCATCTTGAATTCACTGAATAAATTATAAGTAACTATAGCATAACTTAGTGAATACTTTAGGACTTACTTTGTAGACAGTTAGGTTCTGTAAGAGAAATGATTGTTTTGGCACCAGAATTTAAGCTCTAAAGTATTCACTCAGTTATGCAATAATTACTTATAGTAAATACAATTAATTAAAATATTGATACAATTCATGAAATTAGCATTATGATTTAAATTAATTCTGGTTAAAATATTTACCAGGCAATAATGGTCTTCTTTAAACCATACATAAAAACATTCAAATTTTTTACTAATACACAAAAATACATATATTCTTAATGTAATTTTTTAAAATTCAAAAACTGTTAACCACTTAACAGTGGTAACAGATGCGATGCGATGCCAAGCTGAACAAGATCTGCTATTAGTTCGCACTGAAGCTGATTCGCATGTAGTAGTTTGCCTAGGCTTGTATTGAAAAGTGCTACCTTCCTGTCAATCTCAGTTGCAACGTAGTGTAATAATAAAATCATCAACTTTGATGATGATGATGTTATTGGAGAGTTCCTCACTTGATGATGAATGTGTGGTAGAAAGAAGGCGATACTGGACACACAATATCAATGAAGATCACGATGCTAGTGGACATTTTGTAACTCTATACGAGAAACTCCGAATTTTGAATTCACTCTGAATGCTGTCCCTCAAGTTTCCATTTTTCTTTGCTACAATATCTGAATTCATTGTACAAGAATAGAAAAATCATATTGGTAAGAACTGTATTATTGTACATTTTACTGTGTTAAAATCTATGTTACTTATTGTCAAGCAGCACATTTCTAACCATATCCTTCTTGTTAGATTGATCCACCAATGGAAGTCTTTCTTGAATCGAACTAACGTAATAGTATTTTTGAATTAACAAAATATAAAGAAAAAACTTGAAACAATAAAAAAACAGTATATTGCTTAATGTTTCTCAACTCAATGGGCTGGAACACTGAAATAGACTGAATGAAGGCAGAAACCGCTTGAATTGACAGCAGGTAGGACTGCTCAAAAAGGCTTGGTGTCACTAGGCATAGCTTTGCGTTGTATTTTGAAAACTCCCATATAAACACTGTGTATTTAGTAACCAGGCGATTATCGCACAGCTTGGCATCACCCGGTCCAGCTTTGGTATGAAACCCCACTTATTGTTAGTTAAATATTAGGCCTACTGTTTAACACTTTGTTGTAATATATAAACTATTTATCATAGAGAAATGATACATCAGATTTATGTTATGTTGTCAAGTTATATACCTAGTTATCCCACACTATATACTGTAATTTTACCCTATAAAATCCATTATAATTACAATTCAATTATAGAGCATACATTGTAATTTAGGACTTTTAAACCCTAGCTACAAAATTAAATGTTCAGTTGTAATCTTCTGATAATGCCGTGTTAGTAAAATATATAGACTACAAAAGCTTGTTAAATTTTTACATTTTATTTTCTAGGGATTTATAAGTTTAATTATTAAATTCATCGTTTTATTTTGGAACAAAAGAGTGTTTTCATAGTAAAGACATACCTAGTAATGATAATAGTAGTAATAATACCTAGTAATCGGTACCGCGCCGCGCCCGCTTAATGGTTAAAACAGTATATTAACATGAAAATCTAAGTTTTCCTGGATGCTGTGAGACATCATTGATTGCTTTATTAGCATAAAATTATTGATATTTCAAAATATCCCACTTGGTAAATAGCATGTTAATGTAGCATAAAGTAATTTTATAATCCTGTTATTATTAAGTATAATAGTTTCATAAAAACTCGTACAACTAAAAGCAGTAACCTGTATATAAGAATATTACCTTTTTACCCCTGATTCATTATGTTTTATGAGAAGCTGTGAGTATAATCTTCGTCCTTCCTCTTTATCAGCTAGTTGTTCTATCTGTTCCTTGGTTAGATTTAATAACTCTTCACAATTTAATCCTTTCAACTGATTAATTGCTCTGAAAAATATATATATTTAGACGAATATTTTAAGATTAGCCCTTTCAGATAATTTTGCTCCTTTTCATATTAAAATACTAAAATCTAATATTTGTAAGTACGTAGAGGTTAGAAAAGTTGAAGAAGTTGAAAGTTATAAAATCACAGCTTTCTGCAATGACAATCATGAAGTAACATAAACATCGACAAAGAATAAAACTTTCATTAAAAAACAGTAAAAAAGCTCAAACTTGGTAAAGCAAAATGAACCTTCTCTAGAAATAATAAAATATGGTAACTAAAATAAAAACAAAAATGATACTAGAGTGTTCGAGTGTCCAGAAGGGTTGGGGGCTGGTGTCGTCTGGGCTAATGGGAAATTGCGTTGGTGAGCCTTGTTGCAATTCCATTTTAAACCTCCGTTCGGTGTCACAGTGTTCAAACTGACAACACCGCGCCCACCTCGGAACAGTTCTGCTCTTGCTTTAAATAAAAATATAGGCTGATGCTATATTTACAACTTATACTCGCCTAGTAAATAATTTTAACAGCCGCAATTTGTTGAATGTGAGATATGTTTTAACAATTTGTCGCCACAGATTGTTTATTTTGCTAGGAACTAAATAAATATCCTTTCAAATAAAGCTAAAAAACACGGATTTCTGTTTTGTTTACTATATTTTGTAGAGTATATTTTGCTTACTCTTTTTACTTTACCTTTTTTCTAATTTACTACACATATTCAAGTAGTCAAATCTTGTAAATCACACATGAAAATGAAAAATGATTTCAAAACAAATTTGTATTGTCCTAACATAAATTATTTAATGGTATGGATAAAAGAAAATATAAGCTACTACAAAATTAAACTAGATCAATTTGCGCCATTCAAGCCATAGAGTTCTTAAATACTTTTTATCCATCAACTCAAGTTGAAATACATTTTTGTAAATTTGTAGTGGAAGACACTTGATGTTAATACAGTTTTTCTATTATTAATTTATTAATTAAATGTAATTAGTTTTAATAATTAATTTCTCTTTCTATTTTGCTACTTTATATTGTGATTCTGTCATATGTATATACATATTTATATTAATTGTAGTTATTTGAAAAAAATGACTAAAATAAACATTTTCTTTGCTGACCCAAGTGGGAATTGTCTTTAACTTTTTTTAAATCAATTGTTTATTATATAGTAAATTAAAACCTACTAACATTAACCTCCAAAGTATCATTCTGCTTCTAACGGGAAGCCGAATAGTTTACAAACAATTGTACAATGTTGGGATAGGAAAATGTAAACTACACAGTATACACTTCCACGCACTACCCCTTCATTCATTTAGGATGTTTATAAACTAATTTAATTTACTACGTAGTCTTTAGCTAAAAATAACGACCAGCTAAACAAATTTCATCTAATATGTTTTTGAATTATATTCAATGTGACCTAAAAGTAATTATCTAACAATATAGGAATAATAATAAGTAAACTGAATAGGAAATGTAGCCTACATCTTTCTATGTCGTCTTTATTAAGGCTGATTTTATATTTACTACATATGGTCATGTGATAAATAGTTTAAAGCCGCAAACAGAGATTGCTACCTATTTTCTAAGAATTTGTGTCCCTGTTGCAACCAAGTGTTTATTTTTTTAGGAACAAATTTAGGTCTACTTCAAGTTAAAGGTAAATAACTCCAGATAATACTTTGATCATGTATTCATTAACAACAAAAGTTACGTGTGTTTGTATATCCCAAGAAATAAATAAGCCTTGGCATAATCGTTGCAGACTGATTGTCGCCTTTGTAGATCGTAAAGTGTTAGTTTTTTTAAGGCAAAAAAATCGTAATCACAAAAACCTGAAGCGCTGTTATAGGAAAAATAGATACATTTTGAAAAAATACTTTGGGATTTATTCTATTGAAGGCAATATATTGGCATGTTTTATGTTAATTTACTTGTTTAAGACGGTTCATCTCAAACCATGGGTTTTATTAAATAACAAAAACAATGTCATTCATTCATAACTGTGAATGTCAACAAACTCGGAGCGGAGCGGTGATGTATCTCTTTGGACGGAGCCGATCTTGACTGAACACTTCCAAGGTTGCAGCCCGTCTGCAACTTAAGGAGTACGGCTCTGCCTTGCTGTTCTAGTCGGTCTGGACCTTCCGGTGCTTTTTCTCCATTAATATTGACGTCACTGGGTGCTGCCAGTTTTCCTTTGAAGTGTTTGCAGTTGAGACTGAGATTTATTTGTTCTGACGTTTTTATTATTATTTATAATAACGAATCATGTTATATAATGAATAATCGATTGTAACAATGTACATAATTCTTACACAAAAGTAATTAAATTAATTTTTTTTGCTATCGATCTATTGGTTTGGAGGTTGCGGAACCTGCCAATGAGTCGACACTGTGGTATACACGTTACATGTAGCCGAAGATGGTCTATCCCTTTTTATTTACATTGTCTCTAAATAAACCTCATAGTGTTATGAAGCAAACATAACAACCACAACAAATTGGGAAATTGTTTTTTTAACAGTTTTATTGTAGACCATAACCTTAGAAGAAATTATTGTACACGACAATTAAAGAAGAAAGTATACTACACAATGTATCCAACCTATCTTTCGTTATCATTATGTTACCAAAAACATATGTAGACTTCCCTTCAATATGTCTTCGTTGGTTTAGGCTATTTTTAAAATATCTACATCTTCAACATCACAGTATACTGATAAAGAGCTAAATTTATCTAGAAATTTAGGGAGTATAATTAAATACCTACCTAGGAAACATAACCTACTTGTTTTTTATCCCGTCTTTAAAAGGCCTGATTCTATATTTTCTACATATGTCAATTAGTAAATAATTTATACAGCTGCAAAAAGAGAGAATGTCACATGGTATCAAACAATTTTTGTACCTCTCTCTAACAAAAATATGCTAACAATGCAATAACATATAATGTCCCGTAATGTCTTCATGTTTCATTTTTATCATTTAATCAAATTGATAACGAACGAGAACATTCATCATTTAACATTTTATATATTAGGAATTTACAAAACAGGGAGATTATTTTGGAAACCTTTTTAGACACTAAGGAGAAATTACATCACATTTCAATGACTGTTCAAGTTTTGAAGTATAACAAAACATGTTATATCATTCCTCATCAGAGTTTATGTGCATCTAATCAAATAAAAAACGAACGAGAACATTCATCATTTCACATTATATATATTAGGACTGTACAAACCAGGAAGGTTGTTTAACTTTTGAAAAGTTTTTATGACACCAAGCAGAGGCTATAAGGTAATCACATTTTAATGAATGTTCATGCAAAATTTTGAAGTATAAGACACAATGCAATAACATTAAATTTCATGCAATGTGATCAGATTTTATGTTTATGACATAATGAAATTCAAAAGCGAACGAGCACATTCATCATTTGATATTTAATATATCAAGACTTTATAAACCAGGATGATTGTTTCATTTTGGAAACGTTTTTGAGACACTAAGTATATTCTATAGGGTAATCACATTTCAATGAATGTTTATGAAAAACATTTTTTTTTTTTTTTTTTTTTTTTTTTTTTTTTTTTCCTGGCGAAAAACCATTTGTGGTTATCATCGCCAAACTAAATCTAAACGGAACAACGAATATTTTAAATAAAACCAAATAAATTTAATTACAACAAAAATTCCAAAACAAAAAACAACAACAATAAATAACAAAAAACAACATAAATCTATAACAATATTAAATAACAAAATTACAACAAAAAACAATATAACAGTAAATAAATAATAACAATATGTAAAACAATAGGTAACAATTCATCGATAAATAAATTTCAATAACAATAACAAGAACACAAAATAAATTAAATTAAAATAAATAAAAGAAACAGAGAATTATATGTATAAATATATATATATATATTTATGTATTAAATTTTAAAAAATATTTTCAAGTGGTGCAAGAAAGCGATGACTCGGTCAATGGCCGAGGCATCGTCCCTTAGCACCACCTTCAAACTCCCTTTTAAATTAAAAAGGTCACGAATATTGCTTACATTAACACATTCTACTAAAATATGTTTTATTGTGAAGATATCACCGCAGTATTGGCATATTGGTGGATCTTCACGACGCATCAAATATCCATGGGTTGCAAAAGAGTGGCCAACGCGAAGGCGTGTAACCACCACTTCCTCCCTACGTTTTGAACGAATTGAAGATCTCCATGGACGGACGGTATCTTTAATTTCCCTCAGCTTATTATGAATCACGGTATGCCACTCGTCATTCCAAGCAGCGAGCAATAAATGTTTCGCGAAACACACATAATCAGATGCCATAACCAGTTGAGTAAGAGGCACCAAACTTGTAGCTTTCTTCGCCGCTTCATCCGCTTTTGTGTTTCCAAGTATTCCGCAATGTCCAGGAACCCAACAGAAAGTTACCCCCACACCCCTCAATTGAAGCCTGTGTACAGCACACAAAATGTCCCCAACTAAAGGGTTGCTAGAGAAAACATCCTGAAGAGCCCGAAGAGCACTTTTGGAATCCGAACACAAAAGATAATGTGAGGATCGAGATTGAATGACGTCTAAAGCTTTAAAAATAGCAAATAGTTCTGCCGTAAAAACACTGCAAGCTGAGGGCAATCCGTACGTGTAGGTATATCCAGATGCATAGAACGCACACCCAACGCCATTGTCCAGTTTAGATCCATCAGTGAAAATAATTTCACTGTGTTGGTGAGATTTATAAATAGATAAAAATTCCTGGTGGTAGACCACAACAGGAGTATCGTGTTTTATATAACTGGACAATGAGAATTCGAAGTGCGGCGTTTTTATTATCCATGGAGGTAGATAGCACATTTGTCGTTCAAACATAGTTGGAAGTTGCAACTCAAGGTCATCCAATATTCTTAATGTTCGTATGCCAAATGGAGCGGTCGAACGTTGACGTGTATTGTACACTTGATTTAGCTTATTATTAAAGACTATTTCAAATGCCGGGTGGTTGGGTTTGCTTCGAAGAACAGAAACGTAAGATATTTGTAGCATCTGACGTCGTCTAGAAAGGGCAGGTTCCCCAGCTTCGACAAGAAGACTAGGGATTGGGCTAGTTCTAAATGCACCAGTAGCCAGTCTAAGTCCAGAGTGGTGGATGGTATCAAGAGTTTTCAGAACTGTAGGTCGTGCAGATGAGTAGACTTGACAACCATAATCTATGCGCGATCTAACGACTGCGCGATAAAATCGAAGCATACTAGTTCTGTCTGCTCCCCAATTCGTTCCACTAAGGACTCTTAACATATCCAATTTCCTGCTGCATCTCACCTTCAAATCACGAACATGTGGACCCCATGAGAGTCTTTTATCAAATAAAAGACCCAAAAATCGAACACTATCCGTGGTTTGAAGCTGAGCCCCGTCAAGATAAAGGATCGGCTCCTGGTGTTGCCTACGACGACTAAATGCTACACATTGGGTCTTCGAAGCAGAGAATTTGAAACCTGTAGATTTAGACCATTCCTCTAACCTGTATATTGCTAACTGCAAAGATCTTTCCGCAGTTGCCATACTACGAGCAGGCACATATATACAAAAGTCATCCACAAAAAGGGAACAGTGTACCGGAGATCGTATATTACTGGTGATACTATTTATTGCAACGGCAAACAGCGTGACGCTCAGCACGCTGCCCTGCGGTACACCATTCTCCTGTGTATAGCTGTTTGAATACGTGCCTCCAAGTCGAACGCGGAAAGATCTATTAGAAAGAAAGTTAGCGATGAATGCTAGGATATTCCCTTGTATACCCCATGATTTCAGAGTGTTCAGAATTCCTCTTTTCCATGCCATATCATATGCCTTTTCAAGGTCAAAGAAAATCGCAACGAGCGTTTGACGCAAGAGAAAGGCATCTTGAATAGCGGATTCTAACAAAACCAATTGGTCAACTGATGAGCGTCCTAGTCTGAAACCACATTGTTCGTTGCTAAGAAGGTTGTTGGTTTCTAGGTACCAGACAAGACGGCGGTTGACCATCTTCTCCAGTAGTTTGCACAAGACGCTTGTAAGTGATATAGGCCGGTAACTACTGGGGTTGGTTTTGTCCTTACCTGGCTTCAAAAGAGGAATTACAGTCGATTCTAACCATGCATCGGGGAAAGAGCGCTCCTCGAATAAACGATTGTATACTCGAAGGAGGACAAGTTTCGCCGATGATGGTAGATGTTTCAGCATGGAGTACACAATGGAGTCTGGACCTGGTGCAGAATCCTTCGTTGACGCAAGAGCTGACTCCAATTCCCCTATAGAGAAAGGAGTGTTTAAAGGAGAGTCCCCAGACGACCCAACAGTAAACGGTATTGCTTCTTCCTTCAGTTTATAAATCTGGAATAATCTATTATAGGCTGTAGTAGCAGAAAAGTTAGAAAATGATTTACCAAGTACATTAGCAATATCATCACGGTTTGAGATTATTCTTCCATCCGGTTGCTTCAGCGCAATGGCTGGCAACGGAGTGGAACTACCACAAACTGATCTTAGTTTCCTCCACACTGTGGAGGACGGAGTTGTTCCTGTAATTGTGCTAATGTACTGTTCCCAAGAGTTCTTTCTACTCAGCCTAAATATCCTCCGTGCTTTCGCACGGAGTATTTTATATTCCTGAAGGTTTCCATTCGTTGGGTGTCGTTTAAATCTCCTAAGAGCTCTTCGTCGTAAACGGAGGATTTCTGTGCATTCATCATTCCACCACGGCACAGGCGGTCGGCGTGGATGCGTAGAGGTTTTCGGAATGGTCTTTTCAGCGGCATTTAAAATTGCTTTCGTAATATTTTCTATATTTTCATCAATGGGTGTCAAATAATCCATGTCAAGTGATACAAGGTAATTCGAGTATGAGTCCCAGTTGGCTTTTCGCAAAATCCAACTGGGATTTCGAGCATAACAGGGTTGGGAGTCACATAAACTGATCTTAATAGGCACATGGTCGCTACCAAACAAATCGTTGAGTACCGACCATGTGCATCTAGTAGCTAATTGTGGGCTGCAAATCGATAGGTCAACAGCTGTCCATCCACCAGTAGATGCTGCTAAATGGGTAGGCGAACCGTCATTTAGCAGATATAAGTCCAGTTCCGTTCTCACACTCTCAACAAGGTCACCTCGAGAGTTCCTAGTCGGAGATCCCCAAGACGAATGGTGGGCATTAAAATCCCCTACCAATAAGAACGGAGTTGGTAACTGGCTTATTAAATTCACTAAATCACTGTGATGCAGGTTTTCTTGTGGTGGCAAGTAGACACAACACACAGTGATTTTATACGGGACAGCTGTTTGAACGGCTACTGCTTGTAAAGGAGTTATTAAGTTTAGAGAAACAGCATCGATACAGTCACGGGCTAGGATGGCTACGCCACCTCTAGCTCGATCTTCTGTAACGAAGTCCGATCTAAAAACTGAATACTCCCTTAAATGGAAATTATGCGATTCGTGGAGATGTGTCTCCTGTAGACATACAAACATTGGGTACACATCTCGCACGAGTACTTTAAGTTCTTCTATGTGACTCCTAACACCGTTGACGTTCCATTGTATCACTGACTTCCTAAGCAAAGACATTTATTAGCTTAGCAAAGGGTTTATTTGACACCCATTGGTGCTCTCTCCTTTCTTGCCTGGGACGTTTTGGGACGTCTCAGGCTTACATTTCTCAGATTCCATATCCACCCGTTCAGGGATGGAATCCGAGGAAGTTTTGGGTTTAGGAGGGGTAGTTTTCACATTCCCTCCTTTGTTTGCATTTTTCTTAATCTGTAACGACTGTGACGATGTGGTCTGTCGTAACTCCGGTCTACGTGGTTTGGATTTTTCCAACATCTTCTGCACAGATGGTTTACTACCCGTTGATAATTTCTTCTGCACCGAAACACAAGGCTCACTTAGTGATTTATTTCGTGCTCCAATCCCCCCAGTGGAAGGGATAGGTACACGAGGTAAAACACTATCAGTTGCTGCAGGTTGTACCAAATTTAGAGACGATCCATTTGTGACTAAGCACAAAAGGCGAGACACTTGTTCAGTTAGAGCTTCAATCTTCTTGGACAGCTCAGCACAGTTGGTACAAGACGATTTCGAAGCGGTCAGGGTAGCGGCATAAGTCTTACTGTCTGCCTTTGGCTGAGTGGATCTATAGAGTTTTTTGGCCTCTGGAAACGACAGCTTGTCTTTCGCCATGATGCCTAGGATAGCTTTCTCTTCCTTAAATGTAGGGCAGTTGTAGGATCGCGCTGGGTGGTCACCACCACAGTTGGCGCATTTCGGAGAATTAATACATTCCTTGTCATCATGGCCTTCAGCGCTACATATACCGCATACGTTCTGCTTCGAACACGTAGAGCTGATATGCCCAAATCGCTGGCACTTGAAGCAGCGCCTAGGGTTAGCCACGTATGGTCTCACTGAGATCCTTTGATAACCTGCATGCAAGTATTCGGGTATTTCCGGCTTTCCAAAGGTTACAATAAAAGACGCTGTTGCTACTTTTTCTCCTTTGTCCATTTTCATTATGGGGATAACCTCCGTAACTAACTGAGACGACAGTTCGGATTTAATTTCATCAACTGAAATGTACATTAAGTCTCTACATGTGATGACCCCCTTTGAGTAATTCAAGGATCTGTGGGGAGCCACAGATACCTTGACCTGGTCAAAGAAAGAGGTCATTTTAGATAGAGCACGGGTTTGTCTCTCGGTGGAAGTCGCAACTAACAGTGTTCCGTTTCTGAGTTTCTTAATAGAGGCTACTGGGCCTCCAGCACAAGCAGTAATAGCCTTGTTAATAAGGAAGGGAGAAACTTTGGAAAGATCTTTCCCTTCTTCGGCACTAGAAACAACTAAATACTTTGCTGATGGCAATGTCTGCGACGTTGCCACCATCAACTTTTTACTCAGATCTTGACTATCATCAGGAGAATCCTGGCGTGTCCTCTTCAGACTAGTCATATTTGACGTGGTTTTGGAATCCATAATTATTTTTTGCCAGCCATCGTGTCAAGCGTTACGGGCGAGACTATAGGAACGGGTACACCCTTGGATCACATTAAGATCATTTCCAACCCTCAGAACTCTGAGGCCTATAGCTTTTCTCCTTAGCTCGACTGGATGGGCATCAGTCGAGGACTCGTAATACTGTGCACAGGCTCCGACACCCATGCACCGCGGACACTCCCTGACCAAGGACCGAAGCGGCTGGTAGACCAGAAACCGCGCTTACGTCTTCGGCAGAGCAAGCTCACATCAGCGTCCCAGACCAGAGTTTGTCACGCTCTGGACTTTTCAGCACTCCCAACGCGCAACGGTTCTGACCAGTCAAAATTCCCTAAGCGAAGATGTAAGTGTTGAAATGTGTATAGATTGTGTTGGTGTGTGTATGTGTGTGTGTATGTTTTTGTGAGTGGTGTAGTGTTAGGCTAGGGTACCGCGAGGGACGCCAAATCCCTCGTAGGTGCGGCTAGTCCGCACCCCCCTGCGGGTTTTTATGAAAAACATTGAAAGCATGATGCAATATCATATAATATCCTGTATTGTATCAGATTTTATTTTTATCACATAATCAAACCGATAATGAACGAGAACATTCATTATTTGACATTTCATAAAGTAGGAATTTACAAACCAGGGAGATTGTTTTTATTTTGGAAAACTTAGTAAAACACTAAGCAGAAACTATAAGTTAACACATGTCAATAATTTTTTATGCTATACATTGAAGTATGATAAACAATGCAATATAATACAATTTCCTGTAATGTCATCAGATTTTGCTTTCATCACATAATCAAATCGATAATGAACGAGAACATTCATCATTTGACATTATATAAAGTAGGACTCTACAAACTGGGAAGATTGTTTCATTTTCGTTTTTGTGACACTAAGCAGAGTGTATAAGATAATCATATTTCAATGAATGTTTATACAAAATTTTGAAGTATAATAAACAATTCCATGCCATTAAACTTCCTACAAAGTCATCGGAATTTTACATTTATCACATATTCAAATCATAAGCAAACGACAACATTTACCATTGGACATTTTATAAAATAGGACTTTCTAATAATTTAATCACATCTCAATAAATATTTATGCAAAATTTTTAAGTATATTAAACAATGCAATAATTAAATTTCCTGCAATGTCATTAGATTTTGTGTTTTTTACATATTCAAATCAATTGATTGAGACACTAAGCAGAAACTATAAGGTAACTACATTTCAATGAATTTTCATGCTAAACACTGACGTATGAAGAAAATTGAATATTATGTAAATATATTGTTATATCATGAGATATATTATAACATTTAATCAAATCGATAACGACCGAGAACATTCATCATTTTACATCTAATAAAGTAAGACTCTACTAACCAGGAGGAATGTTTTTATTTTGAAAAATATTTTTGGACATTCAGCAGAGACTATTAGGTACATTTCAATTATTATTTATGCAAAACTTAGAAATATAATAAATAATGTAATATCATTAAATTTTCTGCAATGTCATCAGATTGTATGTTTATCAATTAATAAAATCAAATAGTGAAACATACCATTCATCATTTGACATTTTACATATTAAGACTTTACAATTCGGGAAGATTGTTTTATTTTGGAAAACGTTTTCAGACACTAAGCACAGATTATAACGTACATTTCAATGAATATTTATGCAAAATGAAAAAAATATAATAAACAATGCAATATTATTAAACCTCTTGAAATGTCATCAGATTTTATGTTTATCATATAATCATACTAAAAGCGAACAAGAACATTCATCATTCGACAATTTATATATTAAGACTTTACAAATCGGGAAAACTGTTTCATTTTAGAAACGTTTTTGAAACACTAAACAGAGACTATAGGCTAATCATATTTCAATGAATGTTTGTACAAAATTTTGAATTATAATGAACAATGCAATATTATTAAATTTTCTGCAATGTCATCATATTTTGTGTTTTTCACATAATCATTTAATAAATTAAAATAGCGAATCAGAAAATTCATCATTTGACATTTTATATAAAAACATCTTACAAACCAGGAAGATTGTTTCATTTTGAAAATATTTTTTAAACACTAAGCAGAGGCAATAAGGTATTCTTAATTCAATGAATGTTTATACGAAATTTTGATTCATAACAAACAATGCAATATCAATACATTTCCTGCAATGTCATCAGTTTTTATGTTTATCATTTAATAAATTCAAATAGCGAAACAAGACATTCATCATTTGACATTTTATATAATAACACTTTTCAAACCGGGAGGATTGTTTAATTTTGGACAAGGTTATTTATACACTAAGCATAGGCTATAAGGTAATCTTATTTCACTGAATTTTTATGTGAAATTGAGAAGTATATTAGAAAATGCAATATCATTAAATGTCCTTGAATGTCATCAGATGTTATCCTTATCATTTAATAATATCAAATAGGGAATATGAACATTCATCATTTGACATTATATATAATAAGACTTCACAAACCAGGAGGATTGTTTCAAGATTGAAACACTAAGCAGAGGCTATAAGGTAAACTTAATTCCATGAATGTTTATACGAAATTTTTAGATATAATAAACAATGCAATATCATAAAATTTCCTACACTGTCATCAAATTTGATGTTCATCATTTCAGAAATTCAAATAGCGAATCAGAACATTCATCATTTGACATTTATATATTAACTCTTTACAAACCGTAAAGATAGTTTTATTTTGGAAAACGTTTTTGAAACACTAAGCATAGGCTATAAGGTAATCTTATTTCAATGAATTTTTATGTGATATTGAGAAGTATATTAGAAAATGCAATATCAATAAATGTCTTGGAATGGCATCAGATGTTATCTTTATCATCATATAATAAATTAAAATTGGGAATCAGAACATTCATCATTTCACATTTTATAGAAAAACACCTTACAAACCGGGAAGATTGTTTCATTTTGAAAACGTTTTTGAAACACTAAGCATAGGCTATAAGGTAATCTTATTTCCATGAATGTTTATACGAAATTTTGAAATATAATAAACAATGCAATACCATTACATTTCCTGCACTGTAATCAAATTTGCTGTTCATCATTTAAATTATTCAAATAGCGAATCAGAATATTCATCATTTGACATTTATATATTAACACTTTACAAACCGTGAAGATAGTTTTATTTTGGAAAACGTTTTTGAAACACTAATCAGACGCTATAAGTAAAACTTTATTTCAATTAATTTTTATACGTAATTTTGAATTATAATAAAAAATGCAATATCATTAAAATTCCTGCAAAATCAACAGATTTTATGTTTATCATTTAATAAATTCAAATTAATTGCGAATCAGATTATTCATGATTTCACATTTAATATAATAACACTTTACAAACGGGGAGGAGTGTTTAATTTTGGACAAGGTTTTTGAGACACAAAGCATAGGCTATAAGGTAATCATACTTCAATGCATTTTTATGTGAAATTAAGAAGTATATTAGAAAATGCAATATCATTAAATGTCCTGGAATGTCATCAGATGTTATGCTTATAATTTAATAAGATCAAAATAAGGAACATAAACATTCATCATTTGGCATTTTATATAATAAGACTACACAAACCAGGAGGATTGTTTCATTTTAAAAATGTTTTGGAAAAAAAGCAGAGGCTATAAGGTAATCTTATTTCAATGAATGTTTATGTGAAATTGAGAAGTATATTAGAAAATGCAATATCATTAAATGTCCTGGAATGTCGTCAGATGTTATGCTTTTCATTTAATAGATTCAAATAGTGAGACAGAACATTCGTAATTTTACATTTTATATAATGATACTTTACAAACAAAGAAGATAGTTTTGCTTTGAAAATGTTTTTGAAACACTAAGCAGAGGCTATAAGGTAATCGTATTTCAATGAGTGTTATACGAAATTTTGAATTATAATGAGTTTGTATGTGAAATTAAGAAGTATATTTGAAAATGCAATATCATTAAATGTCCTGAAATGTCATCAGATATTACGTTTATCATTTAATAAAATCAAACAGGAAACGTGAACAATCATCATTTGACATTTTATATAATAAGACTTCAAAAAACCAGGAAGATTGTTTCACTTTAAAAATGTTTATAAACAATAGGCAGAGGCTATAAGGTAATCTTATTTCAATTAATATTTATACGTAATTTTGATTATAATAAGCAATGCAATATCATTAAAATTCCTGCAATGTCAACTGATTTTATGTTTATAATTTAAAAAATTGAATAGTGAGACAGAACATTCATAATTTGATACTTTATATAATAAGACATTGCCAATGAGAAAGATTGTTTCATTTTGAAAATGTATTTGAAAAACTAAGGAGACACTATAAGATAATCTTATTTCAATTAATTTTTATAAGTAATTTTGACTTATAATATACAATGCAATATCATTAATTTTCTTGAAATGTCATAAGATTTTAAGTTTATCATTTAATAAATTCAAAATGCGAATCAGATTATTCATCATTTGAAATCTTATATAATAACACTTTTTAAACCTTGAGGATTTTTTATTTTGGAAAACGTTTTTGAGACGCTAACCTAAATCTATAGGGTAATCTTTTTGCAATTAATGTTTATACCAATTTTAATTATATTAAACAATGCAATATCATTAAATTTCCTGCAATGTCATCAGAGTTTATGTTTATCATTTAATAAATTCAAATAGTGAGACAGAACATTCTTAATTTCATATTTTATATAATAACACTTTACAAACAAGGAAGATTGTTTCGTTTTGAAAATGTTTTTGAAACACTAAGTAGACGCTATAAGTTAATCTTATTTCAATTAATGTTTATACGTAATTTTGACCTATAATATACAATGCAATATTATTAATTTTCATCATTTGACATTTTATATAATAACACTTTTCCAACCGGGAGGATTGTTTCATTTTGGACAATGTTATTTATACACTAAGCATAGGGTATAAGGTAATATTATTTCAATGAATTTGTATGTGAAATTGAGAAGTATATTTGAAAATGCAATATCATTAAATGTCCTGAAATGTCATCAGATGTTATGTTTATCATTTAATAAAATCAAACAGGAAACGTCAACAATCATCATTTGACATTTTATATAATAGGACTTCAAAAAACCAGGAAGATTGTTTCATTTTAAAAAAGGTTTATAAACAATAGGCAGAGGCTATAAGGTAATCTTATTTCAATTAATATTTATACGTAATTTTGAATTATAATGTTCAATGCAGTATCATTAATTTTCCTGATATGTCATAAGATTTTATGTTTATAATTTAATAAATTCAAATTGCGAATCAGATTATTCATCATTTGAAATTTTATATAATAACACTTTTCAAACCTTGAGGATTAATTATTTTGGAAAACGTTTTTGAGACACTAAGCAGAGGCCGTAGGGTAATCTTTTTGCAATTAAGGTTTATACCAATTTTTGAAAAATATTAAAGAATGAGATATCATTAAATTTCCTGCAATGTCAACAGAGTTTATGTTTATCATTTAATAAATTCAAATAGTGACACAGATCATTCGTAATTTCACATTTTATATAATAAGACTTTACAAACAAGGAAGATTGTTTCGTTTTGGAAATGTTTTTGAAACACTAAGCAGACGCTATACGATAATCTTATTTCAATTAATATTTATAAGTAAATTTGCCTTATAATATACAATGCAATATCAATAATTTTCCTGAAATGTCATAAGATTTTATGTTTATCATTTAATAAATTCAAATTAAGCTATAGATTATTCATCATTTGACATTTTATATAATACCACTTTACAAACCGAGAAAATTGTTTATTTTGGAAAACTTTTTTGAGACACTAAGCAGAGGCTATAGGGTATTATTTCAATGAATGTTTATACCAATTTTTGTGTTATATTAAACAATGCAATATCATTAAATTTCCTGAAATGTCATCATATTTTATGTTTATCATTTAAGATATTCAAATAGTGAATTAGAACATTTGTCTTTTGACATTTTATATAATAAGACTTAACAAACCAGGAAGATTGATTCTTTTGAAATTGTTTTAGAAACACTAAGCAGACGCTATAAGGTAATCTTATTTCAATTAATATTTATACGTAATTTTGACGTATAAAATACAATGCAATATCATTAGTTTTCCTAAAATGTCATATGATTTTATGTTTATCATTTAATAAATTCAAATTACGCTATAGATTATTCATCATTTGACATTTTATATAATACCACTTTTCAAACCGGGAGGATTGTTTAACTTTGGACAAGGTTATTTATACACTAAGCATAGGGTATAAGGTAATCTTAATTCAATGAATTTTTATGTGAAATTGAGAAGTATATTTGAAAATGCAATATAATTAAATGTCCTGAAATGTCATCAGATGTTATGTTTATCATTTAATAAAATCAAACAGGAAACGTGAACAATCATCATTTGACATTTTTTATAATAAGACTTCAAAAAACCAGGTAGATTGTTTCATTTTAAAAATGTTTATAAACAATAAGCAGAGGCTATAAGGTAATCTTATTTCAATTATTATTTATATGTAATTTTGAATTATAATAAAAAATGCAATATCATTAAAATTCCTGCAAAATCAACAGATTTTATGTTTATCATTTAATAAATTCAAATTGCGAATCAGATTATTCATGATTTCACATTTAATATAATAACACTTTACAAACGGGGAGGAGTGTTTAATTTTGGACAAGGTTTTTGAGACACAAAGCATAGGCTATAAGGTAATCATACTTCAATGCATTTTTATGTGAAATTAAGAAGTATATTAGAAAATGCAATATCATTAAATGTCCTGGAATGTCATCAGATGTTATGCTTATCATTTAATAAGATCAAAATAAGGAACATAAACATTCATCATTTGGCATTTTATATAATAAGACTTCACAAACCAGGAGGATTGTTTCATTTTAAAAATGTTTTGGAAAAAAAGCAGAGGCTATAAGGTAATCTTATTTCAATGAATATTTATGTGAAATTGAGAAGTATATTAGAAAATGCAATATCATTAAATGTCCTGGAATGTCGTCAGATGTTATGCTTATCATTTAATAGATTCAAATAGTGAGACAGAACATTCGTAATTTTACATTTTATATAATGATACTTTACAAACAAGGAAGATAGTTTTGCTTTGAAAATGTTTTTGAAACACTAAGCAGAGGCTATAAGGTAATCGTATTTCAATGAGTGTTATACGAAATTTTGAATTATAATGAGTTTGTATGTGAAATTAAGAAGTATATTTGAAAATGCAATATCATTAAATGTCCTGAAATGTCATCAGATATTACGTTTATCATTTAATAAAATCAAACAGGAAACGTGAACAATCATCATTTGACATTTTATATAATAAGACTTCAAAAAACCAGGAAGATTGTTTCATTTTAAAAATGTTTATAAACAATAGGCAGAGGCTATAAGGTAATCTTATTTCAATTAATATTTATACGTAATTTTGATTATAATAAGCAATGCAATATCATTAAAATTCCTGCAATGTCAACTGAATTTATTTTTATAATTTAAAAAATTGAATAGTGAGACAGAACATTCATAATTTGATACTTTATATTATAAGACATTGCCAATGAGAAAGATTGTTTCATTTTGAAAATGTATTTGAAAAACTAAGCAGACACTATAAGATAATCTTATTTCAATTAATTTTTATAAGTAAATTTGACTTATAATATACAATGCAATATCATTAATTTTCTTGAAATGTCATAAGATTTTAAGTTTATCATTTAATAAATTCAAAATGCGAATCAGATTATTCATCATTTGAAATCTTATATAATAACACTTTTTAAACCTTGAGGATTTTTTATTTTGGAAAACGTTTTTGAGACGCTAACCAAAATCTATAGGGTAATCGTTTTGCAATGAATGTTTATACCAATTTTAATTATATTAAACAATGCAATATCATTAAATTTCCTGCAAAGTCATCAGAGTTTATGTTTATCATTTAATAAATTCAAATAGTGAGACAGAACATTCTTAATTTCATATTTTATATAATAACACTTTACAAACAAGGAAGATTGTTTCGTTTTGAAAATGTTTTTGAAACACTAAGTAGACGCTATAAGTTAATCTTATTTCAATTAATATTTATACGTAATTTTGACCTATAATATACAATGCAATATTATTAATTTTCATCATTTGACATTTTATATAATAACACTTTTTAAACCGGGAGGATTGTTTCATTTTGGACAATGTTATTTATACACTAAGCATAGGGTATAAGGTAATATTATTTCAATGAATTTGTATGTGAAACTGAGAAGTATATTTGAAAATGCAATATCATTAAATGTCCTGAAATGTCATCAGATGTTATGTTTATCATTTAATAAAATCAAACAGGAAACGTCAACAATCATCATTTGACATTTTATATAATAGGACTTCAAAAAACCAGGAAGAATGTTTCATTTTAAAAATGTTTATAAACAATAGGCAGAGGCTATAAGGTAATCTTATTTCAATTAATATTTATACGTAATTTTGAATTATAATGTTCAATGCAGTATCATTATTTTTCCTGATATGTCATAAGATTTTATGTTTATCATTTAATAAATTCAAATTGCGAATCAGATTATTCATCATTTGAAATTTTATATAATAACACTTTTCAATCCTTGAGGATTAATTATTTTGGAAAACGTTTTTGAGACACTAAGCAGAGGCCGTAGGGTAATCTTTTTGCAATTATTGTTTATACCAATTTTTGAAAAATATTAAAGAATGAGATATCATTAAATTTCCTGCAATGTCAACAGAGTTTATGTTTATCGTTTAATAAATTCAAATAGTGAGGCAGATCATTCTTAATTTTACATTTTATATAATAAGACTTTACAAGCAAGGAAGATTTTTTTGTTTTGGAAATGTTTTTGAAACACTAAACAGACGCTATAAGATAATCTTATTTCAATTAATATTTATAAGTAAATTTGCCTTATAATATACAATGCAATATCAATAATTTTCCTGAAATGTCATACGATTTTATGTTTATCATTTAATAAATTCAAATTGCGAACGTTTTTGAGACACTATGCGGAGGCTATAGGGTAATATTTCAATGAATGTTTATACCAATTTTTGAGTTATATTAAACAATACAATATCATTAAATTTCCTGAAATGTCATCATATTTTATGTTTATCATTTAAGATATTCAAATAGTGAATCAGAACATTTGTCTTTTGACATTTTATATAATAAGACTTTACAAACCAGGAAGATTGATTCTTTTGAAATTGTTTTTGAAACACTAAGCAAACGCTATTAGGTAATGTTATTTCAATTAATATTTATACGTAATTTTGCCGTATAAAATACAATGCAATATCATTAGATTTCCTAAAATGTCATATGATTTTATGTTTATCATTTAATAAATTCAAATTACGATATAGATTATTCATCATTTGACATTTTATATAATACCACTTTTTAAACCGGGAGGATTGTTTAACTTTGGACAAGGTTATTGTTCCGTATTTAAACTTAATATAGACTCATTTCCTTTATTTTAAACTCGCCGCCAAAGTCAGACAAGCTCACCCGCGATAAGGTTTCTGCCGTTTGGACTGGCAGAGCAGGTTAGACCTTTCGGGAGTGTAGATCGATCCTCTACGTTCTAATATATTATTATACTTTCAATCTCCGTACCTTAGGTACTAGCACCCGTAAATGTAACTATTTTGTTAATGTTTAAACTTATTGTTATCAGTGCGTGGAGTACGAACAAGTTTTCTGGCCAGAAATCGCCTATTTAATACGCGAGTGTGATAAGTGCGTATTCCATGGTGCACGTAAGTACAACCTATTAGTTTATATAATTATAATAATAATTGGTCCTCCGAAAGTATTGTTACCAAACAAATTTGGTCCTCCGGGCCGGATCTTGAGCCTTAAGACCTATACATAAAAATAAAATAAAATACATTTCATTATATGTGTTCATTCTACAATTTCTACAAGTTTTTTCAAACTTTGTCTGTGCATGCAAACACTGGAAAACTAGTTTCATGTAGCAGTATATGATACAGCTGATCCTCTCTTATCTTTGTTTGGCTTTGGCGTGCATTAATGTGTTGGTTTAAATTAATTGTAAAGTTTATGAAAAGTGATTTCAGTTATCTCATTGAGCCTACTTCGATTTATTGTTTACTTAAGCTTATTTATCTCTCCGTTAAACATATACGCTCATAGGCCTAACCTCTTTAAACCATTTTGTAATTTAAAAATTAAAGCAGTTATCTCATCTTCTACTATAAAACTATCATTTAATCATGGCAAAATCTTTGGCAGTTATTAAATCAAGAAAGACAATATATTTAGTCAAATTCAAGAGATTTTTGATCTAACAAAAAAAACATCTGATAAGTCAATCCTGCAAAAATTGTTGGTGCGCGCTAAATCTATAAATAGGCTTCGTGAAGAATTTTCTGATATTTTAGACATTTATCATGAACTAGAAATACAGGCTAACCCGAATTTTCAACCCAACTATGCTCCTCTTAACAGCATCAATGAGTTAGTTGATTATGTTAATTCTACCGTATATTCGATAGAAAGTAAGATGTCATCAACAAGGCCTAAATGTGAAATAGTTACTCCTCAGTTACATATACGACTGCCTAAGCTTGAACTCAAGCATTTCGATGGTGAATTTCTCGAATGGATGTCATTCATTAATATATTTAACGCTAGCATTCATGAAAATGCATCGTTACCAGCAGTTTCTAAACTTCAATATTTATTGAGCGTTATCTCAGGAGAACCGCTAAATTTAATTAAATCTCTCCCTATTTCTGACGCTAATTATAAAGTGACCTATGACTTATTAAAAGAAAGATATCACTCGCCGAGGCGGTTAGTTACTTTACACCTCAATCAAATTTTAGATTTGCCCTCTGTAAACAACACGCCTAAACAAATGAGAAATTTTGTAAATTTATACTCAGAAAATATACAAGCTCTTAAAGGTCTTGACATCGATATCACTAGTAAAAATCCTTTGCTATCTGCTATGCTTTTACGAAAAATGGATAGTGAACTTAGGAACCGTTTTGAAAACTTCCGTTCATCAAGTGTTACTCAAGAGAGAGTTGACTCCACTACAATACCTGATGCAGCGGAAATTATTAAGTTTTTAAATAAAGAATGTAATGAAGTTGAAGATGCCAATCTTCATTCTCCTTTCACCTCGAAACCCTCCTCGTCTGGATCACGCACCCCCTCTGGTTCCCAAAATAAATACTTTAAACAAAAAGTATCACTAATGTCCTACAATTATGGAGAAGGCTCCTCCATTAAAGTTAAACCTCATCCATGCTTTATATGTAATAAAATTGATCATAAGGTATATTCGTGTCCGGACTTCAAGAGTCAGGACGCCAAATCCCGTCTCAAAATTGTAAAGGAAAAGGGGCGTTGTACCTCATGCCTGGGTACTCACCATCTTAAGGACTGTAGGTCAAAGTTTAGTTGCTACAAATGCCACAAAAATCATCATACATTATTACATTTTGAAAACCACTCTACGATGCAACGGACCACACCTCAAACTTCGTGTCAAGACTCTCCGACACTTCAACAGGAAATAACCCCTTCTCCAATCACTATGACCTGTCAAGAAAAGCAGAATACGTTTCAAATCTCTAATACTGTTCTCTTAGGCACTCTACTTGTTAAGCTTACGTCTAACGGTATTACTCATGTATTTCGTGCTCTTGTTGACTCTGGCAGTCAATCTTGTTTTCTCACAGAGCGTGCTGCTCAATTATTGTGTGCTCCTCGTACTAAGACCACTCATAGTGTGGTAGGATTGTCTCAGGTACCCTTACGCTCAAAAGGTCTCACCTCAGTTGCTGTTGAAACTCTTGGGGGCAAGGTTATTTCAATTATTGAAAGATTTTTAATATTGGAAAAAATATGTGTTAACCTACCAAGCACACAGGTAGACTCTGAAGTTCTTTCCAAGGTTCGTCCTTATGTTTTGGCAGACCCTACGTTTCACTTGCCAGGAGGCATAGACGTTCTTCTTGGTGGTGCTTTATTTCCACTCATACTTACTCAAGAATCTTATAACCTCGGACCTGGTTTACCCAGGCTAATAGGCACACACTTTGGCTTTTTAGTAATGGGTAACGCACCATGTCTATCTGGCAGTGAACTTCATAGTAACTCCAGCTCTCAATTATCAACTACACTTAGAGTTGTCAACGACATTGACCTTCACGACTCACTACAAAGGTTTTGGCAACAGGAAGAACCCCCTGCTGTGTCTAAGCTTTCTCAAGAAGATACATTATGTGAAGATCACTTTCTCGCCACTCATACTCGGGACCAATCTGGCCGATATTGCGTCCGACTACCATTCAAGACTGAACATCCTCCTCTGGGTCAATCTCGTTTAAATGCAGAAAAAAGACTGCACTCTCTAGAGAAGAAATTTAGTGCTCAACCTCAATTTAAATCCCTATATACTGATTTTATGGCTGACTACTTAGCCTCTGGTCACATGATATACGCTCATAATACTGATCTAACTGTACCTCATTACTTCCTTCCTCACCATGGTGTTTTAAAGGAGGCTAGCAGCACAACTCGTTTACGTACTGTATTTGATGCTAGTTCTGAAACCTCTAATGGTATTTCTCTTAATAATATTTTATTAACAGGCAAAAAGATGCAAACGAATATTTGTGATTTATTACTAATATTTCAGATTCATAACGTTGTTTTTTCTTGTGACATTCGTCAAATGTATAGACAGGTAAAAATGCACCCTGATGACCAGTGCTATCAGATGATCTTATGGCGTGAAAGTCCAGATCAGCCCTCTTTAATCTACAAGCTCACGACAGTGACTTACGGAGTGAATTGTTCACCGTATCTTGCCATTAGAACCTTACATCAGCTCGCTGCAGACGAAGGTGACTCCTATCCTGAAGCTGCAAATATTCTACGCACGCAGACGTTCGTAGATGACATCATCTCTGGAGCTGACTCTGAAGAAAAGGCTTTGAGCCTCCGTAAGCATCTCATCTCGCTCCTGGCTCGCGGAGGCTTTGAACTACGCAAATGGACATCTAACTCCAGTCAACTGCTGCAAGATCTTCCTGATGCTCATTTAGAGACCCCTGTATTCCTTCAAGGCAGTAAACAACCACATTTCACTATATTAGGTCTTCACTGGTCACCCTCTACCGATACGTTTACCTATAATTTGAATTTTCCTCACAATTCCAGGACTAAACGTCAAATTCTCGATATCATTGCCCAGATTTAAGACCCTTGTGGCTTTCTCTCACCCATTGTTATGTGGGCCAAACGTTTTATGCAACTACTCTGGATCAAAGGATTGAGCTGGGATGAACCACTTCCATCTGAACAATTGAAATTATGGCAAACCTTTACAGACTCGGCTAATACTCTACGAGAAATTGTAATTCCTCGTGCATTACGAATAACACACTCGAGAAACTTTGAGTTACACGGTTTCTCAGATGCTTCTGAGAACGGTTATGCCGCCGTCGTTTACTTGAGATGCCAACTTAGCGACGACTCTGTGTTAATTCGGCAAGTAATATCGAAGACTCGGGTAGCCCCTCTGAAAAGGCTCACGGTACCTCGATTAGAGCTAAGTGCAGCTCATTTACTCGCCCAACTAGTGGGATATGTTATCTCTCTTTTTGAAAAAAGGGTGGAATTTTCTTCTGTATTTCTATGGTGTGAATCGACAGTAACACTGACATGGTTACAAACACCTCTTCATCGATTGAAGATGTTTGTCGCCAACCGGGTAGCCCAGATACAAGAATTAGTGCCTTTTCATTACTGGAGACACGTAGCGTGTGAAGATAATCCTGCTGATTGCGCGTCGCGTGGGTTACTTCCTAAAGATTTACCACAGCACTCATTATGGTGGTACGGCCCCTTTTGGCTACAAAAATCTAATCATAACTGGCCGGTATCTCATTTTATGCCTGCAAAACTTACTGACACAGGAGAAGAGAAACCCATTTCACCTATATCTCTCATATCAACTGCTCCTCATGAATGGGAGCTCCTCACTCAGTTTTCTCACTTTAGCCGACTCCAGCGTGTGATGTCTTATATTTTGCGATTTACTCATAACGCTCGTCATTCAAGAAAGCTCGATGGTCCTCTCAACACTCTGGAAATGAGGGCGTCAAGACTGGCAATTTTCAAGATGGTTAAAGAGTCAGCGTTCAGAGACTACATCGTTGCCATGAAGAAGGATCCAACTACACCTGCCTCGTCACAACTCCGCCGACTCTCTCCTTTTCTCGACAAGGATGGTATCCTACGAGTGGGAGTCTCAACGCTTTAAAACTTCCTACTCTTACCGACCTTTTTACCCTGCCTTACCTTGGCCCTTTCTTTTCATCAATTGCTAAGTCAGTAAGAAAGTAATGGTTTATCCATTGACTACGAACCTAATTTCATAGACCTGTGCCTCAAGGAATAAACCTCTCAGAGGAACCAACCCCTGAATTTTTGATAAAACCAATTAGCCTCCGATAAGCCCTGTTCAAGCTCCTTTTCGGGTAGTGGAATCTTTGAGAGACACTTGTGATTTAAAGACTATACCTGGATACATAGTGAACTTATCTTATTTAGAATGAAAACACAGCTAATTGGAAAATATACCTTTTTATTTATTTGTTCCAAGGTTCAAATTAATTATTATTGTTTTTATTTAATTTAACAGGATTTTCTTGACTAATTACTTTTTCAAAATTTCATACAATTTGCCATTTAATTAAACATTATTATCTCATTCTATGTTTTTAAATTTTCTTATTACCATTAATTTTGTATATAATTTAAATTATCAAAGTTACCATAATTAATTTTGTATATAGTTTTGATTGTTACAGTTAAATTTAACATATTTTAAAATCTGATTCTTTTTCAAACACTTAATATTACTATTTAATGCCTTTAGGCCAGGCCTTGAACAATTAACTTCTTTAGAAATTATTCATTAGAAATTTACTTAGAAAAAGCCATATAAGATATACATCTTTATACTTAATCCATACATTCCCACAGCGATGGGAATGGAAAGTCAATTTTGAATCTTTGTTACTTAAATTTGGGTAACCTAAGAGAGTTGACTAATCAGTCCCTTAGGTTATTCCCATCTTATTTAATTTTGAAATTAAGTTAATATAATTTGAAGTAAAATGTTATTAAAAAAGAATAATTAAATTGATTATATAACCTTGTACTGTAGAAATCTTTTTATCTTCATTAATGTTGTCATCTGTCGGTCCCATTACAGCTTCAAGGGTCTTGGTAGGTAGGCGTCTCTCCATAATTTCGGTTAATCTTCTTATTTTCTTTAATTTTGCATTTTGGTGGTCGAAATTTTGTTCTGGGTATATATGAGCTATTGCTCATATATATCTTCCTTCCCCTGATCACATCGTAGCACTTTTTACTCTGTTTCTAGTACATGTTTTTCTTGTCCTTTTCGCATGGTACAAAAACACGTCTGCTCGCCTTGAGAGCCTAATGCATTCCAATTCTGGATAGCGTCCCTTTTGTGAGGCCCCACTTCATAGTATCCATTTTTCAACTTTTGACCAATCAGAAAGCCGTTGCCATGGCAATTGACTTTGTTTGTTCGGAAATTCTGAACTAAGATTAGTTTCACTTTTTGTAAAAGGCGTTTCTGTATTCTGATGTGTCCTTTCCATTTTTACCTTTTATTTAATAACGTATTTGACTTTATTTCTTCTTATTTAATTTAATTTACTTTTTAAAATTCCTAATCCAAAGTTCGACTGTAGCGCTTTCGTTTCGTAGTGACAAGATTTATAATCAATACCCTAAGCGGATTTTTCCGGAATCAAATATGACTGCTTCTAGTATAACCTAATTTCTAGGCTATTATATTTTAACATTTAATCTTTACTTATACATAAATACTATTTTCCCTAGCTAGGCCTAATTTACTTTCCTCACATCTTATAAATTTACATTCTTTATTCCTGATTATATTTAATTACAATTATTTTAATAGCCGGCATCTAGGCCGAGTTTGTTATTCTACACAATTACCGTCTTTTTTGTATACATAATTTAGGCTATCCACTTTAAAGTGATAATTTTTCTTATTGATTATAATTTATGTTTTTTAAGTCTAAAGTTATTTCTAATTTTCTTCATTTTACTATTATTTACCCTAGTTTTAATATTATTATTATTATAATGCTTTAAAATATTTACATATAACTTTAGCCAATTATTTAAACAGGTTAGGTTTAATTCTGGTATTCTGTACAATTACCCTGATTCTTTGCATCGAACATTCTGGCCGCTGCACTACGGATGTGCAACATCCTGTGATTTTGCCCAAACGACATCATGTCGTCAACCTTCTTATTGATTTTTATCATCGAAAATACTTACACTCGGGCGCTCAATTGACTCAATCACTTCTTGCACAGGATATGTGGATACTCTCGGCCCGAAGTGTAATACGCTCTCGCATTTTTCAATGTGTTGTATGTTTTCGACACAAGCCTCACAATAAATCTCCGCTCATGGGTGATTTACCAAAAGCAAGATTAACTCCTTCTCGTCCGTTTCTCAACACCGGAATTGACTACGGAGGTCCTTTTAACATCAAGATGCACAATTTGCGCTCGATTCGCTTGACAAAAGCATATATTTGTATCTTTGTTTGCCTTGTGACAAAGGCTGTACACATTGAAGTAGTATCGGACCTGTCGACAGATGGGTTTATTGCCGCTCTCATGCGATTTGTGTCTAGACGCGGTCTTTGCACAAATATTTATTCTGACTGTGGAACGAATTTCGTTGCAGCGAATAATGCTTTACAAAATCTCATCATCTCTTCAGGCCGAACCCCTCTTGCTGAGTTCTCATCACAACACAATATCAACTTTCATTTCAACCCGCCTGCAGCTCCTCATCAAGGTGGTCTTTGGGAAACAGCAATCAAGAGTGCAAAACATCACCTCCGACGTGTCATCGGTGAACATATTTTAACTCTATGTGAATTTTCCACTCTCACAACTCAAGTAGAGGTTATTTTGAATTCGAGACCTCTCACACCTCTGTCAAACGACGCCTCAGACCTCAATGCACTCACCCCGGGTCACTTCTTAATAGGATCTTCATTGGTTTCAGTTCCAGAAGAGGATCTTTTCAACGTACCTGCCAACCGACTCAAGCACTGGCATCTAATCAAGGCCTTTCACCAGCGTATTTGGAAGAGATGGCATCTAGAATATATCCATACTCTTCAGCAACGGGGGAAGTGGAACGTGCCAACTGTCAACCTACGCGTCGGCGACCTCGTGTTAGTCCAGCAACCTGCACCACCTCTCGCATGGCCTCTGGCTAGGATAAGTAGTGTTTCTCCAGGAAAGGATGGTGTAGTAAGAGTGTTTCATTTGAAGACAAAGCAGGGAACCTTGACAAGACCTGCTCACAAGGTTTTCCCTCTACCTCTACGCTCATAATGAACTTGCGCCATAGGGTGCTCAATTTTTTGTAAAAAAGGATATTTTTATTTTCTTTTATGAACTTTTTTTATTTTTGATAAACTCTCAACATATTATATTTGTGTTAGTTCTCTTTAAATCCTAGAAGGATTCAAGGCCCCCTGTATGTTCCGTATTTAAACTTAATATAGACTCATTTCCATTATTTTAAACTCGCCGCCAAAGTCAGACAAGCTCACCCGCGATAAGGTTTCTGCCGTTTGGACCGGCAGAGCAGGTTAGACCTTTCAAGAGTGTAGATCGATCCACTACGTTCTAATATATTATTATACTTTCAATCTCCGTACCTTAGGTACTAGCACGTGTAAATGTAACTATTTTAATAATGTTTAAACTTATTGTTATCAGTGCGTGGAGTACGAACACGTTTTCTGGCCAGAAATCGCTTATTTAATACGCGAGTGTGATAAGTGCGTATTCCATGGTGCACGTAAGTACAATCTATTAGTTTATATAATTATAATAATTATTGGTCCTCCGAAAGTAATGTTACCAAACAGTTATTTATACACTAAGCATAGGGTATAAGGTATTCTTATTTCAATGAATTTGTATGTGAAATTGAGAAGTATATTTGAAAATGCAATATAATTAAATGTCCTGAAATGTCATCAGATGTTATGTTTATCATTTAATAAAATCAAACAGGAAACGTGAACAATCATCATTTAACATTTTATATAATAAGACTTCAAAAAACCAGGAAGATTGTTTCATTTTAAAAATGTTTATAAACAATAAGCAGAGGCTATAAGGTAATCTTATTTCAATTATTATTTATACGTAATTTTGAATTATAATAAAAAATGCAATATCATTAAAATTCCTGCAAATTCAACAGATTTTATGTTTATCATTTAATAAATTCAAATTGCGAATCAGATTATTCATCATTTCACATTTAATATAATAACACTTTTCAAACGGGGAGGAGTGTTTAATTTTGGACAAGGTTTTTGAGACACAAAGCATAGGCTATAAGGTAATCTTACTTCAATGCATTTTTATGTGAAATTAAGAAGTATATTAGAAAATGCAATATCATTAAATGTCCTGGAATGTCATCAGATGTTATGCTTATCATTTAATAAGATCAAAATAGGGAACATGAACATTCATCATTTGGCATTTTATATAATAATACTTCACAAACCAGGAGGATTGTTTCATTTTTAAAATGTTTTGGAAAAAAAGCAGAGGCTATAAGGTAATCTTATTTCAATGAATGTTTATGTGAAATTGAGAAGTATATTAGAAAATGCAATATCATTAAATGTCCTGGAATGTCGTCAGATGTTATGCTTATCATTTAATAGATTCAAATAGTGAGTCAGAACATTCGTAATTTTACATTTTATATAATGATACTTTACAAACAAGGAAGATAGTTTTGTTTTGAAAATGTTTTTGAAACACTAAGCAGAGGCTATAAGGTAATCGTATTTCAATGAGTGTTATACGAAATTTTGAATTATAATGAGTTTGTATGTGAAATTAAGAAGTATATTTGAAAATGCAATATCGTTAAATGTCCTGAAATGTCATCAGATATTACGTTTATCATTTAATAAAATCAAACAGGAAACGTGAACAATCATCATTTGACATTTTATATAATAAGACTTCAAAAAACCAGGAAGATTGTTTCATTTTAAAAATGTTTATAAACAATAGGCAGATGCTATAAGGTAATCTTATTTCAATTAATATTTATACGTAATTTTGATTATAATAAGCAATGCAATATCATTAAAATTGCTGCAATGTCGACTGATTTTATGTTTATAATTAAAAAAATTGAATAGTGAGACAGAACATTCATAATTTGATACTTTAGATAATAAGACATTGCCAATGAGAAAGATTGTTTCATTTTGAAAATGTATTTGAAAAACTAAGCAGACACTATAAGATAATCTTATTTCAATTAATTTTTATAAGTAATTTTGACTTATAATATACAATGCAATATCATTAATTTTCTTGAAATGTCATAAGATTTTAAGTTTATCATTTAATAAATTCAAAATGCGAATCAGATTATTCATCATTTGAAATCTTATATAATAACACTTTTTAAACCTTGAGGATTTTTTATTTTGGAAAACGTTTTTGAGACGCTAACCAAAATCTATAGGGTAATCGTTTTGCAATGAATGTTTATACCAATTTTAATTATATTAAAGAATGAGATATCATTAAATTTCCTGCAATGTCAACAGAGTTTATGTTTATCATTTAATTAATTCAAATAGTGAGGCAGATCATTCGTAATTTCACATTTTATATAATAAGACTTTACAAACAAGGAAGATTGTTTTGTTTTGGAAATGTTTTTGAAACACTAAGCAGACGCTATAAGATAATCTTATTTCAATTAATATTTATAAGTAAATTTGCCTTATAATATACAATGCAATATCAATAATTTTCCTGAAATGTCATAAGATTTTATGTTTATCATTTAATAAATTCAAATTGCGACTCATTTTATTCATCATTTGACAATTTATATAATAACACTTTACAAACCGAGAACATTGTTTATTTTGGAAAACGTTTTTGAGACACTATGCGGAGGCTATAGGGTAATATTTCAATGAATGTTTATACCAATTTTTGAGTTATATTAAACAATGCAATATCATTAAATTTCCTGAAATGTCATTATATTTTATGTTTATCATTTAAGATATTCAAATAGTGAATCAGAACATTTGTCTTTTGACATTTTATATAATAAGACTTTACAAACCAGGAAGATTGATTCTTTTGAAATTGTTTTTGAAACACTAATCAGACGCTATAAGGTAATCTTATTTCAATTAATATTTATACGTAATTTTGACGTATAAAATACAATGCAATATCATTAGTTTTCCTAAAATGTCATATGATTTTATGTTTATCATTTAATAAATTCAAATTACGATATAGATTATTCATCATTTGACATTTTATATAATACCACTTTTCAAACCGGGAGGATTGTTTAACTTTGGACAAGGTTATTTATACACTAAGCATAGGGTATAACGTATTCTTATTTCAATGAATTTGTATGTGAAATTGAGAAGTATATTTGAAAATGCAATATAATTAAATGTCCTGAAATGTCATCATATGTTATGTTTACCATTTACTAAAATCAAACAGGAAACGTGAACAATCATCATTTGACATTTTTTATAATAAGACTTCGAAAAACCAGGTAGATTGTTTCATTTTAAAAATGTTTATAAACAATAAGCAGAGGCTATAAGGTAATCTTATTTCAATTATTATTTATAAGTAATTTTGACTTATAATATATAATGCAATATCATTAATATTCCTGAAATGTCATAAGATTTTAAGTTTATCATTTATTAAATTCAAATTGCGAATCAGATTATTCATCATTCGACATCTTATATAATAACACTTTTCAAACATTGAGGACTGTTTATTTTGGTAAAAGGTTTTTGAGACACTAAACATAGGCTATAAGGTAATCTTATTTCAATGAATTTTTATGTGAAATTGAGAAGTATATTTGAAAATGCAATATCATTAAATGTCCTGAAATGTCATCAGATATTACGTTTATCATTTAATAAAATCAAACAGGAAACGTGAACAATCATCATTTGACATTTTATATAATAAGACTTCAAAAACCAGGAAGATTGTTTCATTTTTAAAATGTTTATAAACACTAAGCAAAGGTTATAAGGTAATCTTATTTCAATTAATATGTATACGTAATGTTGACTTATAATATACAATGCAATATCATTAATTTTCCTGAAATGTCATAGGATTTTATGTTTATCATTTAATAAATTCAAATTGCGAATCAGAATATTCATCATTTGAAATTTTATATAATAACACTTTTCAACTCTTGAGGACAGTTTATTTTGGAAAACGTTTTTGAGACACTAAGCAGAATCTGTAGGGTAATCTTTTTTCAATGAATGTTTATACCAATTCTTTAATTATATTAAACAATGCAATATCATTAAATTTCCAGCAATGTCATCAGAGTTTATGTTTATCATTTAATAAATTCAAATAGTGGGACAGATCATTCGTAATTTCACATTTTATATAATAAGACTTTACAAACAAGGAAGATGGTTTCGTTTTGAAAATGTTTTTGAAACACTAAGCAGACGCTATATGGTAATCTTATTTCAATTAATATTTATAAGTAAATTTGCCTTATAATATACAATGCAATATCAATAATTTTCCTGAAATGTCATAAGATTTTATGTTTATCATTTAATAAATTCAAATTGCGACTCAGATTATTCATCAATTGACATTTTATATAATAACACTTTTCAAACCGGGAGGATTGTTTAATATTGGACAAGGTTATTTATACACTAAGCATTGGCTATAAGGTAATCTTATTTCAATGAATGTTTATGTGAAATTGAGAAGTAGGGGAGAGGTGGATAAAACGGGATAGGTTGACAAAACGGAATACTTAGCCCATGGACCCGACTAGTGCAGCTATCACTCGGGAAACGAATGAAACTAGTTCAAGGCTGCTATGATAGCATTCTCAGATGATCGCTTTAAGGAAGGAGTTGTTTTTTAAAAGTTACTACTGGAGAAAGTTTTTCACTGAGTTTCTGTCTGTTTTTGTACGTCTTCGCGCTGTGAATATAATATTCTTCCGACTCTATACATTGGAGCATATTTTCGGTAAGTACCACATTTTCTTAAGTGTTTATTGACGAACAATGTCGTATACAATCATCCTAGTTTTACTTTACGTTTGAGACGCCAGCCATGTTTGTTTTAGAAATGTCACAAGTTGGACAAAACGGGACACTATGGAGTTGGATAAAACGGGATACAGGTTTTTCGTGTCCCGTTTTAGCCGACCACTTTCTCTATTACTCGATTATTTAATAAATTACATTTAATAAATAAAATAAAATAAAGTAATACATTTTTGATTTTTAACTTATATAAATATATATTTAAACTAATAATTTCCTGCTTGTTGGTTGCAGAAAACAAAATGCCACCCAAGTATCAAAGGACTTCTACCAGAAACAGTTGGGGTGAGACAAACATGGCTGCGGCTATTCGGGAAGTTTGGGACGGAACTATGGGCTTTAAAAGAGCAGCAATGTGACATGGAGTCCCAAAAACAACACTAAGCATAGTTTTAACCGAGAAAAAAAGATGGCAGGAAAATGTTGGTTGTATTCGTTTCTTCGCAGACATAAAGAACTTAGCTTAAGAAATCCAGAACCTACCAGTATGGCCCGAGCAAAAGGGTTTAACCGCCCAGCTGTCAAAAAGTTTTTTGATCTCTTGGGTGCCCTCATTCAAAAACATAAATTTGCTCCCAATAATATCTATAATGTAGATGAAACAGGGATACTAACAGTAACTAACAAGCCTTCAAAGGTTTTGGCTTTAAGAGGTTAATCAAGTGGGTAGTTTATCTTCTGCCGAACGAGGAGTTTTAGTTACAGTTGAAACTTGCATTAGTGCTGCTGGGGTTTTTGTCCCTCCTATGTTTGTATTTCCTACAGTGAAGGAAAATCCAAGACTTATGGATGATGCTTTCCCAGGCTCATTTGCAGTGTATCACAAGACCGCCTGGATCAACAAGGATAACTTCCTTGTTTGGTTTAAGAAATTCGTTGAATTTTCAAACCCTACTCCTGAGAAGGCAGTATTGTTGCTACTTGATGGACATAACAGCCACACCAAAAGTCTAGAACTTATAAATTTAGCAAGGAAAAATAATGTAATCATCCTTACTTTTCCTCCACACACAAGCCATCGCCTTCAACCCCTGGATGACAGTTTCATGGCTCCAATTAGCACATATTACAAACAAGAAGTTCGGAAGTGGCTATTTAATCATCCAGGTAGGTGCGTTACGATATACGAGGTCGGAAAACTATTTAACGCAGCATTTTCACGTGCAGCTGTTGTGGAAACCGCCGTGAAAGGGTTCAGTAAGACTGGTATAAGACCTTACAACTGTGATGTCTTCCCAGATCACTTGTTTGCGCCCTCCCTCACCACAGATTACCCATTGCCTGAAGATCTGATCAGCAATGATTTGCAACAAAGTGAAGCAGATTCAGACAAAGCTCCATTGAACGACCCAGAGATATTGCTCTCCCAGTCAGAAGAAAATCCAGGCATGCTCCAAGAACCACCGCACAAAGAACTCCAAACTGAAAGTACCACAAGCGTAGGGCTAGACCAAACTTCAACCTCCTCAGGGTACAAAGGCTTAGGAATCAGTCACTATCGACCTACACTGCCATTTTCGATTTCTCCCAAGTTTTTTCTGCCTGTTCCTCAAGTTCAAGGACCTCGCCCTGAAAAATATGTTGACAGAAGGAAGGGGAAAACTGTTGTGATAACATCAGCCCCATATAAAAATGAATTAGAACAAGAAGAAAAGGAGAGAAAAGAAAAAGAAAGAATACAGGAACTCAAAGAAAAGGCTGCTAAGAAATCCGTTTTCAAAATTCCAAAAGACAGAGCTGTTAAAAATAAAAGGGCAGGAATTAAAAAAAAAGAGATCTTAGCCAAACCTGAAACTGCAAAAACGGAAACAGGAACACCTAATCTGGATGGTAAAAGCCAAAATAAGAAGAGTTCTGAAAAACTTTCAGGTAGTCAGGAATTGGTGTCTGAAGACGAAACTGAAGGGGAAGAAACCTGCATTTTTTGTAATTTTTTATACGTTGACTCTAAGGGTGGTGAAGGTTGGATTCAATGTACTGGCTGCAATAGTTGGGCTCACGAAGCATGTTCTAAGGCAGAAGAGGACGATGATACCTTTTTGTGCGATTTTTGTGCTTATTTTAAACATTAAGTTTAAAGAGAACATTAGTAATTCATTTTCCGTTAACTATGTCTTTAAAGTTTAATGGAAATAACCCTATCCCGTTTTGTCCAACCTAGGTTGGATAAAACGGGATATGTAGAGTTTTCATAAATGCTTTTTTTCACTATGTTACAGTAATTAAAAATATAACATTAAACATTATTTGTAGACTTGTAATATTAATATATATATATATATATATATATATATATATATATATATATATATATATATATATATATATATTGTAATATTAATAAAAATATTTGCATTTTATATTTAACACTTTTTGGGAAGTAAACACAAAAAAAGTAAATGGTATCCCGTTTTGTCCAACTCTCCCCTATATTTGAAAGTGCAATATCATTAAATGTCCTGGAATGGCATCAGATGTTATCTTTATCATCATTTAATAAATTAACATTGCGAATCAGAGCATTCATCATTTGACATTTTATATAATAAGACTTTACAAAACAGGAAGAATGTTTCATTTTGAAGATGTTTTTGAAATACTAAGCAGTGGTTTCAAGGTATCTTATTGCAATGATTGTTTATACGGAATTTTGAATTATAATAAACAATGCAATATCATTAATATTCCTGCAAAATCAACAGATTTTATGTTTATCATTTAATAAATTCATATAGCGAAACAGAACATTCTTCATTTGACATTTTACATAATAACACTTTACAAAACCGGGAAGATTGTTTGATTTTTAAAAACGTTTTTGAACACTAGGCAGATTCTATAAAGTAATCTCATTTGAATGAATGTTTATACGAAATTTTTTCATTTTGAAAAATGTTTTTGAAACACTATTCATATTCTATAAGGTATTCTTATTTCAATGAATGTTTACACGAAATTTTGAATTATAATAAACATTGGAATATTATTAAATTTCCTGCAATATCATCAGTTTTTATGTTTATCATTTAATAATTTGAAATAGTGAGGCAGATCATTCATAATTGCAAATCACAACATTCATTACTTGACATTTTATATGATAAGACTTTCGAAAACCAGGAAGATGGTTTCATTTTGAAGATGTTTTTGAAACACTAAGCAGAACCTATAAGGTAATCTTACTTCATTGAATGTTTATACGAAATTTTGAATTATAATAAACTATAGCAATATCATTAAATTTCCTGAAATGTCATCAGAATTTATGTTTATTATTTAATAAATTTAAATAGCGAATCAAAACATTCAGCATTTGACATTTTATATAATAAGAATCTACAAACCAGGAAGATTTTTTCATTTAAAAATGTTTTTGAAACACTATACAGAGGCCATAAGGTAATCTTATTTCAATGAATGTGTATACGAAATTTTGAATTATAATGAGCAATGCAATATCATTACATTTCCTGCAATGACAACAGGTTTTATGTTTATCATTTAATAAATTCAAATAGCGAAACAGAACATTGATCAATTGACATTTTATAGAATAACACTTTTCAAACTGGGATTATTGTTTTAATTTGGAAAACGTTTTTGAAACACTAAGAATATAGTATAAGGTAATCTTATTTCAATGAATGTTTATACGAAATTTTGAATTATCATAAACAATGCATTATCAATATATTTCCTGAAATTTCATCAGATTTTATATTTATCATTTAATAAATTCAAATAGTGAGACACAACTTTCATCATTTGACATTTTATATAAAAAGACTTTACAAACCAGGAAGATTGTTTCATTTTGAAAATATTTTTGAAACACTATGCGGAGGCTATAAGGTAATCCTATTTCAATGAATGTATATATATGAAATTTTGAATTTTAATAAACATTGCAATATCAATAAATTTCTTGAAATGTTATCAGATTTTATGTTTATCATATAATAAGATTAAATAGCGAAACAAGACAATCATCATTTGACATTTTATATAATAACACTTTACAAACCCGGAAGATGGTTTTATTTTGGAAAACGGTTTTGAGACACTAAGCAGAGACTATATGGTTATCACATATCAATGAATGTTTATGTGAAATTGAGAAGTATTTTAGAAAATGCAATATCATTAAATGTCCTGCAATGTCATCAGATGGTATGTTTATCATCATTTAATAAATTCAAATTGTGAAACAGAACATTCATCATTTGACATTTTACATAATAACACTTTACACACCAGGAAGGTTGTTTCATTTTGAAAATGTTTTTGAAACACTAAGCAGAGGCAATGAGGTAATCTTATTTCATTGAATGTTTATATGAAATTTTGAATTATATTGAACAATGTAATGTCGATAAATTTCCTGAAATGTCATCACATTTTATGTTTATCTTTAATAAATTCAAATCGCGAATCAGAACATTCGAGAAAAAGAACCTTTATGGAATAACCAGGTAGCGTGGGCCGTCTGGTTTCCTTAACCCAAAATTGTCGAAGGGCAGGTTGATTACTCGATGCCCTTAAAAACAATGCATAAACTGATGAGCAATTTTACAATTTGGACAAGTATTCGTAACCGTAGCAACGCTCGACTGAGACGGTAGTTCTGCTCTTCCAGCTAATACAAAAAGACTGGGAATCTTGTTTAGATTTTATTCTTTGAAAAAGAATACAGAAGTCTCTCCTTCCCCTTAATAATAATGTATTATATACATATAGATATAGTTTTGTATGGATGATGCTCTACTAGGGACTTCCGTGATAACCCCAGGGTCTGGTGGCGTTGACTCGCCTGTGGGATTTTTTTATATATGTATATGAAAACGGAATTTCAAATATATGAAACCAATATGAAAACAGAGTTGTAAGCTTTCGAATGATCATTTGATCTTTGCGAATCGTCAACGTTAACATTCATAGAAGTTTATTCCTATGTAGTAAAACTTTGTCCATAAAACTTCCAAAAGAAGTATGTACTTATTACAAGGTAGTTGTTATAGACCTGGAGGGTAGATGTATTCAAGACTGCTTCAGGACCCTAGAAGGACTAATAGCGTTACTGTGCCCATTGCTGTATGTTTACTACATATGCTTACTTCGTAGATTTTTTAACAATTTGTGTCCCTCTCGCAATCAATTTTTTTTATTGCTAGAAATAAATTTACGTATGCATCACGAATTGGGCAAATAACACCCGATGATATTTCGTTTATGTATTCGCTATTAGCAGGCATTACTTGTGTTTATATATCCCATGAAACGTTCATTGAAGACAAAAATATCGAAAATAATAAATTTAGGTGAACTGTCTCCACATGTAAGCATGTTCTGATATTTGTATTTGGAAAATATTTAATGAATACTGATTATTATATTAAAATCAGTCCGTGAATTTTGTTCTGTTTATAAATAAAAGAAATAAAAAAGTTAGCACATTTTTATTAAATTATTTTTAAAGCAATTGTAAATAATTGAACGCGTTTCTTCCTATCATTTATTATATTTGAAAAACAAGATTGTCAGTACACTCATGACTAAAACGTGTAAACCAAATGTTTTAATTCTATAAGTCTATACCCTAATTACGAATTGAAAATACCATCTAATTGAAGTCTCCATAAGTTTCCAAGTAGACATACATGACATAAAAACTAATTAAGGCTATTGTTTCTCATATAATTTAAATTTTAGATTTTAATCAAGATTTTAAATCAGATTTTGTTGATAAACTTAAAATTTAATGTTAGTATAATCAGTTTTGAGATATATTTTTGTAAAGTAGTTTTTAATATATGGGATGATATGTAATCCACGAAACTATATGTAGAGTTCTGGGTAGTTTGTTTTCGTTTATGTCTCCTGATTTTTAACGAATTATGTTTTAATCTAAAACAAACAAAAACTTAGGCAAGTAAAAGCTTACAAAAACTTTAAATATTTGTTCAAACTTTCTGTTATAAATGAGTACAAAGGGGAACCAATAAAGGGCTATTGGAGGAGTAGGTTAGGACTATTTATGTATCTTTCACTTTAAGTAAGTAAACGCCTACCAATACTTTGAATATGTGTTCAAAATTTCTGTTCTCAATGAGTACAAAGGGAAACCTACGTGTAAGGCAACTCTATTTAAAAATAAGTAGGGGAAATTAAAATTTGATAGGTTCGAACCTAATAACACTTTAACATGAATTAAAAAATCATTTCTAAAAAAGCCAATTATGATATACAGCCTCTCTCAACATATCTAATCCAAATGAAACAAAGGAAAACCTACATGCAAGGACACTTTATTAAAAAAATATTAAACTTATAAAAATAGCAACAAAAAAAACAATTAAGCTTTTTCCAAGATTGACTATTTAAATGAGAGAGAGCAACCTAAAAGCAAGGATTCTTTATTTAATAGAATAAATGAAAAAAGACGTCAATTATTTCTAACAAAAAACTAAACAGAAAATTAAACCTTTTCTAAGATTTACCACGTAAATGAGAATGAGGACAATCCTCATGCAACGACATTCTATTTGAAAGATAGGAAAGATAAAACCTCAAACCACACAAACAATTTAGTCCCTCTCAACATATATGATCTAAGTGGTACAAAAGACATCCTAACCTAAAATTACAGTACTCTGATTGAATAAATATATAGGAAATAACAACATTTTAAATTTCTAACAAAAAGCTAAACATGAAATAAAATTAGTTTCACCATACCCTGTCTAATTGAGACAGAGAATAACTTACACCAAAGGACATTTGCAAATACCTCCAAGTAAATCTGGGTACTAAACCTTCGTCTATGTTCCCTGATTTTTAACGAATTACATTTTGATGTAGTCTGTATATTGAGAGCAAGCTAAATTTATATCTAATTCACTTTTGAATTATATTTAAATCTGACTGAATCAACGTTTTACAAATACGTTAATAAATGTAATACGCTTTTTTTATTCTATTAGTGTCAATGATATCAAATCTGAATACACATTTGTCGGTGTTTATGTTAAATTAGTAAAACCTAAGCTATAATTTGTAATGTCATCAGATTACGTTCACTTCATTATATCAATTCAAAACTTTGCCTCATCATCATATGAGAATTACAAATACTGAAGTAATTATAAAAATGATATATAGAAGATAATGGGCTGGTAGCTACTTATTTATGTAAAAAAAGGGATAATATTATTATATATCTCCAAAAGTTTAATATTCACATTGCAATACTAAATACATCAGAACCCAATTTTTTAATATTGTGACCTTTGTCTTGATACCAAATAAAACAATTAGCGTTCATGTTATTTGGATACGTTAAAATCCATTGTAATAAGTAAGAGGAATGTTAATATTTTATAAAATTAACCCACTTAGTAAGATAGAGAGAAATACATAATCAACACATTACATTGGTAAATAGAGTAAAACCTAATCTGTAGTTTGTAATGTTGTCAGATTACGTTCTCGACATTAGATCAACTTAAAACTGTTGAATGTTTGAGCTGGTAGTTTAGCAACTTAGATGTGAGACTACTATTTTAATATAAATAGATGAAACAAAAACTTAAGTAAGTCAAAGGCTTCCAAAACTTTGAATATACAGTATGTTCAAAATTTCTGTTCTCAATAAGTACAAAGGGGAACAAACATGATTAAACCTAATCTGTAGTTTGTAATGTTGTCAGATTAGGTTCTCGTCATTATCTCAATTTAAAACTATCCAGAATTTGAGCTGTTAGTTTAGCAACTTAGACATGAGAATACTTTTTTAATATAAATAGAAGGAACAAAATTTTAAGTAAGTTAAGGCCTACCAAAACTTTTAATATGTGTTCCAAATTTCTGTTATCAATAATTACAAAGGGGAATCTACGTTAAGGCAACTCTATTTGAAAATAAGTAGGGAAAATTAAAATTTGATATGATCGAACCTAATAAAACTTTAACATAAATTAAAAAATCATTTCTAAAGAAGCCAAATGAGACAAAGGACAACCTACATGCAAGGACACTTTATCTGAAAAAAAATTAAACTTATAAAAATTGCCAAAACAAAATATTATCCTTTTTCAAGATTTCCCATTTAAATGAGGGAGAGGGCAGCCAAGAAGGAAAGTAATTTTATTTGCTAAAATAAGGTAAATAAAGACTTCAGTTAATTCTAGCAAAAAAAAATAAACATAAAATTAAACCTTTTCCAAGATTTACCACGTAAATGAGAATTAGGACAATCCTCATGAAGGAAATTTCATTTGAATAAAAGAGAAGACATAAAACCTCAAACCACACAAACAATTTTGTCCCTCTCAACATATATGATCTAAGTGGTACAAAAGACAACCTATTTTAAAATTTCAGTACTCTGATTGAATAAATATAAAGGAAAT
This sequence comes from Prosapia bicincta, assembly GCA_036971475.1. Lineage (NCBI taxonomy): Eukaryota > Metazoa > Arthropoda > Insecta > Hemiptera > Cercopidae > Prosapia > Prosapia bicincta. The sequence continues at coordinate 122,811,711 of JBAIZL010000005.1, forward strand.
TTTAAAAAATTTAATTCCTAACAAAAAGCCAAAAATGAAATAAAATTAGTTTCACCATACCCTGTCTAATTGAGACAGAGAATAACTTACACCAAAGGACATTTGCAAATACCTCCAAGTAGGTCTGGGTACTAAACCTTCGTCTATGTTCCCTGATTTGTAACGAATTACATTTTGATGTAGTCTGTATATTGAGAGCAAGCTAAACTTACATCGAATTCGCTTTTGAATTATGTTTAAATCTGACTGAATCAACGTTTCACAAATACGTTAATAAATGTAATACGCTATTTTTATCTATTAGTATCAATGATAATAAATCTGAATACACATTTGTAGGTGTTTATGTTAAATTAGTAAAACCTAAGCTATAATTTGTAATGTCATCAGATTACGTTCACTTCATTATATCAATTCAAAACTTTGCCTCATCATCATATGAGAATTACAAATACTGAAGTTAATATAAAAATTGAAGTATAAAGACATTAGAATTGAAATATATAAAACAATGGTTGGTAGTTATTGATTTATGTAAAAGAAGAGGTAATACTCTGATTGAATTAAAATAAAGGATATACAAAAATTATTAATTTCTAACAAAAGCCAAAAATGAAATAAAATTAGTTTTCCCATATCTTGTTTAAATGACACAGAGAATAACTTACATCAAAGGACGCTTGCAAATACCTCAAAATACTATTCCTTTCCATCTTTAAGTTGACCTGAAAGTTACACTTAAACACTGGGAAATATATTCGTGTGTGACACTCACATAAGTTGTCACTTATTAACTACAACATATGTGGTAATATATTAATATAACTCCAGATGTTTAGGTACAAAATTAACTTTTATTCAACATGACCAATTTTCAGTGTCACGAAAGACCAAATTAAACACTGCTTTTGAAAATAGAAACAGAAAATTGTTCGCAAACTCATTTAACAAATACGTATTACATTAGATATTGTTTGTTTCAAATTTCATTTCCCAAAAACTGCAGACACCAAACAAACACAACATCCTGGTACTGGTTATAAATGTCAGTTTTAGTCTACCAAATGAATTATTGTTTAAAATCTATGAACCTAAAATAAAGTTTATTTATTGTTGTAACAATAATTAATACCAGTAGGCCTAAAGCTTTATAAAAATATAATATCCTCACAAAGACACCTTGTTCACTCACTGCCACAAAAGCTAAATTTGTAGCATCAGGTTTCCGAAAGTAAATAACACAAAGGCATATTTGAACATCTTTAGGTCTAACATGAAAGTAGACATGTGTTTAGAAAATCGGTCAAGACATTAACTCAAGTTAAATAAATCTTTTGGAAATGGGAAATAGGATACAAGAAACACACAGCCATAATTATAATTCATATGGACTCATACCTAAATTTCAAATATCTATTTCTTATGTCAAGTAGTAAAAGATAGAGATGACATATGTGTTTTTTTTTTGAAGTGCAGCATATTAATTTTCAAAATATCACATTATTTGCAAATCAATAAAAAAAATTAATTGAATTTAACAATAAGCAGGCTAGATATTAAATATATTACAAAATTAATATTCTCAATATATAAAAAGGAAAACCTTGTGAAACCTCTTTATTCCAACATAAATGAAAGAAATTAGAACTTAAATCAGTAAAAGCCTAACAAAAATACTAAATAAATCTTCAAAATATCTATTCTAAATTAGTACTTAGGTAAACCTGAAAGTGAGGCAACTTTATTCTATCATAAATGAAAGATATTAGAGCTTAAATCAGTAAAAGCCTAACAAAAATACTAAATAAATCTTCAAAATGTCTATTCTAAATTAGTACTGAGGTAAACTTGAAAGGGAGGCAACTTTATTTCAACATAAATGGAAGAAATTAGAACTTAAATCAGTAAAAGCCTAACAAAAATACTAAATAAATCTTCAAAATGTCTATTCTAAACTAGTACTGAGGTAAACCTGAAAGTGAGGAAACTTTATTTTAACATAAATAGAAGAAATTAGAACTTAAATCAGTAAAAGCCTAACAAAAATACTAAATAAATCTTCAAAATGTCTATTCTAAATTAGTAGCCTACTGAGGTAAACCTGAAAGTGAGGTAACTTTATTTTAACATTAATAGAAGAAATTAGAACTTAAAATGCCAACAAAAAGTTCAATATAACTTCAAAATGTATGTAAATATATCGCGGTCTATCGCGACCCACTTGTGCTGTTCGCATCCTTGAGCTAAGCGCACACTAGAGAGGCCTACGGAAAGGACGAGATTTTTTTAGGTAGTTGCGTCTACTAGACGGGACTACGACAACCGCACACTTATTGCTGGATCTGCACGGGAAGACAAGACCTGGCTACCGACTAAGTTTAATAGTTACCGCATCACTCCAACGGCGTTTTAAACCTGTTACCATTGTCAGAAAATAACATTTGGTGTCATAGTAATATATAATACAGGGATTACGATGGTGAAAAAATTGTAATTTTATAAAATGATTTTCTCATCTTAAAACGACGTTAAATTAAAACCTCCCTGAACAGAATGACAGTTTCATATGAAAAAGTCAGTCTGTGAAGTTTTTGAAAATTTTTTTTAGGTGCATGATGTCAGCGGGAAAGTTGGAGGTATAATTCCAAATGTTATTTCTTTAAAAATTATATTTCTCTACGACCACCGGTTTGGTTGTGGTGTTGGTGTATCTGAGAGTAAACATTAGGTGTTATTGTCCGAAAGTGTGACTTGCTAACGCAAACGAGTAACCATACTGGGTTGGGGGGGGGTAATCATGTTTAGTTATTCGTCTCTATTGAATCTATATCAAAATGTTAACTTACTTTATTGACAGTTACAATTATTATATTAAGTGTTTATATTAAACCTATTATTTAATCATTACTTAGGCCTACAGTCAAGTAGTAGCTTAGTCATTAATATTATATTTTTGTTATTGATGTACTGTGTAAAACTTATTAGTTATCAGAATTTATTGATAGTTACAATAATTATTATATGCGGTGTTTATATTAGGCCTATTATTATTATTATTAGTCTGACACCGGAAACATTATATAGTATTATTAAAGAAAAGTTATTTCTTGAGTTTTATAGTCCATTAAGTTCGGTTGAATCTTATTAATCACTTTAAACAATTGCTTATGACTATCCAAACTTTGAATTTAGTAAATTTGTTAAAACTTACTGAGACAGAACGTATTCTATCGCTATGTGCCGATCTTCATCATTGTCTCCTTGAATTTTATAGTCCATTACGTTCGGTTCAATATTATTAATCACTTAAACAATAGTTTAAGACACTGATGAAGATCGGCACATAGCGAACGAAAACGTTCTGTATCAGTAAGTTTTAACAAGTTTTCTAAATTTATAGTTCGGATAGTCATAAACTATTGTATAAGTGATTAAAACGTTATTTGTATTAGACACTGTGTAAAAACATGGATACTACTGGCTTTAGTTGGCAAGTGAGCATTGTATAAAAGCAATGCAATAAAATGAGCAATAAAAAAAATAAAAGATTGCTCAAAGTCCAACCCCAAACCTCCCCGTGGTTGCAGGTGGAAACTATCGGTACACTAACATTTGGTGCCCAAATGGTTACCTGTATATTGTAACACCCTATATTTTTAATTGTGTCATAATAGACATTTAAATTCAAAGATGGAATAGCTAAATTACTTGTCCGAGTAAATGCTCACCTATGGGTTGCATTATGTAGGCCCTAACACGTGGGATTGCGTAAAACGTGTGCAAGACTGGTCAAGGAGCATGTTGCTCTGAAGAAGGGAGCACTTACTCTGTCCGAGTAAATGCTCACCTATGGGTTGCATTATGTAAGACGTAGGATTGCATAAAACGTGTGCAAGACTGGTCAGGGAGCAAGTTGCTTTGAAGAAGGGAGCACTTACTCTGTCCAAGTAACTGTTCGCCAATATGTTGAATTATGTAATAAGTAAGATTACATAATAAGTGTTTAAGTGTAGAAGTAAAATGTGTAAAAGTGCAATAAAGACTTCCTTTCAATTTGGCTTTTATCTTCTTACAAGAACTCACTTCGTGACACCTGTCCAATCAACAACCAGGCAAACCACTGGGCCACGACATATTTGGTGTCAGGTGCGTGTGGTACTTAGTTGCAGATTTGTGGAATGAGTAACGCCGGCAGGGACGCCGGCAGGATAATCTCCACAACTTAACTGCTGAAAAATGTAGGAAAATAGAAAACAAATTAGAATGGGGAAAGAGAAGAAAGAAAAACAGAAAATGTTTATTTTCTGTGTTTCTGTAATTAGAGAAGTTGGATCTTGTAATAAATAATGTTGTTTTTTAGATTAAATGAAAAAAATGTAAAGAGTTGCATAAGTAGTGTTGACATTGAGGTCAACTGTATCTGGAATTAACACATGTGAAAAATGGGAATAAGTAGTGTTAACATTGAGGTGAACTGTATGTTGAAATTACATATAATGGAGTTTATGTAAAATTAAAGTGTTGAGAAAGAAATGTTAACATGGAAGTCAACTAAATGTTTAACTGTTGATAAAAAGAGATGAAGATATTAGGTTACATAAAAAAAGTAAAAGTTTAGTAAAAATTAAAGAAAAAAAATTTGCAAGATTGATTTTTGTATGTAAAATTTAAGTACTGATAGAAATTAGAAAATAAATTAAATTTTAATTTGTATGAGTTGTATTTAGTGATGAAAAGTAAAATCTTAAATACAAGTTAAGTGAGGTAATTTAAAATGTATAAAAAAAATATATATTTTTTTCTATATAGTGAATAGTTTACTATTTAAAATAGTGATAGTAATTTTCATAAGTCAAGTATGAAAATGTAAATGACGTTAAAAAAATGTAATTAATATTTAGAAAGATATGAATTAGTCGTTGGAAATATTAAGTGTAAATAGAATAAATTAAAGTTAAAAAATATATATGAAGTTATGATTAATTAAATTTAGAGAGACAAGAAAGAGATATTGAAAAAAAATTGATAAGGAAAGAAAGAATTAAAGTGAAATGCTAAGTATATGATTTTATGAATTAAAAAAAATATTTTGAAAAGGTTTATGTAAAATAAGTAAATTATTGGGTTAGATTTATGACCATAAACAATGGAAGGTCTAAAAACTTAGCATTAAAAAATAAATATATAGGCCTACAGACAGTAATTAGTTAATTGCAAATAATATTTTATTCTGAATTACACGTTGTTAAAAAAATTACTAATTATTATTTCAGAGATAATAACAGATAAATTTAATGAAAGATAAAAAGCAACAATTATTGAACATTATTGAAAATGTTATCAACTGTAACTTTGATAAAGTATACTCCTCTATGAGAAAAAAATGTTGCGGTCTTCCTTCCAACCAAGGCATTTAACTTAAAATTCCAGCCCTCTATGGCGTTGTAAACATTCCATAAGTGAAGTGGTATAGTAACTTTTTCCATCCACTGCTGATTGAAAATGTCCATAAGTTCTGTTAGATTGACTGTGTCTTCTGGAGCATCCTCAGTAATAGTGAGCCAGGCATCATCAATTGCTTTATGCAATCATCTTGAATTCATTGATTAAACTAATTTTAATAATACTTAACAAAGTGAATACGTAATTGCTTACTTGATGCGAGTTTCAAAACATTCGTTCCTTTTACGAAGCTCAAAGGAATGTGCTTAGTATATTAGTTTTATCACTAACAATGCTTTTAAAATGTTTTCAAAAAAGCGTACATTTTAGAAATGCTATCTTGCGTTTTAACCAATAAAGCTGAAGTACAAAGTGGTGGGGAAGGAGCAGGAGGGGCTGGTTGCCTTTCTATTGTTGTGTTCGCCCTTCTACTGGTGGACAGCTGTTTATAAATTTAAATGAGGAGGTTAGGTGAACGCGTTATCCAAAGAAGCTACCACCTGTTGTGGGTAGGGCATTTCTAAAGGTTTACCATCTTATAAATATCTATATATCTACTGGCCTGCCCAGAGGGGGTAAAGGACTAATGCCCAGGGACTCCGGGGATCCGGCAGGGTTGGTACGTTTTACTGCTTAAAATAATTACTCGTGTTGCGAGATCCGTAAAAGAGATAAAGACATTTAATCAGTAAAGTATAAAAAGTACAATGTACAAACTTATAATGGCAAAATAGTGCTCAATAAATTAAATGTTTTTCATACAAAATGCAATGTATCAGTCGCTGTAAACGAACTACAGATTATTTCAACAAAACTCAACATACACAGATTAGATTCAGTAGGCTTATTTGGTTTTAATACGAAAACAATAATTTGTTTATAATGTCATGCAAAATACAGGGTTGTATATGTTGGAAGTAGGCTAATGAAGGGGCCCGTATCCGTGTTTGCCCAGGGGTCCGATATTTCTCTAGACGGGCCTGTAGGCCTATATCTAGAGGGAATTTACAAAAGACTTTGCCAGAATTTGTTTCCTTTTATACGGTTTCATTTAAAGTATTTTTTTATTTAGTCCAGGCCTTCATTCTGGCGGTTGTAGTTTATTCTACTGGTAATTCTTGTAATACTTGGGCCTATTTTCTTGCTCTATACAAATGAAACAGACGCCGTTTTATACTTTAATAGGTTAGACATTCAGGTGTGGCTATAGTAGGTAAGTGCCGAGTAATAACTTAATGCAAAGTAACTGACATTTTAAAGAATGTACAAATACTGTTTGCTGGACCGGTTGGAAAATGTTTGTGAGCTAACATCTAGATATATAGACCAGGCGAGCTCAACCTTTTTGGAACGATGGGCCAATTAAATGTTCATTTTTCTCGAGCCGGGCCACAGGATTAAAATTTCTGGAATTCAAAAAAAGGTATAAGTTACGTCTTATTTAGTTGTGGTTAACTTTCAAATAATATAGCCTACATTTTAAATTTTAATGTATGCGTACATTCCATACATACACAGACACTTTATGTGTGTGCAACCTGTGTGTTTAACATTAAAAAATTATTATACTGTCCCCAAAAAATTCTGTAGAATACACCACTTATTTTACTCTAGACTTAAGACTATAAACTGTAAAACACCTGTTTATTGTAACAAACACTAAAATAAATAGTGTTGCATGTAGATCATACAAAATAATAAATGTACGAGATTACTGAAAATTAAATCATTGATAATTAATGAAAGCCTTAAGGCTACCTTGAATGCTTTCAACACTAAAAATAATAAAATAGATATAATATTGTTCACCATGAAATAATATAGGCTATTTGTAAATGTCTTCAGTGACTCTATAAGGATCACAAACTGTATATAGTTGTAAAAGTTGCTACATACGCTGTATATAGATGTAAAAGATCTACACAAGTTGTATATAGCTGTATCAGTTGCTACACACGCTGTATATAGATGTACAAGTTGCTACACAAGCTGTATACGTTCCTACACAATCTGTATATATTTTTACACAAGCTGTATACATTTCTACATGAGCTGTATATAGCTGTACATATTACTATACAAGCTATGTATAGCTGTAAAAGTCCCTAAACAAGCTGTATATCGATGTACAAGTCCCTACACAAACTGTATACAGCTGTACAAGTCCCTACACAAGCTGTATATAGCTGTAAAAGTTGCTACACAAGCTAAGTATAGCTGTACAAGTCCATACACAAGCCGAATATAGCTGTACAAGTTGCTAAAGACGCTGTATATAGATGTACAAGTTGCTACACAAGCTATGTATAGCTGTACAAGTCCATACACAAGCCGAATATAGCTGTACAAGTTGCTACACAAGCTGTATATAGCTGTAAAAGTTGCTACACAAGCTATGTATAGCTGTACAAGTCCATACACAAGCCGAATATAGATGTACAAGTTGCTACACAATCTGTATATATTTCTACACAAACTGTATACATTTCTACACAAGCTATATATAGCTGTACATATTACTACACAAGCTATACATAGGTGTACAAGTCCCTACACAAGCTGTATATAGCTGTAGAAGTTGGTACACAAGCTGTAGGCCTATATAGCTGTACAAGTCCCTACACAAACTGTATATAGCTGTACAAGTCCTTACACAAACTGTATATAGCTGTACAAGTTGCTACACAAGCTATGTATAGCTGTACAAAACCATACACAAGCTGTATATAGCTGTATAAGTTGCTACACACGCTGTGTATATATGGAAAAGTTGCTACACAAGCTGTATACGTTCCTACCGAAGCTGTATATATTAATACACAAGCTGTATAGGCCTATAGCTTTACAAGACCCTGCACATGCTGTATATAGCTCTACAAGTTGCTACACAAGTTATGTGTAGCTGTAGGCCCTACAAGTCCCTTTACAAGCTGTATATAGCTGTAAAAGTTGCTACACAAGCTGCATATAGCTGTAAAAGTTGCTAAAAATGCTGTGTATAGCTGTACAAGTTGCTACACAAGTTGTATAAATAGGCATATTTTTTCAAGTGGTTCCTGGAACTACTTTGTTAAATAATACACCATAATATATTGCAGGAAGATCCACCAATGAATGAAATATCTGTACAGAACTATTGATATTTAAGACTTTAAATACAAATGCTATATACGACTAGGTGGGGCTTTAAAAATAAATAACAATATACATTATTTTGTCCAAAAAATGAATTATTTGTACAAACCAATTGATGCTGAAGAACTTATATAAAAAACTGTAGGCAACATAATGTGTGTTTAACATAAACAAAAAATAATAATACTTTGTCCAGGAAATAATAAAATATCAGTACAAAACATCTGTTACTAAGGACTTCAGGTCACAACAGCTGTAAACATTTCTTCTATTTTGTTAAACATTACAATATAATATGTTAGAGGTAGATTCACCAATAAATGAAGTATCTGTACAGTACTACTGATACTTAAGACTTTTAATTAAAAAAAAGCTATATGCAACCAGGTAGGGTTTAAAAATAAGGAATTTAAACAAAAAACTGTAGGCAACCTGATGTTTGTTTAAAAAAAAAACAAAAAAAATTATTTTATCTAACCTAAAAATGAAATATCTGTGCAAACCAATTGATGCTGAAGAAATTAAATAAAAAACTGAAGGCAACCTCATGTTTGTTTACATAAACAAAAATAAATACCATTTTGTCCAACAAATAAGAAAATATCAGTATAAAACTTTTGTAACTTTGGACCTCAGCAATTTGACGTCACAAGCTGTAAATATGTCTGAAATTGTATTAACCATTACAAGATAATATGTTGTAGGTAGATCTATCAATGGATGAAGTATTTATACAGAACCACTGATATTTAAGACTATAAATAAGTAAAACTATAATGGACCTGAAGTGTCTTTAAAGAGCTATAACAATATACATTATTTTATCCAATAAAAAATAGAATATCTGTACAAACCAATTGATGCTGAAGAAAGTAAATAAAAATCTATAGGCAACCTGATGTGTGTTTAAAAATAACTAACAATAAACATTATATTGTCTAATAAAAAATGAAATATCTATACAAACCAATTGAAGCTGAAGAATTTAAATAAAACATTTTTAGCAACCTGATGTGTGTTTAAAAATAACCAACAATAAACATTACTTTGTCCAATAAAAAATGAAATATATTTACAAAACCAATTGGTGCTGAAGAATTTTAATAAAAAACTGTTAGCAACCTGATGTGTGAAAAAAAACCAACAATATACATTATTTTATCTAATAAAAATAGAATATCTGTACAAACCAATTGATGCTGAAGAAAGTAAATAAAAAAACTATAGGCAACCTGATGTGTGTTTAGAAATAACCAACAATAAACATTATATTGTCTAATAAAAAATGAAATATCTATACAAACCAATTGATGCTGAAGAATTTAAATAAAACATTTTTAGCAACCTGATGTGTGTTTAAAAATAACCAACAATAAACATTACTTTGTCCAATAAAAAATGAAATATATTTACAAAACCAATTGGTGCTGAAGAATTTTAATAAAAAAACTGTTGGCAACCTGATGTGTGTTTAGAAATAACCAACAATAAACATTACTTTGTCCAATAAAAAATGAAATATATTTACAAAACCAATTGGTGCTGAAGAATTTTAATAAAAAACTGTTAGCACCCTGATGTGTGTTTGAAAAAAACCAACAATAAACATACATTTTGTAAAAATTAAAAATTAAATATCTGTACAAACCAATTGATGCTGAAGAATTTAAATAAAAAAAACTCTAGGCAACATGAAGTAGGCCTATGTTTAAAACAAACCAACAATAAACATTATTTTGTCCCATAAAAATGAGTTATCTATACAAACCAATTGATGCTGAAGAATTTTAATAAAAAACTGTGGGCAACCTGATAGGGGTCTATGTGTTTTAAAATAACCAACAATAAACATTATTTTGTCCAATAAAAAATGAAATATCTGTAAAAACCAATTGATGATGACCAATTTAAATAAAAAACGTTTATCAACCTGATGTCTGTTTAAAACAAACCAACAATAAGCATTATTTTGTCCAATAAAAAATGAAATATCTGTACAAACCAATTGATGCTGAAGAATTTTAATAAAAAACGTTTATCAACCTGATGTCTGTTTAAAACAAACCATCAATAAGCATTATTTTGTCCAATAAAAAATGAAATATCTGTACAAACCAATTGATGCTGAAGAATTTTAATAAAAAACGTTTATCAACCTGATGTCTGTTTAAAACAAACCAACAATAAGCATTATTTTGTCCAATAAAATTGAAATATCTCTACAAACCAATTGGTGCTGAAGAATTTAAATAAAACACTGTAGGTAACCTGATATGTGTTAAAAAAAAAAAAAACAAACAATAAACATTTTGTCCAATAAAAAATGAAATATCTGTACAAACCAATTGATGCTGAAGAATTTAAATAAAAAACTGTTAGCAACCTGATATGTGTTTAACATAAACAAAAATAAATGCCATTTTGTCCAACAAAAAAATATATCAACACAAAACATTTTTCCTCAGTGTTTCAGATCACAAGCTGTAAAAAGATTCTGTTATTTTGTTAAACAATGTAATATAATATGTAGCAGGTAGATCCAACAATGAATAAAGTAGTCTATCTGTATAGAACTATTGATATGGAATTCAGAATAAAAAGATTAGGCAACCTGATGTGTTTTTAGAAATAAAAATTAAAAATTGTTTTGTCCAATAAAAAATGAAATATCTATACTAAAATATTGATATTTATAAATATTAAAAGCTTTAGGCAACCTGATGAGTGTTTAACCATAAACAAAATTTTATATTAATTTGTCCAACAAAAATGTAATGACCGTAGACCACTTCTGTTACTCTAGACTTAAGACTAAAAGCAGTGGAAGACCATATATTTGTAATAAACAGTAGGCCTACAATATATTGTTTGAAAGATATAAAACATTTAACTGTTTCATTAGACAGTACAATATATTATATTTCATGTAGGTCTAACAAAAAATATTATATATGTACAGAACTGTTGATATTTAATACTTTAAGTAACAAACTATAGGCAGCCTGATGGAATTTTACCAAGAAACAAAAATATATAGCTTAGGACATTGAGCAGCAAAAAAAATGAAATTTCTGTACAAAACTTCTGTTACTCTAGACTTCCGATCACAAACTGTAAAAAACTTTGAAACTCTACAGGCTGCACAAGTAGCTTGATTGAAAATGCAGAAAATAATTGCAATTATTTCCTTCGCACTGCCACCTTACGGTTAAGAGATTTTAATGCGTCGACTTGCGGTAAAACTTTCTTAACAAGAGCGTCACTGTGTTAAACTGAATAATACAAGTCCTATGAACTTGCGGTAATACCTGGAAAACGCTGTGCTTGACGAAGGCTGCTTGAATAGACTGTTGTATAACTGCGACTCACAAGTCCGGGTTTGTTCCTTTGCTGGCACAATGAAGGTGATTTTACTTCAGACAGCTGTTACATTCGTCAGTGCCTGCAACATTTCGAAAAGTATATTATTAATTACAGAACAAACTAAATGCACTACACTACACGATATAACTTATATTTACAGATGTTTATAAACATACAAACATCGGAAAAACAGTTTAAAGTAAGTAGCAAGTGACAGTCAAGTAATAGAACTATTTTCCTGTGGGCATTATTTATAATGTTTTAAATACCTCGGCTCGATTTAATTCAGGTGTATATTAAATAAATGCACACTAAAACTTTTATTAATCTAAAGCTACTTACGGTGTTATTTCGTAACAAACTACTACTCATACGATAGAAAACCGTTTGCACGGTTCCCAACTATGGAATAATTTGGTATTCTCCTGAAATATGTTTTGCAATAAAACTAAATTTAGTTTTATGATAAAGTTTAACGCAATTTTTTAATACTTTATTAATATTTACAGAACAGTTTAAATGGAATACACTAAATATTTTTAGCGATGCTATAAAACAAACGAAAACCAGTAAAATTAGTCTAAAGTATGGACCTAGAGTCGGCCATGTTGTAGATCTATTTTCTTGGGAATCTAAATTATTTGTAATGATTTACTACCTCGGTTCAATGTAAAATGGATTAAAATTAAATAAAATTATTCACTATAAAACTGTTATTAATCAAATGGTACATTATGCTTTGTAGCAAACTATCACTCAAACAATAGATAGGCCTAACCATTGCCTACAAACTGACCACCCAACACAAACGGCACTTTACAACGTTGATACTTATTTATGTACCTTACAACGATATTTTTTACAAGAAAATGAAATTTATTATTACAATGACATTTCTGTTACACTTTGATATAATTACAGAACAATCCCAACTCACTACACTACATACTTACTTTATAGATGTTTCTAAATATATAAAAACTGTGAAACACTGTAAAACTTCCATCACCAACTATGCCTCAAACCTTCGTGTAACTAATTTCTAAGGTTTCTTAATAATGAAACTATGTTGATTATTAAGAATAAAACTAATTCTTGTATTCTAACCTGTTATATATACTATAACATGTTATACTATAGAATGATATCTCTTCCAAAAGCACACGTCTAGAGAAACTGCTACTCTAACCCTTCCACTTCAATAAGTTACACACTAAATACCATCATTGCTGTTTCTGCTGCTCTAGTGGGAACTTTATGAACTAGAATAATTTTATGCAGACATATTTTAAATAAATACATTAAACGCAAACACGGTAGAAATTGTAATTAAATTTACACTTAATTTTTAAAAAACTAATGTTATTTTCATAAAAATAATTTCTATTTCTGTTTCCATCATTTATAATTAATAAAGATCCGTTTGAAAAAAAATAATAAAAAGAAAAGTAGCCTACGTTGGTAGACTTGTATCATTAGATTAGCCTAAATCTAACGACAATTTATATGACTTAATAGGTTTTATATTTTAAACAGGGCCAGGCTTCGTAAAAATAGATTCAACTAAATACAAAATGATTATACAGAAACTACAAATTATAAAATAAGACCATAAACTTGTGCAAAATGAGACCTTTCTTAAAAATTCCTATTTTAAAAGTAGCCAGTGGAATAAGTAGATTATACCCAACTTGTTTGCAAATAAATAGTACCACAAAATAGCATTTGTGTTTATGCCTTACATAATATTAAATATTATTCCTGTCCAACTTGGAGCTGATAGTTCACACTTAAACACTAGGGCATATATTAGCACGTTACAGTTGCATATATTTGCACTTATTGACTACAAATAACTGCTACTATAAATAAAACACAAAACTCACATATTAATCACTTATTGACTCCTACGCGTTTCAATGACAAAGTCATCATCTTCAGTGAGAGTTTCTACTACAAACTCTAACTTACAACTAGGGTGAAAGTAAGGTTATACTTCTATATTTATACAGTGGGCGTTGCCACGCCCACCTGTCAAAAAACAGTTATTAACAATACTTCAAACATGATACATCAAATAGAATTTTGTACCTCAGTCAATAAATGATTAATTTGTGAGTTTCTTGCATGTCTTTTATTTGTTTTAACATAACCTCACAAGCTTACTCAAGGAATAATTGAATAAGTGCTACTATATTAGTATAAGTCCAGGTGTTTAAATATAAAATTAAACTTTAATTTAACATGATAAATTTTCAGTATCACCAAACACCAAATTCTGTAGAAACAAAAATTTCAAGTATATTCGCAAACCTATTTAACAAATTTTTCTAACATTATATGTTTGTTCAGATTTATCCCCCCAAAGAGTGCAGACAATAAACTAAACCGACAGCATCTTGATTATTAACCATAGAAATAAGTGAAAAAAAAACAGTTCAAGTCTACAAAATAAACTAAATATTTCAAAATATATGAACCTATAATGAATAATGTCTATTGGTTTTAATATTATTTATAGCAGTAATTCTTTAAATGATAAATATCCACACAAAGATACTATGTTTACCCACTGTGACAAGAGCTAAACATATAGCATTAGGTTTCCCAGTATATATAACTAAGTATATAAAACTAATACTTGGACATCTTTATGTCTAGCATAAAGGTAAACATGTGTTTAGAAAATCAGTCAAAACATTTTTCCAAATAAACAAATCCTTTGGAAATAAGAAATACAAGAAAAAGAGTATTTAATTCATAGACCTAAGTTTCAAATTTGACCTTAATTCAAATAGTAAACAAGAAATAGAAAACGATACATGTGTTTATAAAAAGAAATACAGAATATAAGAAATTAGAACATAAATTAATTCTAACAAAAAGCAGAACAATATTGAACCTATTACAGAATTTATATTCTTATTAAGTAAAAGCTGTAACCTTCTTGTAAGACACCTTAATTTGGACATAAGTAGAAGAAATAATTAAGTAAATCATTAAAAGTAGGGCCTATAGCAAAACAGTAACCTCTATTCAAACTTTCTGTTCTCAATGAGTGAAGAAGACCAGGTATATACAACACCATTTTGTTAGAAAATAAGAAGAAAGATAAATGAACTTGAGTCACTTAAGGCCTAACAAGAAATTAAATCTATGTTCAAAATTTCTGTTCTCAATGAAAACTGAGAGAAACATATTGAAAGATCATTGTTAGGAACAATATTGAAGAAATTACAACATAAATCATTAAAATCATAACAACATTAGATATACCTATGTGTTCAAAATCTTTGTTTTTAATAAGTAGCCTAATAAAGGGAACTTTAGTTGAATGTAGACTAAATAGAATAAATTATAACTTATGTGAATTAAACTAACATTAACCTATGTTCAAAACTTTTGTTCTGAATGAGTAAAGAGGACAATACACATAGGAGACACTTAATTATAAAATAAACTTATATTAAATAAAACCTATTCAATATTTCTGGTATAAATGAGATAGAGGACAACCTACATGCAAGGGAACTTTATTTAGAAATACATAAAAGAAATAAAATCCAAAATTATTTCCACAAAAAGCTTTACAGATTAAGTAAGTACCCAAATTATTAAAATCAAAATATAATTAAACGTATTTCTAGATTTCTGATCGGAAAGATACAAAGGTCAATCTACATGCAAGATGACTTTCTTTGAAGAAAATAAAACAAAATTCAAACGATTTCTAACAAAATGCTACACGTAAAATTAAACCCCTTTTAAGATTTCTGAATGAGACAGATGACAATCTAATGCAAGGACAATTAATTTTTTTTAAAAGTAAAAGAAATAAACTCCAAATTATTTCTAACAAAAAGTCTTACAAAAAAAGCCTTCTTTTACAATTCATTTAACGAGATTTTAATTAAAAAAACTAAAAGATATAAAATCCTAAATTATTTCTAAAAATAAAGTCTTAGGGATAAATTAAACATTTTTAATATGTCTCATCTCAATGTGACGGAGGACAACCTACATGCAAGGACAATTTATTTGAAAAAAATAAAGATAGAAAAACCTAAATTAATTCCACAAAAAGCTTTACAGATAAAGTAAGTAGTCTACCCAAATTATTAAAAGCAAAAGAGAATTAAACTTATATAAAGATTTCTGACCTGAAAGATACAAGAGTCAACCTACCTGCAAGATAACTTTCTTTGAAGAAAAGAATAACAAAATTCAAATTATTTTTAACAAAAAGCTACAAGTTACTTGCATTTTTACAAAAAAAGCCCTAGGAATATATTAAGCGTCTTTAACATATCTCATCTGAGACTCATAATCATCTGATATCTCATAATGGGACTGAGGACAATCTACATTAAAGGACAATTTATTTGAAAAAAAATGAAGATAAATAAAGACAAAAACCTAAATTAATTCTAACAAAAAGACTGATAAATTTAGCCTCCTTTAAGTTTTCTGATATAAAAGATACAGAGGTAAAACTACATGAAAAGTGACTTTAATTTTTAAAAAAAGAAAGAATACATAAACTATTTTTAACAAAATGCCACAGCTAAATAATTTATTATTATTTATTAATTAGGACCTCTCTATGACTTCTAGTAAAAAAATAAACCCGGTTACAGTGTATATGTTTATATCAAGCCGAAGCACCCCCTTCCCAATACATGGATCATAATTTATCATATTAGACCAGGTAACGTACAATTTACACTAGTATTCTTTTTTTACTTTACAGTTTACGAAGAAATATTTTATTTCACTGCTACATCTATTCGTCCCAGTTGTAAAATGTGAATTTATAGCATGAAATACGTCTTTGCAAGTTGTCTTGAAAGGGTTAGGCACTTACGGAAGACAGAATATTGCTTAGAAGGGAGGATAAACATCTGTTGCTTTCGTAAACTAAAATTTTCATATTCAACAAACCGTTTATCAGAACATAAGAACAAAAATGTATACAACTTAAATAGCTTAGCCTAAAAGGTATTCAGGTACAATGTGTCGATTCATCGAAAATGTTCAATGATGAACCGACAGGTATAATATTTGCACAGAAACTATAGTATAGGCCTATATAGTTTTTATTAATGTTACTTGGCAAAAAAAGCTGCTACTTTCTGCTATTCGTCAGCAAATGCGTTTCACGTTAGATAATTGCATTGTTCAATGTTGTGAGTCAATGAGCAAGACTGTTGATCGGGTGTTTTGTAGTATTGTGAGTCTGTGGTGTCATTGTTTATAGAGTAGTTGTTAATTATTTGTTTGTTTATTACGTCTTTGTTGTTCATGGGTATGTTGATTAGTCTGTGTGTCATGGAGTGGAAGGCGGCGTGTTTGTGTTTGGAAGTGTTGTGTATATTTCTGAAGTGGGGGGGGGGGTTCTGTATTTTGAAGTGAGGCATGCAAATACTTATTGCATGAACATACAACTTCGCAACAGTATAATTTCCGTCAGGTTACGCTATGAGTTACCTCAAAATGAATGAAATGATAACATGATTTCACGCAAAAACTTATTTGTGTTATGGGTTATGTTGTAGAAAATAGGTTCCCAAACTGGGGGACGTGAGGCAAGTCAGGGGAGGCGCGAGACAAGTTGGAAAATAGTAAGACAAATCCTCACTTATTTAAAATTTAAGTACACAATTTAACAAAGATTAAAACTAAATTTTCGCTTCAGATTATTTTTACACAGGTAATTTTATTGAACACGATGCTCAGAAAATTTTAATGAAATGTATGTATTTATAAAAGAAATATGAGTAAAGGTTGTGCAAATTTTGTAAACTTGAAATTAAATCAACATGACAACTTGAAAAGAATAATAGGCCTAATACAAAAGTGTCCCGAAACGAATATTTGCCGTTCAATGTGGCCCATAGCATTTATTCATAGTGGAAAGTGGAAAGGGCGTGAGAGGCTTTCATTTCAAGAGGAGGGACTTGCTACCAAAACGTGTGAGAACCCTGTTATAGAACAACTCGTAGATTATGTTACATTACTTATTGAACATTGTTAAGGAAAAAGGTTGTTATTAGGCCTAAATAGTTTTGATTAGTTACTAAATATAATAATTTATTAAAATTTTGATAAATCTCAATACAAATAATTAAATATAAAGATAATAATAATTTACGTATTTCTAATCTAGTTTTTGAAATGAAAATATTCTTAGGCGCATCTGATAATTTTTAAGAGCTGATTTAAACTGAATTTTTTTATAATGTGTATTCAGAAAATATCTATATAAATATATATATTTTAAAACAACTTAGGTTATTCAAATACAAGAATATTTATTAATTTATATCCAAAGCTTTTCATTGGTAAACAGTACCAACATCATCAGGAATGAAAATCACAATAATGATTGTAATTTTCATTTCTGATGATGTTGGTACTGTTTACCAACGAAAAGCTTTGGATATAAATTAATAAATATTCTTGTATTTGAATAACCTATGTTGTTTTAAATTATTAAACAAGAAAACGTATTACACACACACACACACACACACACACACATATATATATATATATATATATATATATATATATATTATATTGACTTAGTTCTTTATATATATATATATATATATATATATATATATATATATATATATTACATTTTACAAAATTATTAGCTCTAATTTGTAGTTTGTAGTTCATAACTTTGGTGTTAAATGTAAAAAAATCTGTACTGTTTACTATAAAATAATGTTTATAATATTATATTTTCATTTTATTTCTTGAAAATTTTGCAAAGTTATTAGCTCTGATTTGTTATTTGTAGATCAAATTCTGGTGTTAAATGTTGATATTCTGTAATATTGTGTCTTATAACAAATGTTTATGCAATTTCTCAATACCCATGATTAAATGCCTTTCTTTATTCAAAATGTCTAGACGTGGCTATTTATTCAAAATTTCTGTACACGTGGCCATAAATCTATTCCCTTCTGCCACAACTAACGACAGAACCAAACTTTTTTTAAAAAAATGTATGTTTGTTGATTTCTGATTGTGAGATAAAGGAAGATAATTGTGATCTATGTTTCTGTTTCCATTTTGAAGCCTGTGTTACGTATTTTGTTTACAGAAGAAACACCACAGACTCACAATAATACAACACCTGGGAAACAGCCTCAGCATTGATCAATAGACTGACTTATTGTAAAGCGTGTTTGCTGAGATATATTAGTAAGAAATAGTTTAACAATTAAAAAACGTTAATATACACAACAAAAAAAAACCTCAAGTTATACCATATTCAAAAGCAAATGCTTTGTGTTAACATTATTATTTACAAGATGAGGAGTACACTCACAAAAAGCTCTAGTGTTACCATATTTAAAAGCAAATGCTTTATTTCAATATTATTATTTACATTTTTAATTCAACTTTCAGATCGTTTCTCAGTTCCTCTCAAAGCTTAGAGGAAATGAAAATTTTAATTTTAAGCCAATATATTTCAAAATAACAACTTGAGTTGAAAGAAGATAAGCTAATGACATAACTGTAAACATAGTATCTTTTAGCTTTTATTGACAGTTTATGTTATTGATATACAAAAACAAAACTCGTTACTCACATACATCAATATATAGATTTTGTTCTTGTAACTTATTCAATAAGGGGGGGGGGAAAGGACTGTTAGTAACTTCTATGCGAGTATTGAGTTTTGTTCTTACATTCTGAAAAAGAAAGGGGGACCTGGTGTCAAACATATTTGGCTAATTATAACATTCACGCCTTGTGAATTTTATTCTTGTAATAGCTGTTAATAGCTTTGTAGATGTTTTCTGAGCTTTCAGTTTTAGCACTATTTTAAATGATGAAATTGGTTTTACTATCAAAATTAGACAGTCCATTGTGTTATTATAACATAAAAAGCTTCGTGTTGGAGGACGTCTACAACATAGCTCTCGTCCTTCAGATGCGTAATGACAGCTACAGTGATGAAGTGCGAAGTCGCCGCAACGACGTCATACGTCCTTCCCTCGATGTTTTGTCATACAGCGTCAGTTGTGTTTATCCCACCGCCAACAACTATTTGTGTGCGCAGAATGTGTAATGACAGCTACAGTGATGAAGTGCGAAGTCGCTGCAGCGACGTCATACGTCCTTCCCTCGATGTTTTGTCATATAGCGTCAGTTGTGTTTATCCCACCGCCAACAACTATTTGTGTGCGCAGAATGTGTAATGTATCGTTATTTTCAACTGTCTTTAAAATAGGAGGTTTTCTATTCGATCCGTATCCAAACTGAGTAGGAAAAGGTGCAATGTAGCTCGTCGTCGTCCAACATTGGTCGCGGTTTCTCTTAGTTCTTCAGGTATAGATTTGTCGTGCGTGGTCGCCCACGAAAACATTGTGACCTTGGATCAGCTTGTCGCCTCTTTTAAGCATTAAAGGACGGATCACATAGAGCTACTACGTTGGGCAACAACTTAACGAATATATTGAGATTTGCCAACTATAATGCTTTCCTTACACATTCGAGTCAACCACAACACACCATTGCTTTGTTTTGATACTAAATAAAATTATAACAAATAACAATTTGAATTTATTATTTTTAAATATTAGTGTTTATTAAATTTATTGTTCGGCGCCATTTCTGTTCTTTGAAGAGATAAAAATGAATGGAATATTTTCTGGATCTAACAAATAAAAAAAACTCACTGAATTATTTTGAGTTTTTAATTTACTAAAAAATTAACTACTCATTTACATTTATAAATAAAAAAATTTTATAAATTGCCGGCTAGGTTCTTGGTTAAAACTAACATGAAATCATTACAAATTAATAGTTGTTAGTGTTAAATGTATTTATCTCTAGGCGCGAGGTCACTGCGTTCGGCTTTAATTAAATTTTACAAACATTTTAAAAATTTAATTAATTGTTACTTACTGCAAACTGAGTTGCTTGGATGATCCTCAGACCTCCCGTGTGTTGGCATTGTGATCCATTTTGTGCCCAAGGATTCATTTTCTTTTCTCCTTTCATCTCCGTCTCCGAGGCTTGGACCTTTTTTCACCTCTTCAAAGTGCTCCCCTCTCCGGCTACCAAAACTTGACTGATTTTCTCTGGCTCCATTGACGTTTT
Organism: Prosapia bicincta; assembly: GCA_036971475.1. Classification (NCBI taxonomy): domain Eukaryota; kingdom Metazoa; phylum Arthropoda; class Insecta; order Hemiptera; family Cercopidae; genus Prosapia; species Prosapia bicincta. The sequence continues at coordinate 122,832,774 of JBAIZL010000005.1, forward strand.
CTTACTCGACTCTAAGACTACTTCTCCCTTACATTGCTGTTCTTTCTCCAATCATCACTTGTTTTGGAAAGTACAGCTATCACGGACAAAGAATTTAATTTGATAACTAAGGTCTTATAGGATTGCTCCTCATCAATCTTTCTGTCAGCTCATTGTTATTGTTCCCAGTTTAGAAGTGTCTATAATTTTGAATACCTTTTACCTTTTAAATCTATCGGTATCTGTTAAACAGAGCAACACTTAAACTTATCGATTGCAATAGATATAGGCTACTACTTATACTCAACTGCTAGGTTTTAACAATGCTTATTTCTTTACGTACATTACAGTATAGTGCTATGTACAAGTCATCTAATTAGCTTTCTGCCTAGTCAAATAGTCTCCCCAATTCAAATAACATAATAGCCTACTTTCAACTAAAACTTATCTCTCACATTGCCACATTCAACAAGTTTGTAGTTACTATGTTTTAAGTTATTCATCCTGTACTCGACAGAATAGCACTTCTCTGGGGCATTCCTTACTTTAATCTTATCTATTTTCACTGTACCATTACAGTCAATAACACTTAAATTGGCTTAAAACAGGAAAAATATATTTTTTCCTTGATATTAGTTTTAAAAATGTTTGAATGTAGGATATAACTTTCCATGAATAAAACTATGCTACATATTTTCATTCTTATTCAATTTATTTTAAATCTGTGCCATACCTTTATTTAGGGTTCATGACTTCACAAAATATTCTTTCTAACTGTTATCTAAAGTAGATTTAGCATGTAGACTATGATTTAACAATTATCCATCATCCTATAATCTTTGGTTATCCAGCAAATGTTTCTTGTCCTTCACCCTAACACTATTCATTGGGCAAAACACCAGTGAAACATAAAAAAAAACATTAGAAAAAATGTTGTGACTAGTTTTTTTTAAGTGAATGGATTTGATGTTTAATTGTGAGATCAGTTTATTATATTATAGACTACACTTGGAAACATTTATAGGCCTATACATTTTTCACACAAAAAGTCTAGTATCCTTAAACATGTTTCTGGAACCATGTTATCATGGTCAGTAATTAACATCCACTGGTGTATGTTATTAGCTAGTAATGCCTACATGGTTGCCAAAACATTTATGTGATAGTAGATATTATTGTTGTGAGATTTGTGTACTATTATTATTAAAGGAGAGTATAATACTATGTATGATATAATAATCTAAGGTTTCTCAACAGCTGAAAAACTTAGTTCTGAAATGTATGAGAAAAGAAAATGAAATATTGTGGACAATGGTGCCTATTTCATTACAGATATTACAAGTGAGATATTACCAGATATTTATTACAAAAAAAATTATTCAAAATTAAAATGGTAACCTAACAATCTAAAAGCATATTTGATGGCTCAATAATTATGTAAACAAGACAGAAGTTATTCAGAAATTTAAAGCACATCAGCTAATATAAAAGAGCTTTTATTTTAAAACTGCATTGTTTCAGGATTCTTAGTAAAAATGACTTTTAAGGTGTCTGATGAACCCATACTTGAAACACCAGCTAAGGCATCCGACGAACAAACAATTGATACACCAGCTGAAGAAGATAAACAACCCCCTGGCAGTAGTGGTGATGGTGGTTCAGGTTCAGGTGTAGGTGAAAAAAATGATGGTAAAATGCCACCGTTAAGATTTTGTGGTTGTTCACTCACAGATCATGATCCGTTCAATTGCCTAATGCATAAGGACGTTTGATATGTGAGTATTTGTACTATACGCAATGAGAGGGGTCACAAAGAAGATGCAACTTGTCCCTCAAACAAATCTGTATGTGAAAAGTGTTGCATTATCCCAGCATGTGCCCTTATCCCGAATTTGTTATTTTTATAAAAGCACTTGAAAGAGTTGTTTCAATATATTTTGGTAAACTAGAACGTGCACAGGGTATTATTATGTAAACACTACCACATATTACTCTGTACATTATGTAAAATTAAATAATAAAATTTGTGTGTTAAGATTTGTATTATTGATTTATTCTGTTCCTTTACATTTTCAGAGGATATAAATTCAATTATTTTATAATCATCCTATTACCTCCTCCTTAAACTCACATGAATTAAATGTCATAATCCTATTGACATATTTGCTCCAATCTCCCTTTGAATTCTATAAATTCATTAATTAACCATATTTTATATTTATTTATTTTAATCAAATCCATCTCTTCCCTCTTAGTTATATCCAGTAGTTTTTTAGTCTATTCTATATTTATTAATTGGTCATGTCCGGTTAGGTTAGTCTTGTCAGGTTTGTTCATGCGATATCTCCCTCATATCATAATATCTTTTCAATGCAGTTGTATGAAATATCCCTTTGCTCACATTTTTATAATCATCCCATAGTTCATATGTCCTATTTTCTTACTTATCTTATATGGTCCACTATATACATTAAATAGTTTTCCCATTTCACCCTTAATTCCCTTTGCTTGCCAATTTTCTTTGACTAATACCAAATCATCTATCTCAAATACGCATGTTTTATGTTTTTCATTGAATTTTCCTTGCCTCTGCTTTCTGTTTTATTCTCTCTTTAGCTACTTCTATTCTTAATTGTGTATCCAAATTTGAATTATTTAAGTTTTGAATTTCAATGTATTTGTTCCAAAATCTCTCATCATTTCTTCCAAATTGTAATTTGTTTGGTGTAAAACCTGTAGTTTCATGTAGTACCTCATTAAGCATTTCATTAATAATATTTATATATTTAGCCCACTTCTTACGATTCCTATGACAGTATGTTCGTAAACATCTCATTATCTCCCTATTTACTCTCTCAACGATATTACTCTGTGGTCTTCGTATTGGTGAAAAGATTGGTGTTATACCTTGATTTTCTAAAAACATTAACCACCTTTTGTTTGTAAACTGTGTACCATGGTCTGACTTAACTCTATCTACTTGTTTATATTTTTTAAAATAATTACCTAAACATCTTATAGCAGTCACTGTATCTGCTCTTCTAATCTTATAAATTTTAATGAATTTTGTGAAAATATCTAAAATAACTAAAATGCATTTATATCCTTCGCTCTTAGGGAAAGGACCACAAAAATCTATAGAAAATTGCTCTTTTGGTTTATGTACTTTAACTCCTCTCATTAGGCCATGACTAATTTGATTGGTGTGTTTAGCTCTTTGACAGTTATCACAAAATTTTAAAATATTTTTAATAGCCTTGTACATTTTCTTCCATGTAAATACTTCTTGTAGAATGCAATAACACTTCTTGGATCGTATGTGCAAATAATATTCATGATATGTTGTTACCAGCTCTATAACTAAATTCTCTGGCACAACAATTTTCCATTGATTTTTACAGTTCTTATATAAAACTTGTCTTTCAATTTTGAATTTATTTTGGTACTCTTGTATGTTGTCGAAAATGCGTTTTAATTTACTGTCTTTTAAGTGAAATTCATGGAATTTTGTTAATTTATTAACAATTTGTTTATTCATAATCCTCTCTATTAAGTGTATAACTAATTCATTCTGTTTCTGACCATATTCTTGTTTTTCTGTATCACATGGGTTTCTACTTAGAACATCAGCAATCACATTATCTTTCCCCTTACAATATTCTATTTCATAATCATACTCCTGTATTAGTAAGATCCATCGATATAGTCTTGAATTTAGAATTTTACAATTTTTGATGAATGTTAATGCTTGATGATCGATTTGTATTATAACCTTCCTTCCTAAAATAATTTGTCTTGCCTTTTGTAGACTGAATAACACTGCTAGCAACTCCTTTTCCGTTGTATAATACCTAATTTCACAATTATTTTATGTTCTGCTCATGAACATTATGGCTTGCTTCTGTCCATCATCTGAAATTTGGTACAAATGTCCACCAATGGCATACTCACTGGCATCTGTTTGTAAATAAAATACTTTAGAGTAATTTGGGTGTTTTAATACATTTGTTTTTATAAAAGCTTCTTTAATTTTATTAAAATTTCGCTCCTCTTCCTCAGTCGATATAAATTTTGTTTTCTTTTTATTATGCCTAAAAGTGGTTTAATTAGATTTGAATATTTGTCAATAAATTTGTTGTAATAATTTGCCAATTCCATGAATCCTTTTAGCTGTTTTGCATTTCTTGGTCGTGGAAATTCCATAACCGCTTTTATCTTTTCATTGTCAGCTTCAATGCCATTTGTTGTTAACCTATATCCCAAAAATGGAATATCTTGTTCACAAAATTCTGTTTTAGATAATTTTATGGTCGTGTTGTTTTCCTTCAATTTTTCAAATTTTTCCTCAAGTGAATTTTATGCTCCTCAAAATTTTATGAAATGCACACAATGCCATCTACATAAATTAATGTGAATGGTTCTACCTCCTTTCCCATTATCCTATCCATGGCTCGAGCTAAAGCTGCTAATGATGTCTTCAAGCCATATGGAATGACTATAAAATGGTAAGTCTCCAACTTACCTCCAACTCCACTTGCCAAAAGCTATTTGTAAGGTCCATTGTACTTAAATATTTTCCTTTTCTTGCTTTATGTAATATCTCGTTTACACCCCTGTATCATTCATAATCAGGTTAATTTAATTTTCTGGCATCTAGGCACAATCTGACTTCCCCACTATTCCTTATAACAGGTATTATGAAATTTATGTATGGGCTGTTACTTTTTTCTATTATTTTTAAATTCAACTTCTTTTCAATTTCTTTTTGAACTGCTTCTTTATATTTGGTTCTTACAGGATAATTTCTTTGAAAAAATGGTAGATCTGTTCTCACTTTAATTTCATGTTTGTAAGCCTTACATACTCCTGGTTCATCTGAAAATACTTCCTTAAATCTTCAATCAGTTCTATCAATTCCAGTTGTTGCTTTTCATTCAATAATTCACGTCCATCTCCAATTCTCTCTATAATTTTCTGTCGGTTAAATTCTTCTTCCCCTGTATTGTCCAAATTTCTATTTACATTCTCCAAAATTTCTAAATTTTCCCATTCATTTTCTAACTGATCAAATTCACTAATTTCCAAATTTTCATATTCTAAATATTCTGATTCTTGCTCTCCTTCAAAATTATTCAATTCATTTTTAAATTTTTACTCCATTCCTTTCATATCAATGCTAGTATTAACTCCTAGATGATTTATTTTTAAAGTCCAATTTTCAAAATTTATTTCTGCCCCAGTTTCTGTTTATAAATCTGCTCCTATTATTATTTCCCTCAATAGGCTACTATTTCCCTCACTATCAAACATTGTAAAGGATACTCAATTTCTCCAATCCTTCCTATTATCACAATAATTTTATTAATCTTCTTACTTTTCTTATTTATTGCCGTTTTAATAGTTATTGCCCTAATAGGTAGGGTTTCAATTCTTCCTAATTTTGCTTTATTCTCAATGAACCATTTTTCCTGTATGCATGATAGGCCTACATTGCTTTCTGTATCAATAAAGGCATTTACATTAATAGACTTAAATGAAATATTAATTTCCGAACTTTTGTATATTTTATTATTTTCTGAACCTAAATTTAGCTCCTCTTCTTCGTTTTGTAAAAATTCTCTATTTATTAACACGTTATTTATAATTGGACTATTGTTCTGAATTTCTAAATTTTTTACTGAGTATTTCATTGTATTAGGCCCTGGTATTATGTCTCCGTTTTCCTGCATACTATAATATGATGCTATATTACCAGCGCCTACTGGTTTTCCAACTGTCGCATTTGGTCGTTATTATTGGTTTTACCTACCCCTGAGGGTCCTGGCATTTCTATATTGTTAACCTCTTTATTCGGTTCCCTATTCTCACTCTTGCCATAAGTATTCTGGTATGTATTTCTTTTTATCACGTTTGTGTGAACGAACATCCTTTCTGGTTCCTTCTGCATATGTGTTTCTACCCTTTGATTCGTAAATGGGACTTTAGGTCTATATTCCCCTCTATATTCAACTGGCCTACTTGGTCCCCTTTGTTCAGGTCCATATCTTCCTCTGTATGTTGTATTTCTCCCCTTTCCATAATTTGTTATATTTCTAGGCCTTTGTTCGAAATTATTCTGTGGCCTATTCCAATGTTCCCTATCTCTCACTCTGATATTTACATTTCTCTCCTCAATATCTTCCTCATTCAACAATCGCTCCATTTCTCTAATATTATTGATGTTTTGCACTCTTCTAGCTGCCTGTAATTTTTCGTTGAAATGCCTTAATAATCTTCTTACGATCTCCTCCTCAGATGGTGGTGGTGTCATGTTCCTTAAGATCACAACCCTTTCAATAAAATAATCAGCTCGACTCACTCCAGTTTCCACTCTATATCTTTCCATCTCAATTCTCCCTTTTATACCTTCCAGTATCTCCCTGGCCCAAATATCTATTCACAAATCTCTCTCTCCATTCTGGGTAGTCACCTATTTCTTCTCTTAGTGACTCCCACCATCTAGCAGCTCCTACCTCCAATGTCTTGTCTATTATTCCTCTCCAGCTCTCATCTATCCTTTCATTCAGGTTGAAATTCGTTATTTGTATCATATATCTTTCGTACCGTTTCAGAAACTCCATAGGATTACCACTCCTACCATTGAATTTCGGTACCTCTTCTTGGCTTCCACATGATACATGTATTACCTATATGGATTCGTTCCTATTCCCTCCATCTTTTTCTATTTTTTTTACTCGCTCATTTATCTGGTCGACTTTCTCATTCATCAATTGTTTTCTTCCTATTACCTCTAAATTAGTTTTATTAATGTTATCTTTATTTTTCCCTACTTGAATTTCAGTTTCCACCCATCTTCGTACAAGGTTTAAGTTGATATATATTTTCTTCGATTCTTTTGCCTAACTCTTCTTTCATATCCTTATTTTCCTATAGTAGGTCTTCCCTTATAGTTTTTACAATTAATCTCATCTCTTCCTGTACTTGTAGTTTCATATTTTCAACTATTTTCTTATTTTCCTCCTTTAGGCTTTCGAATTTCTTGTCCATTTCTAACCTACTTGAGGCAAATCCTCTGTTTATCTCTTCTTTCATATCCTTATTTTCCTTCTTACTCTCTTCAAATGTTCTTCTTATTCTCTTCAAATTTTCTACTCATATCTTCTTTCATCTCCCTCAGAAAGCTCATCATTCTATCTTCATGTGAGTTCTTGTCCCCATTATTTTCTCTCCTACCATCTCTATTTTCTGATTCTTCCCAAATTTCTTCATCTAATTGGGTCTCCACCTGAAAATTTTCTATTGGCCTATCTGTGCCTTTCAAATCAGTTCCTGTTATTACTATACTGTCCCCTCTTTTCATCTCTATCTGTTCACTTTCCTCCTGTTCCATTAAATATACATATTTTCCCTTAGCTGCCTCTTCTAAACTCTCTTCCTTCCTTTTTTTATTCACTTTTCTTAACTCTTCCCCTTTTTCAGTCTTTCTTGCTCCCCCCCCTCAAATTATATGCAGATCTATTCTCCTCGTCAGACATACCTGAAATGTTGCTTACCTCTCATACAAACAAATATTCAAAATTTCTTTTTAAAATTAAGTTCAACAATTAAATTTATCTGTACTCAGATTTAATGAATAATGACTTACAACCACCAAATTATTTATAAATTTACTCAATTTATTGTTATTAAATTTTTTTTTTAAATTTATGTGCTCTTTTTCTTTTCTTTTACTTGAAGGCTCAAAAGTTTCTTATTTATTAGAATAAATGGTTTATCTCTCACAATAATCGAGCCCCACGTACATGTGCCAATTGTAATATTTTTATAATATTTATAATTTTATATATTTTGAATAATTTAAATATATTTCTTTATAATAACACAAAATTTAATAATACTAATCCTTAAAAAATAATAAATTGCTGGGCGCCAGTTAGAATTACAAAATAATTGTAACCCTAACAGTAACATTTAGATTCCTATTAGGCCTACTTTTATTTTTTATTACTTACCATTTATAGTAATAAATAAAACACTTTCTTATAATTCGATTAATTTTTGTTTAATTTAGTTTTTTTTTTAAATCTTAATATAGTTACAATATTTTTTTTTAATACACTTTCTCTATTTCCTAATTTAGTTAAATATCACAAGACTCTTTCTTTCAGGTTATTCGGTGGGTGTTATGACAAATTAAAATTTAGTTTATGCAATTCATGTTGTAATATATTATATAAAAGAAACGCCTAGGGCTAAAGTTATTAATTGTGAATTTACAATATAATAGTTTTCAATGTTTCTTAAATTTAATTACTTAGGCCTATCTGAAGTTTAATGTTTTTGTCCAAATTTCTAGCTTTTTAAATTTATTTCTATAAACAAATCTTTCACCACTATGTTTTTTTATGCTTCAATTCTTCCTTTAAATAAAATTTTGGCCAACTAAGTTTTTTGCTTCCAGTTCCAATGCAAGCTTCTCTAACCTTAATTTTTTTCTAATTGAAATTTCTCGAGAAAAAATAAAACTTTTTTCTTTGTTGAAACATCTGTTATTTAACCCACTGATTATTTGATCTTAATCTCCTAATTTGGACAGTTAAGTTTTATCCTCTATGCTATAATTTTTAGGTCTTGTAAATTTCTATATTTGGAAAACATCAGCTGATTCATAATTATACTACCTGTCATCTTGGTTTTAATATTTTATGATTATTTATTTAGGTTACGCCTCCATTGTTTACATTTCCTTTTTTTTCATCCATTTTTAATTTACTTCTTTTATATTCTGAATTATTGTTATTTATTACTTTTGTGTTTTTATGTAAAACATTACAATATATATATATATATATATATATATATATATATATATATATATATATATATATATATATACATTTAATTTATTTACTATATTACAAGAAAACAAATCACCATATTTAATATATATATATATACACACACACACGGCCTGTAAATATATATATATATATATATATATATATATATAGACTATATCATAATTAATAAATTAAAAACATTTCAAAAACAAGAATACTTTTAATACATATATTATTCAAAGCTTTTCGCCGATAAAACAGTACCAGCATCATCAAGAAAATAATTATTTAACAATAATTATGTGTTACATAATTATTTTCCTGAAGATGCTGGTACTGTCTTATCGGAGAAAAGCTTTGAATAATAGGCCTATATGCATTAAAAGTATTCTTGCTTTTGAAATGTTTTTTATTTACTAACTATATTACAAGAAAATATATCACCATATATAATATAATATATATATATATATATATATATATATATATATATATATATATATATATATATATATATGTGTGTGTGTGTGTGTGTGTGTGTGTGTGTGTGTGTGTGTGTGTGTGTGTGTGTCTGTCTGTAATATTAAGTAATAAAATGTAATAATGTATGCAAAGAGCTAATAAATGTTTTTTTGTGTCCTGCATTATCAGATTATTGATTACAATAAACATTTGTATTATATAGGCTACAGTATTAAGTAGGTATTAAAAATAAAATAATTTTGTTTTTTCTTAACATTTACACACTGAATACTTAATAAGGGCACTTAAAGTATTGTTCGGGTCGTAATTGACTGGCGCTGGTCTTTATGACCTTCAGAATGACATATAACTCGTACAAAGTACATTAGTCAGATCCATTTATCCTGCCGTGAATGTAACATATCTCTTGTCAGATAATCCACCATACTTCAAAGCAATAGGCCTACGCCTCGATGATTCACATTAACGGTACTGCGAACAGCTGTTCTGATAGGCACTGCTGACAACGTGGGCGTAGCGACAAAGTGATGGTGGGAGGGGGGTAGTATACTGACGCCTGGTTCTTAATATGCAAGATTAAATTTTGTCTCAATTCTAAATTCTTGTAGAGGTGGCTTTAAAAAACAAGCCATATTAATAAGTAGACCTATATATTAATAAAAAAAACCCAAGACGTACAACACAAAAATGGCAATTTTTTTACTGTGTTGCTAGGATTACAAAACTAGTATAATCCTATCCTAAGCTACAACCAGTGGAATGCTTCCAAATCTGTCATTAAAAAAAAAAAAATATTTTCTGCAACAAGGCATGCACTCCTCATTTTAAGTACCTTGAACATCCACTACAGCTACTGTTGAACGATCTTTCAGTACCCTCGAAAGGTAAAGACCTGGCTGAGTAGTACTATGGGAGAGGACAGATTGACTGGGATGTGTTTGATGAGCATCCATCGGAAATTCTTTAAGGAAAATCAGGATTAGGTTAAAACAAGAGTTTTGAACAAATTTTCTACAAATCCAAAATAAACGATACTAGTAGTCTATAAGACATGTAACTAGAATTAAAATATTTTTTCAAGTAAAAGTTGTAATAACATAGTTGATGAAGCACTGTTGTAATTATAAATAATTTTCCTGAAATGTTGGTTTCATTCTCCTTTTCCGTGCTAAAGTGTTACAACCTGAACGACCCTTACCCCCCCCCCCGTTTTGATCCTGGTTACGCCCTTGCGAAAGGCCGACGACAAGGGGAGAGTGGAGGTGCTCGCAGGTCATTTTCAAAAACATTGACCCTTGAAATTACACTGAGTCATAGGAGTGACTCATTGTGTTACTTAATACTTTTCAATGTATCCTAGTTGGGCCTATAAATAACAACAAATGTAAATAAACCGTTGATGAAAGTTTGCTAATAAGATTGTCTAAGGATAGGCCGCGATTTATTTTACCCAATGAGGGATGACGACAATGCCTGATGTTTTCTAGCCGACGAATACACAATTTCTACCTAAGAACCAAGTGTACCAAGTGAACCTAGGCGACTTGTAATATTAGTTATTGCGAGACTAGCAAAAGGACGTAGTTTGACGAGGGTAGCCATGTAGTGTCTGTCAGCCTCCTCTCATTCCCACACTATAAAAAGACAGAGTTGTGTTTTCACTCCAGCGGGTAGAGCTAGAGCTTTAGAGGCGGCCTTTGATACTACTTTGCCTTATCTACTACGCAATGTCGTAGTGGCTCGCCCAGTAGTGAAGCATTTTTATTCCTTGTCGACAAAATGTAGGCCTAATTTAATTATTATTTATAAAACTATGCCAGAAATTAATGTTGACACAACCCAAGTCTATTACAACTGTCGATTAAGACTCGCCAATTATCCTAATAAGATAAAAAAATCAAATCCATTGTTTTTAATTTAACATAAACTAATCTAGCATAACTCACAACCCCCTTCTAAACTCCAAGCCCCTCAAGGTGGCAGCGGAAGGCGCACAGTCCAACTTCTGCTTCTTGAAAGGGTCCTAAAACGGCCGGATGTTCACCGTTCGTTTTCCCTAGCAAACAGCCAATCCCGAACAAAAATGGAGTTTCGTCACTTCCGAAACTTTAAAATGGTTCATCATTTTACACATTGTTTATCATTTGAAGCCCATTCGGAGAAAACGTAAATTTTACAGACATAAAAGGATTATTTGAGCAATAGCAAAAACCTACCGACGATGTTGTACCATCTGCCGTACAAGTTATTGGAATATCACCAGATAGGCTTACAGCTTTAAAGTTATCTCCTTACTCATCACCTACTCGTGGTGATAATTGATGTAGCCTACCCATATAAGTGATAGTTTTTCAAAATGTGTACAAGCAAGTAGACTACGTTATGGCTTATATTACATAATTATTATAACTAATTATTGTTATTATAATAAGGCTTTTTCAAACTGATGGACGTATAGAAGGTTTTCAGGAGAGAGTGAATAATGCACTGAACTGCCTACAGACAGGGGAGATCCTAGAAAAATATCTATACTATATATAGAATACAACACACACACACACACACATATATATATATATATATATATATATATATATATATATATAAGTTATATGAACATTTTATGTGAACATTTCATAATTAAATGCGTGCTAGGAAAATTCCTGCTTACGCAGCTTTTGTATTATATAGGTGGTGATAACAGAGCCCCGGCAGTGTGTAAGTCGCCTCTGTATCGCACAGACGTTTTCCGCTCCAACTGTATGTACATCAGTTGTATTTGAATTGTTTTATTAAGTATAATTTATGTAACAGTTTTCCAAATTAATTGTTTATTAAATTCAACAAAGGTTTGTAAAAATAAAATCATTTTTTAAAAACCTTTCGTGCTTAATATAACACGTAACTGGCGCAGTCGGTAGGACATCTCGGGAGAATTAATGAACATAATTTTTATCGATTTCAATCGTTAACCGAGATACTGCAAAAACTCAATTCATTACAGAGCGCATATCTGTAACGACATCAAGAAAACTTTAGTAGAGTGAATATCTACAACCACTTAATAGAGCGCATATCTATTAAGAGCACGAGTGAATATCGTGTAAGTGAAAAGTGAAATAGTAGTCAAATGAGCAAAGTATTTTGGATCCACTTGTAAGTAGGCCGTAAGAAATAGAATTAAGAAAAGTAGAGTAAATACTTTTAATTTTATATAATTGATTTTAATTTTATTATTTTAAAGAAAATAATATTTTAAAATGGCAACGCCAACATTAAAGAAGGAGTATCTTGATATGATTCCTGAGTATAGTGGAGAGCCCACTATGCTCCACAGATTTATTTCAATATGTGATAAAGTAGTAAATAAGTTTTATGTAAACGAAAATCCAGAGAATTTTCAAAATGAATATCTATTTTCTTCTATAGTAGCTAAATTAAAAGGCCAAGCATTAGAAATGGTAGTAAACTCAAATTCATATAATTGGTATGAGATTAAAAAAGTATTATTAACCAGCTATTCAGACAAAAGAGATTGCTTTACTTTGAATTTAGAAATGGCTGAGTTAAAACAAGAAAATAACGAATCACCTTTTAAATTTTATGAGAGAATTCAAAAACTATTAAATTTACAGATTTCATTTTTTATTAATAAAGAGCCTCAAAGACAATTGGCCAAAGATGTTTTGATAAAATATGTACAGAAATTAGGGTTAAGAGTTCTCCTTAGAGGTTTACATGAACCCGTAGGATCGCTAATGCTCACCAAAAATCCAGATTCTCTTAGCGAAGGACTTAACATGCTTACTAATGACTTTCAATTTAAAAATAACAAATTATTTCAAAATATTAAACAGAACGTTCCACCTAGGGTCCCCCAATACCCGCTTAGTCTCAAACCCCTTCCTAACAAACAAACCTTCCAAAATTATAGGCCCAACTACCAAAATAATCCTAACCAATTTACTAAACCTAACTCATTCGTACAGCAAAATCAACAACCGAGACAGTCTAACAATTACACACCATTAAAAGTTCATCAAAAATTTGAACCAGAACCAATGAGCATTTCCACACGTCAAACAGGGAACACAATTAGACAAAATAGACTTTTTCAGATGACAGGAAAACCAATAGAAGAAGAAAATTACGATCAAACTATGAATCGATTGACTGAACAGATGACTAACTCTTATCTGACCGAACAAACAGATTATGAACCGCAAGAGGACCCTGACAGCTACATAGACTTTGATGATTCAACGCAAGAGGAAAGCGCATGTGGATTCACTCAAGAAGACAATCATACCCAAAATCATTTTTTAGGACTAACCACAATAAAAAGACATTTTCCATAATGCATATCGAAGACGACACAATCTACCGTACATCCACGATCCCAAGACCAACCTAAAGATGCTGATTGACACTGGAAGCACGAGATCATTTATTAAAAAATCAATAGCTTTCCAATTTTTCAAAAACACCCTAAAACAAGAACCATTTGAAGTGAGTACAGCTCATGGAGTATCAAAAGAAAAATACAGTTGTACACTACCACTTTTGGGAAAAGAAACAACCAAATTCTATTTATTTGATTTCCATAAAGATTTTGACTTACTCCTTGGATTAGATAACATAAAAGCATTAAAAATTAATTTAAATTTTGTGAATGATAAATTAATATTTCGCAATAAGCAAATCCCGATTAAATATTTTAACACAGAAGAACAAAATAATAATAATAACAATAATAATAATAATAATAATAAAGGCGAATGTCAGGAACAGGACGCAAAAAAGGGAACAAGTTATGTTATACAAGCCCGCACTAGCCTAACGATTAAATTTAGAATACAAAATATTCAAGATGGAGAAGGACTCTTACCATACAAACACTTAAATGGATTAGAAATTCCGCAGTGTATAGTCTCAGTACACAAGGGAGAAGCCTACTGCCCCATAATAAACAACACAGAAGTAAATCTAGAATTAACAGTAAATGAACCATTAGAATTAAAATCTTTAGAAGAATACAATATCCTTGAACCTGATACAATGCAAAAGAACACTAATTTCAATTTATTAGATTATAAACAGAGAAAATCGAGAAGGAAAAATTTAGATTTATCAAAATTTAGAATGGAACATATGAACTTAGAAGAAAAATCCGCTATAACAAGTTTAATAGAAGATTATGCAGATTTATTCCATATTGAGGGAAACGATTTAACTTTTACCAACCAAATAAAACATGTTATTAGGACTACTGATGAAATTCCCGTATACTCTAGAAATTATAGATATCCAGAGATTTACAAGAACGAAATTAATAAACAAACTGAGGACATGCTTGAACAAGGAATTATTAGACCTTCAAATTCTCCATGGAACTCTCCTGTCTGGATTGTACCCAAAAAATAAGACGCTTCTGGCAAAAGAAAATTTCGATTAGTAATAGATTTTAGAGGAATAAACAAGAAAACAATTGACGATAAATTTCCCTTGCCGAACATTACAGACATATTAGACAAATTAGGACGGTCTCAATATTTTACGACTTTAGATTTAGCCTCAGGATTTCACCAAGTAGAAATGGATAAAAATAGCATAGAAAAAACAGCGTTTTCAACAGAAACGGGACACTACGAATTTTTAAGAATGCCCTTTGGACTAAAGAATAGCCCCTACATTTCAAAGAATTATGAATAATATTCTGAGAGGCATCCAAAATGAAACATGTTTAGTTTATTTAGACGACATTATAATTTATTCTACTAGCCTCCAAGAACATATTCAAAGACTTAAAGAAGTATTTGACAGATTAGGCAAAGCCAACTTTAAAGTACAGCTGGATAAAACAGAATTTTAAAGAAAAGAAGTAGCATAGCTAGGGCATGTTGTTACACCGGAGGGCGTAAAACCCAACCCAGCAAAGATTTTGGCAATCAAAGACTATCCAATACCTAAAACCACCAAACAAATTGAAGGATTTTTAGGACTATTAGGCTATTATCGAAAATTTATTAAAAACTTCGCCAAGATAACAAAACCGTTTACTAACTGTTTAAAGAAAAATGCAAAAATAAACATAGAAAATCCAGACTTTATAGAATGTTTTGAAACATGTAAAAATATATTGACTAATGAGCCCCTTCTACAATACCCAGATTTTGAAAAGGAGTTTACTCTAACGACAGACGCTAGTAATTATGCACTAGGAGCAATTTTAAGCCAGGACAAAAATGGAAAAGACCTTCCTATAGCGTATGCCAGCAGAACTTTAAACGACAGCGAAACTAATTACTCCGCGATTGAAAAGGAATTATTTGCCATCGTATGGGCCACAAAACATTTTAGGCCTTATTTATTTGGGAGAAAATTTAAAATTTATACAGACCATAAACCTTTACAATGGTTATTTTCCGTTAAAGAACCAAATTCCAAACTTTTAAGATGGAGATTAAAATTAGAAGAATATGATTATGACATAAGATACAAAAAAGGCAAACTAAACCAAAACGCAGACGCATTGTCTAGAATACAATTGAACGTTACTGATAAAAGGTCAACAAACACCCAACACACTGTAGAACCAGACCTTGAGTTATTTCCAGCTGGCTTACTGCAACGTTACTTCCCGGAGCTAAATGATAACGAATCTATGGTCGTACAACTCGTCGCAACAGATAACGCCAACTTAGAGTACAATCAAGAAAGTGACAGTCAAACCGTGCACTCCAATTTTGAAGGAAACACCCAAATTGAAATACCAATTTCCGACGAGCCTGTAAACTTTGGAAATAATCAAATATTTTTATCATTAGTAAAATATGAGCCGAAGAAAGTAAAAATTATAAAGCTATTTGGAACTTCAAAAATCCGTTTAATGGTCGAAATATCAGAAAATAATTTTAAAGAAGACATAGTTAATTTTGTAAAATCATATTTGGTACCCAAAATAAAATATAATCTATATTTTGAAGACGATTTTTATGAGAAATTTGCATCATGCATAGCCAAAAATTTCAAACAAACTGAACTAAATTTAGTTAAGTGTAATAACAAACTCTTAGACCTAACTTCGGAAGAAGATACCTTAGAAACGATAAGTAACTATCATGTTAGCAAAACCAATCACCGCGGGATACAAGAAACATACGAACAAATTAAGCGAAGATATTATTGGCCTAATTTAAAATCACTAATTCAAAATTTCATAAATCAGTGTGACATATGTCAAAGAACCAAATACGACAGAATTCCCATACAGCTAGAAATGAACTTGACACTAACAGCTGCAAGACCATTCCAGATAATTCACGTTGACACAATCTCCTTGGAGAAGAATTCGTTTATCAGCATTGTCGACGCGTTCTCACGATATGCTCAAGCTTATCGCTTGGGAAGCTCTCAAGCTACAGAGATTGCAGACAAGCTATTAGATTACTTCACGCATTTCTGCTTACCAACAGTTATTATCTCAGACAATGGAACGGAGTTTAATAACAGAATTGTAAAGGAGATATTAGACTTGCATAAAATAAAAATCCACTTTATCAGCACACAAAACTCCCAATCAAACGGATTATGTGAAAGATTTCATTCCACCTTAATAGAACACATAAGGCTGTTAAATAATCAAATCGAATTTAAAAAAGACAGTATAATTAAGAAAGGTAAATATGCTATAATAACTTATAACAATAGCATACACTCAGTCACAAAATTAACGCCGTGCGAAGTCTTATTTGGACACATAAATTCAAACACTTTATTAGATATAGATTTAGAAAAACAAATTGTAAATGACTACGTTTTAAACCATAAAGAAAAAACAAAAATACTTTACGAAAACATTAGGGATAGCAATCAAAGAATTAAAGAAAACATTTTAGAAAAAAGAAACATAAACAAGGAACCACTTCCAGAAATACCACCGGAAGTCTATATAAAAACAGTTCAAAAGCAAAGCAAAAAGAAAAACAGATATAGCAAAGAAGAGATAGCTTCAATAAACAAGGAAAGAAAAACTGGTAAAATAAAGCCTAGACATCATAACACAAAAGACAAAATACATTTGTCGAAAATTAAAAGGCCTAAGAAGATAAAAAATGTAATTAATGCTCAAAATAATTTTCCAGGTCCCTCCTGTTCGTCATTGGCACAGCCACCGACTCAGCAGAGATCAGAGCAGTCAATAACAACTTCGGAATAATCCCAATAGACCTTGGTCCGGCCAAATTAGAATCTTCCTACCATACCTTTGTCCACTATTTTAATGTAAGAAACTTAGTTGCTCATTTAAAAAACATTGATGCTTATTATTATGATGTATTGCAAAATTTTGAAACTAGTTGCTACAATTGTAACGGTAGCTTATTAAACAATGAATATGTAACTGATAACAGTAATAGAATAAGAGATATTGTTAATAATTTTAAATATGTTAATCACAGTAAAATGTAATAGAAGAAAAATTAGAAATTATACTCTTAAGAGAGAATGGTAACAAAGAACAAAAAGAGGTCTTATAGATGGACTAGGATCCGTTATCAAATCTTTAACAGGCAATTTAGATGCATATGATGGCAAAAAATATGACAAAATAATTAAAGATATTGAAAATGAGCAAATTAAAATTAATTATCAAATTTAATCTCAATACTCCTTTAGTAATAATATTATGAAAGAATTAAATAAAACTTTTATTGTAATTGATGAAAATTTTGTAGAATTAAAAAATAAGTTAAGTATTGTGAATCGTAATGTAAATGACTTTGTTGAACTAGAAAAATTTAGAAGTATTCTAAACCAATTGAACATTTTATATGACATAATGTTACAGGTAATCACAGATTTAGAAAATTCTCTTACATGTTGTAAACTAGGTGTTGTACACCCTAGTGTTATCTCAACCCAAGAACTATATGAAGAATTAAACAAAATTTATAAATATTATAATGAGAGGTTACCTTTAGAACCTAAAATGGAAAATATGTGGGAATTAGAGAACCTGATTAAAGTTATTGTAAACTAGATTCTGAAAGGATTGTATACTTTATAAATTTACCCATTGTAGAAAAAACTCAATTTAAATTGTATAAATTACATTCTATACCCACAAAATATGAAACAGATTATGTAACAATTATACCAAAAGTAAGGTACATATTAGTGTCTAACTCTGTAATATTAGGTTTAGACAATGAATGTAACTGTAAAACCGATTCCATATACTTTTGCTCATTCGACATTCTAACACACCATAAATTAGACTGTGAAGTGTCCATCATCATGAACAACGATGCCAGCAACTGTGAATATACTGCATTGGAAGTTACAGACAACTTAATTAACTAGATCCCAGACCTTCTCCTGGCGACCTTCTCCAGTGAAGAGGACTTCAATCTATGCCGAAAATTGCCCTTTACGGAGGCCTATTCAGCAGCTTTATATACTTCGCCCTCATCAAGAAGATGAAGAGGACTTCAACCGATGCCGAAACTTCGCCAACCCCCGAAGTTTTCTTTAGGGATGGAGGAGTTATATGAACATTTTATGTGAACATTTCATAATTAAATGCGTGCTAGGAAAATTCCTGCTTACGCAGCTTTTGTATTATATAGGTGGTGAGAACAGAGCCCCGGCAGTGTGTAAGTCGCCTCTGTATCGCACAGACGTTTTCCGCTCCAACTATATGTACATCAGTTGTATTTGAATTGTTTTATTAAGTATAATTTATGTAACAGTTTTCTAAATTAATTGTTTATTAAATTCAACAAAGGTTTGTAAAAATAAAATCATTTTTTAAAAACCTTTCGTGCTTAATATAACACGTAACTTATATATATATATATATATATATATATATATATATATATATATATATATATATATATATATATATAAGATAACGTATGAGGCTAAAGAATAAATTCAGTTTATATAAAAAAAAAGTAGTCAGAAGAAATATTAAGCAAAAGCGGCAAGAATAAATACTAAAAATACGGATAAAGTACTTAATCATTGTTCTATTTCGAGTGTATTCATAATGGACTGTGGGAACTTTTAACAAAAGAAGGGTCCAAGTAATTTAAGATAGGATTTTCCAAGGACCAAAGTACCTGGGTTATAATAACACTGTGCCGTTAGAGAAGGCTCTTGGTTAATGGGTGTGGGGATAACCAAATTAACTAAAATAAGTAAGGTGGGAGAGATGATACGAGGTTGAAAAAGGAAGTGGTCTGGGAGTCTTGGAGGACCTCCAGAAGAGGGCAGACGTTTTGGGGGGGGGACCAAGTGTCAGCAATGTTAATAAGGGATAAATTTTGTTTAATAGAATTAAGGGAACTGTAATTTTTGTATGTGTATAATTTAAAAATGCGACGTAGGCCTACATAATTTAATAATAAATTAGGAAAATAAGTGAGTTAGGTGAAAAGTGCAGCGAAGCAAATATCAACGGTCAACAGCCCAAGAACTCAACAAACAATAAGTACTTTCTTTTTACATTAAAATTAGCCAACAGAGCTTTTTAAACAGTAAATTCAGAACAATTTTAAAATCATTAGTATAAAATAATTATCTAGTTTTTTCACCACGTTCTAATTTATAAAAATATCCATAATAACGACCTGAGAAAAAGAGCAATTAACACTGTAATTATTAAACTTTATTGTAATAAACCTAAAGCCTCAAGAGTCCACCTTTTTTGTAGTTGTAATATTAGTTAAGGAATCAATCTTGTCACTTAATAGTATTAAGGTAAATGGGTATAATGTGCAGTAATTAAATGTCAAGAATAAATGCAAGTGATGTTATATTTGATATTGGTGTTAATTAATTAGAAACCTAAAGGTGAGACAAAAGAGTGTTATGGTAATTAAATATATAACCTAATTTCGGTTCTAATTTCTGTATGCAATAAATTCCTATCCAGTGTCACTAATGCTCTAAGCGCTTAATATGTTAGCTAAATGGAGACAAAGCATCACCACAAGACCAAGCACCTTGTGTCGTTTGGAACATGTGGGCTGTATGTTGTTTGTATTCATTGCTTCTGAAAATAATTCAAGGTATCTTCTTTGCATAAGACGTAATTATGAAAAAAACGTTTATGTTTAAACCTTACTTGTCTGCTTATTTCTTTCTCTTTCCATAACGTTTCTTGCAAAGTAACCAGTTTGACGATTATGGTTTATTTCAGTACTTCTTTTAAAAATAGTGCAGGCCGGTCAAAGTGTATAGGGCATAGTGGGTGGCAGTTCACTTAGCCCGGATATATTTTATACATGTATACTTCATTGATCATATAACAAAACTATCAAATAAATTATTTAAAAAGGAAACTTAAACCAAATTTGGTTTTTCAAATGGTATACAAATATGAGAGGAAAACAAGACAAGCTAGATGGTTTGAAGAAAATTTAAAATTAGTCATATAAACTATTCAAGATGGTTCCAATTCCATTTCCGGCTCGTCAACATCTTAAAATTTTCACCTTGCCACTCATTGCAAGAAACGGGATTTAAAGAAGACTTAAAAAACAATACCAGTTGTCAATAATAAGAAAAAACTCACAATTTTAAAAGAGAAAAAAGATTGCCGTTGTTTAATTTGCAGGGAAAATACGACGACCCGCTCTGGATGATTGGATATAGTGGAGGCATTGTCTTGAATGGACTCATGAAGGTTATTCAGACTATTGCGGATTGGAATCATATATTTCTTTGACCTGTCTCACAACAGTTAAAGTTGACGAAAACTATAATATTCTTTTGATTCTACTTAATGTTAAACATTTAAAGAGTGTAAGGTTATATTTTTTTGGTTTTTTTAGGTATTGTGTACACTAAAATTAGGAGTAATCTTATAAAATTAAATGTTATGGAGATATTTTGTACTTGTGTTCATTTTATCACATTTTTCCTGTTTCAGGTTAATTAGTACAAAATTCACTTTGCCTCGGTTACATTATTCACTTTGCCCAGGGTACCAGGGCAAAGCTAATAATTGACATTTATATATAAATGATTAATTTACATCCCTGCTTTTTTAGTTTAGTAAATAACTATTTTACTATCGATAGTTAATGTATGTTAGATGAATAACAATAACTCAAAATTTGTTTGATTCCATTCAAGATGTGTCAGCTATATGCCTATATATGCCTATATAGGCCTATATATATATATATATATATATATATATATATATATATATATATATATTATATATATATTATATATATTATATATATATATATAATTTGTTTTCTTGTTTAATAATTTAAAACAACATAGGTTATTCAAATACAAGAATATTTATTAATTTATATTCAAAGCTTTTCGTTGGTAAACAGTACCAACATCATCAGGAATGAAAATTACAATAATTATGTATGATGATGTTGGTACTGTTTACCAACGAAAATCTTTAAATATAAGTTAACAAATATTCTTGTATTTGAATAACCTATGTTGGTTTAATATATATATGTGTGTGTTTATGTGTGTGTGTGTGTGTGTGTGTGTGTGTGTGTGTGTGTGTGTGTGTGTGTGTGTGTGTGTGTGTGTGTGTGTGTGTGTGTGTGTGTGTGTGTGTGTGTGTGTGTGTGTGTGTGTGTGTGTGTGTGTGTGTGTGTGTATGTATGTATGTAAAGAGAGAGAGAGAGAGATCCCCCTACTATATATATAGAAATGTCATTATTTTACTGTTATTACATTTTTACGTAAACAACAGTAAATGGCTATAGGCCCACATTTTGTGTATAGAGTAGTACATGTGTGACTAGTTAACTCTGTCTGTACAAAACTATAACAATTCCATACTAAACGTAAACGGCAAGAATTTAGCCATTTTGTTTAGTTACACTTTTAGCCCTGACGTCAATGTATATGTGAATGAAAAAAGGAGGGCTGGGATGGTGAGCCTCTGCACCCATATTATTTCTTAAATAGTTTTTTTTAAATATCGCAAACAATAGAAAGATCTTTCCGCAGGAGCTGTGTTTACTGGAAGTACACTGCTAATTATTAATATGTCGTATATTCGTGGGCAACAAAGCATTAAGAGCAGAACTATGATCCTCTGGCATGGGAACTGTTTCAACTTTACACCGTTCAATAAAGTTTTTTCTTCACATTTTCAGTTTACTAAAAAGTAGAATTTTTGTATCCTAACTTATTGCTTATAATAAATTATGTTGGTTTAATATTTCGGGGGGCTGGATATATCCCCCTATCCCTTCACCATGGACCACCACTGCCTACAGAGGATAGGGTTACGTCCCAAATTAGGCGTACCAGCGGGTAAACTGACGTGACATGTACTTACTGAACTACGACATCGTTTTTGTAGAATGTTTAGTCTTGATAGAGCGTTGTTATTGAGTTATGGTCTCTGTGCTCAAAGATGACGTCTTTGGAGCAAAGGCAAGAGTCTTAATTTATTGTATAGTTCTTTCCTTCTTTTCATTGTAGAGAAGAATATTACAATGAGTCTAACCGCTGGTACGCCTACGTAAGGACGCACTACTCTGTCTGTAGGCAGTTTCAGTGCCTTATCCTCTTCTACCTCTCATAAAAACTTCTATACCACCTAGAATGAGACCCACTGTCACACATAAAAAGTAACAATTTTTAAGCAGTTATAAACAAAAAAATGAAAAGAATTGCCCAATGCAGATTGCCTTTATCAAATAACCTTAAACTACAAAACACTGTGAGACGACAGAATTACGTGATATAACAAACAATAATACAGACTTTTTTACGTAAAACACCAAAATTTGAACTACAAATAATACATTTGAGCTAAAACTTTTTTCAAACAAATGAAATGAAAATATAAGCTTATAAACATTAATTTTATAATAAACAGTAATAGGCCTTCAGATTGTTTACATATAATCCCAAATTTAAAAATAGGCCTAAAATTAACAAATTGGAGCTAATGGGCTAATTTTGCAAAATTATCAACAAAAATATGAATCTATGAATACTTTATTACTATAAAAAAACATTTTTTTATATATCAACTGAATACACATTAAAAAAAATTATATTCAGTCTAAATCAGTTCTTAAAACGTATCAGAAGCAGCTAAGAATGCTTTCATTTTAACAACTAGATTAAAAATGCATAGTCCAACTTATTATTATCGTTATATTAGATTATTTGTATTGAGATTTATCAAAAATTATATAAATTATTATATATATGAATTGATCAAAACTATTTAATAATAATCTTATTACTTTAAAATGTTCAATATATAATGTAATATAACTTAGTTTTAAAACAGTTCTTTACAACATAACATAGGCTATAACATAAAATCAGCTGATATATTAAATCTTACTTGATGGGAATTGTAAACGCTACTGTCGTGAAATTCTATGTTTGTGTCCATCCAATAAGTTTTTGTAGGCCTCACTGTAGAGGTTTTCACTTTAAAAACCACTACGAATACCTACTGATATTTTTCAGCAGACGCGTTTCCCACTAGATCAATGCATTATTCAATGCTGTGAGCAGGCAAGGGACCGGCCTGGTTGGTGTTTTTTTTCTGTGGAAATCGAAAATAATTACTCTTGTGCCGAGTTACATAAAAGAGATACAAACATTATAGACTATCAATAAAGTATAAAGAGGACAATGTGCAATTGTTCAAGCATTTAATTGTAAATCAATACTTAATAAATGAATAATTCTGTTCACACAAAATGTAATATCTTAATTGCTGTAAACGTATGGCAGTTTATTTCAACAAAACCAATCATATAAAGATTAGATTGAGTAGGCCAAGTTGGTTTCACCAAAATTGGTATAGCCTATATTTTGTGGTCTATAGGTCTATATAGAAATTGGTCTACGATCGGGTCATACTCCATTTGAGTCTGAAATTTAAAACATTATATTTAATAACATTAATTAAAAATAATTACTAAATTATTTATTATTAATTATTATTATTAATTACAATTAAGATATTTAAACATCAGGAAATATTTTTAGCGAATAAATGAAAATAACATTTTTTAACATTTATAATAAAATAATTACGTATTAAAGTCTTTTCAATTTTTAAAATCTAATATTAGTAATTGACAAAACTTTTATCCATAATGAAAACGCAGGAATAGTTAAGGTTCCATGTCACGTCCCAGACTATTTAGAGCCGGGATTAACTGACATTTGTTTACAATATTATGCCAACTACATTTTTGGGCTTCCAAGCATTTTGTCATTGACACTATTTACAGTCAGTTCATTCACTCACTTTTATCGACAGTTGCCGTTAATTCTTCCTTTAGTTCACAAAGCTTAGTTAATTTTTATGCGCGTTGTTTTTACTAGATATCTTCACACCTGTAAGTCCTAGCTCAACCCCAACACCCATAAGGCTAACACAACACCATAAGACTAACACAACACCCATAAGGCTAACACGGCGTCACTTTTCCAAATTTGTTTCGTCTTCTTCAAACCTATAAGTCCTAGCTCAATAAGGCTAACACAACACCCATAAGACTAACACAACATCCATAAGACTAACACAACACCCATAAGGCTAAAACGGCGTCATTTTTCCAAATTTGTTTCGTCTTCTTCAAACCTATAAGTCCTACCTCAACCCCAACACCCATAAGGCTAACACAACACCCATAAGGCTAACACAACACCCATAAGGCTAACACGGCGTCACTTTTCCAAATTTGTTTCGTCTTCTTCAAACCTATAAGTCCTACCTCAACCCCAACACCCATAAGGCTAACCCAACACCCATAAGGCTAACACAACACCCATAAGACTAACACAACATCCATAAGACTAACACAACACCCATAAGGCTAACACGGCGTCACTTTTCCAAATTTGTTTCGTCTTCTTCAAACCTATAAGTCCTAGCTCAACCCCAACACCCATAAGGCTAACACAACACCCATAAGACTAACACAACACCCTCAAGACTAACACAACACCCATAAGACTAACACAACACCCATAAGGCTAACACGGCGTCACTTTTCCAAATTTGTTTCGTCTTCTTCAAACCTATAAGTCCTACCTCAACCCCAACACCCATAAGGCTAACACAACACCCTTAAGACTAACACAACACCCACAAGACTAACACAACACCCATAAGACTAACACAACACCCATAAGGCTAACACGGCGTCACTTTTCCAAATTTGTTTCGTCTTCTTCAAACCTACAAGTCCCCTACATCCATAAGGCTAACACAACACCCATAAGACTAAGACAACACCCATAAGGCTAAACACGGGCGTCACTTTTCATAGATACTACCACAAACTGCCACAAAAACAAATTCAACGAAACAATGTGTAAATTATGCTCGACCATATAATGCAAACGGCAAAAAAAGGAGGGAATTCAGTTATTTCTGCCCTGATCGTTATGTAGCACTTTGTGTTAATCTATGTTTCAAAACTTACCATCTACTCTCGGAAATATATAAAACTATTTTTACACATTCTATGAACATTTTTGTAGATATCTATTGATAAAGTGTATATATTTAGTGCATATTTTTTGTGTAAATGAATTAATTTTTTTACGAGTGTAAAAGTGAAACACTCGCCGTGTAACTGTCAAACTACATCCAAAGGCAGCAATGTATGAGAACGTATCTTACATTTTTTCGCTGTACAATCCCATCAAAGTTCTAACCTATATGCATATACAACATTTTATTATATAAGATGGTAGTTGAATAACTATTGCATGTTATATATCATTTATTAAAATACGGTTGTAAAATTCCGAATTAACTCGGGTTAATATTTTAGTGGGAATTATTACAGATTTTCCAACCCTTATACTAAAAAACAGTTTTTCAATGAAGGCAGTTTTCTAATGAAATATAGAGAGGATTAGAAATTTACAATAAAAAAATATGACTTTTTTGGGAAGGAAATGTGAGAATAATCGTTAAGTGGTTAAGGATAGCCTATGATAGATTTTAAAATTCGTATTGACTTTTAAAAGTTATTAATTTATTATAAATGATAAAAGGTCTTACTTTAATTTATTTACTAAAATAAATATTTTCTAAATATTTTTTATAAAATTTTTTATTAAATTGGAGTCTGACTCGATCGTAGATAGGCTTCCTGATATTGAATTATTATTTTATAAAACTGTATAAGTTACCTACCGCCAGTGAGGGAAACGGAACTGATTGCTGATGTACTAAGCTCATAAGCTCTTTCCATGGAAAATCGATGTTGTTTTCACCCGGGTCTGGGCCTCCAAAACCCGTCCAGACTTCGTGGCAGCCAACCTCTAGAGAGCTACCTTCGTCTCACATGCGCATGGGGTTAGTATCCCTACTGCGAATGTAGGAAACGGAATTGATTGCCCATGTACCAAGCTCATAAGCTCTTTCCATGGAGAATCGGGAGATAATGAAATGAAACAGTACAGTAAGTGTCGCACTAAGAGCAGGATGAAAATACCTGTCAAGAAAGAAATCCTACCAGGAAAAATACCGCGACAGATCATGCAGGAAAACTGAGGGCTTGGACCACCTTATGTTAAGGGATAAGGAGGAGTATTACGACTGGTATTGCGACTTACAAGCGACCACGTTCAGCCTCGTTTGTTTCACAATTTGTCATTTGTTCATAGAATATATTCTTGTACTGTTAAATACAGTGGTTGATATATTTATAACTCCTCATATTACGATGTGTTCCCGTGAAGCTGAATTTCTCCACACAGCTAACTAGGTTAAGCTAATCTAGGTTAAGCTTAGCATGAAAAATACTAGCTACACCTTAGAAACGACTATTGTGGATTATTATACCACAATATTTAGGATATTACACAGCGACACATAAGCTTATAATTATTATTTACCAGTAATTAGGATTATTATACTACAATATATAGGATCATCACGCTACGAAATTAAGGATTATTATTTACCAGTAATTACGATTAGGCCCTACTACAATAGTTACGGTTATTACAGTAGGACGGTTAGGATTGTTATATTATTCAGCAATAATTAGGATTATTACACATTAGTTACAATTATTAGTCTATACGTCAATAAATAGGATTAAAGTTTAGCAACATTTGAATTATTACACTACAACAGTTAATATTATTACACTACTATAGTTAGAATATTTACACTACGATAAAATTATAAATTAGCAATATTTAGGATTATTATACTAAAATAGTTACGATTATTATACTACAATAGTTAAGATTATTACACTACTTTAGTTATTATTATTACATCACAATAGTTATTAGTATTATTTAGTAATATTTAGGATTATTACATTACAATACTCAAGATTATTACAGTACACAATTTAGGGTTATTATACTAAAATTGTTAGGATTATTACTTGAAATAGTTGATATTATTACATTACAATAGTTAGGATTAATTTCCTAGTCGTAAGTTAAACGTAGTGTTACTTTATTAGAAACAAGAATTAAGCTCACTATGTATTCAATGGTGATTTATCATATTAAATAAGTAACATAAACTCTTAAAATTGGTTTTATTTACTACTTTGCAATTATTGTCATCAAATAGTTCGGAATTTTTAAATCACAAATTACAATAACCTAGATATTTCACGCAAGATGTATTCAATGAATACGAGTGTTTAAAATGCTTGGCATCCTTAAAATTTGTCTGAAGGATTATTTTAAAATATTTTAG
This sequence comes from Prosapia bicincta, assembly GCA_036971475.1. Classification (NCBI taxonomy): domain Eukaryota; kingdom Metazoa; phylum Arthropoda; class Insecta; order Hemiptera; family Cercopidae; genus Prosapia; species Prosapia bicincta. The sequence goes on from JBAIZL010000005.1 coordinate 122,860,800, forward strand.
GTAAATAAATTGATGGGGGATGGGTACGACTAAATTTTAAAAAACGGTTGTTGGATTTGCTCATCGAATCCTTTCAAAATCAACTTGGTTCAACTCATGTATGATAACATGTTTCTTTAAACATATTTTATAATAAATACTTAGATCATGGGTACCCAAACTGGGGGCCATGAAGGCAAGTAAGGAAAGAGGAGCGGAACCAGTTGAAAAAAAAATAAGATAAATTCTCATCTAGCTAAAACTTAAATACACAATTTATTAAAATTTAAAACTAATCCAACGTGACAGCTTGAAAGGAATAGTAGCATTTTCACCACTTGTTGCAATAAAAACAAAATAAAGGAACAAACTTGAAGTTGCTAATGACATGCGTTGTTCCTTTACTGAAATACGACCTCAAATACCTGCAATAACTACGACCTGGCATACTAGTGAAAAAATGCAAGCTCATCCATCTCACTTACATAATTTCCTCTTATCTGTTAAAATTGACTTTGCAAATTAAATCTTGAAATATTATACCACGTTTCTTATGAAAGCAGTATAAATGAATGAATTGTTTTCAATATAACTTATATATATATATATATATATATATATATATATAGGCCTATATATATATATATATATATATATATATATATATATATATATATATGTATGTTTTATATATATATATATATATATATATATATATATATATATTATAACCTAAGTTATTTTAAAATATTACTTTTCTTTTAGGTTATATATTTAATTACCGTAACACTCTTTTGTCTCACTTTCAGGATTCTAATTAATTAACACCAATATCAATTTTAACATAGCTTGCATTTATTCCTGACACTTAATTAACACACATTATACCCATTTAACTTAATACTACTTAGTGACAAGATTTACTCCTTAACTAATATTACAATTACAAAAAAAAAACAAAGGTGGACTCTTGAGGCTTTAGGTTATTACAATAAAGTTTAAAATGACAGCGTTAATTTCTCTTTTTCTGGGGTCGTTATTATGGATCTTTTTTATAAATTAGAAGAAGGTACAAAAAAAACTAGATTATTATTTTATACTAAAGAATTTAAAATTGTTCTGAATTTACTGTTTTTTTTCAGGTTCTGTTGGCTAAATTTACTGAAATAAAAAAAGACTACTTATTGTTTGTCGATTCCTTGGATCTTGACCGTTGATACAGCTTCAATGCACTTTCACATAACTCTATTAATTTTCCTAAATCTTTATTAATTTACTTACGTCGCACTTTTACCTTTCAAATTATACAAATTAAAAAATTTACATTTCCCTTAATTTTACTAACAATGTTTAACCCTGATTAGCCTTACTGACACACGCTCGCGTGTGTGTGTGTGTATGTTTGTGTGCGTGTGTGTGTGTGTGTGTGTGTGTGTTTGTGTGTGTGTGTGTGTGTGTGTGTGTGTGTGTGTGTGTGTGTGTGTGTGTGTGTAGTCAAATATATTAGTATGCTTGTGTAATAATGAAAAAATATGAGAAATACAAGAATAATTTATTGACTTATACAATTCAAAGCTTTTCGTTGGTAAACAGTACCAACTTCATCAGGAATAATAAAGAAAGTCATTCATACAAGTGTTAGTTAGATCAAACAAACAATGTTGCCAAATCTATTATAATGTTGACAAATTTAGTCCCAAAACTGAAAATCCTGTAATCCTACAGCTAAGACTTGATTCGCTCCTAGAGCAACAGGTAGGCCTATTTATAAAAATGATGATAATTCATAATACACCCAACTATATTATTGTAGGCCTATATAGACTATCATTGTCTTCACAATAAATTGGGGAAAACGCCGCATAATAAATTAGGACAGTTACCTACGCCAAGATGGGCCTTGGAACTTTCCTCATTTTTAAACGTTTCGGACTTTGTCTTTTTAAACGACTTTAGTTTTGTCAAATAACAAATGGACAAAATACGCACAATATAAATAACAAACAAAAAATATCATTACAAAAATAAAACTATATAAAATAGAAACAAAGTTATTAGTAAAAACTATTTACAAATATTCAATGGTGACATGGGTAGGCAATTGATATGGTAATGTTCCAAATGTTAAAGTAGATCCCATAGATATATAGCGCCAATAGTTATACTTGTATCTCCGGTTAACCTAAAATGATTTTGAAGTAGAATAAAATAAAAATAAAAAGCACAAATCGTATAAGTACAGTAGGCCTACCATGGTACGTGAAAAGTCTAACACAACAATAAAAATGTCCAAGACCTACAGATAAACAAAATAATGTGAGAAGTGTTTTGTGCTTCTTATACTGAAAAGACTACAGCACGAACGCGGCTCAAAATGTTTAACGCCCAATGATGACAGGTTTTGGTCCCCGAGATATAAATTACAATGGAGTTTAACTGAAGTTTAAATACAATATGTACATTCGTAGTGCAATAATTTTAAACTATAAAAGATAGAACAGCCAAAACAATGTTTTTAAACTCATGAAAATAAGGGCTTCAATAATGGCTATTACCTCAAAATGGCTAACTATAATATATACTGAGTACAAAATAATTACTGAGTACAAAAAATCATTTCTTTCCTACATTCATAACATAATGTAATTCTACTTTTAAGGCACAAAATTATCAATTATATGTTTATAAATGTTCCCAACTAATATAGTACAAAGTTTATATTAATGAGAAATTTCAATTCCAGTAGTTTATATAATTTACAACTTTACATTTCTAAAACGACAAAGAATATTAGAAAAACTTTAAAAATTTTTGTTGTATGAATCGCATTCTCACATTTTTTTTATACAATTTCTTTGAATATTAATCTTGGTATATTGACAGTTAAAAAGCCTCTCCAATAAACTGCTCCAATGTTATAGAATATACAACAGAATGCAAGCAAAACTTGAGTCATAATAACATTAAAAGTTTAACAAATTCATCCAATCAATGGTTGTATTATAATCATTTGTACCATTTCTGCTATGTGTAGTACTTAACACCTGTAACTGTGGAGGAACTTTGTGGATTTACAGTATCTATCTTCTTCTACTAACTTCTGATTTACTTTAAAGTGGCTGTACCTTGCGTAGCTTTGGTGGTAGCTTCATAGATGGTATATTGCTTTCAGTTAGAAGTCAACTAAATATTTGGTAAACTTATGCTATTAATACTCCGAGTCTAAAGTTTCCTCTTATACATGGTCACCTTTATTCTTGTAGCTTCACTCACGACTTGGCTAATCTGCCTCCTTCATTAATATTGAAAACTATAGTTCCATTTATTTTCATTTCTTTTTAATTCATTTAGGATTGTTCAGATCTCTGTACAGTTACAGAAGCTTCTCCCAAGTTCTGTTTTCCTTCATACTGAGAAATATATTAGTTTTTTCATGGCCTGGTGAAAATATGAAGAATATTATTCTGAGGGTAGAACCGAATACATATTTAGGGTGGATCCTGACACAGATATGTCTCTTTTTCATAATTAAGTAACAGCAAGACATACTCAACTCACTTTTTCGTCACTGAGATGCTAGAATAAAAAAATTTAAAATTGTCTCAATAATTCATTAAACTGGAATGACGTCATATGAAAATACTGGTAAAACATATCTTCATCATCAACTAGGTGCGTATATAAAATCCAACATTCACCCTCAGTTTACTTTTTCCTAGACATTTGTGAATCCAATAGCACCTCTGTGTCTTGTTTTCATTTTATCCTTCCTCATACAAAATAATGGCAAATATTTCCAATTCTGTTAATAACAAACTCCTAAAAGTCATATTTCATGTTTTCACAAAAAACAACTAACGTAAGTTACTTCACAATTCACAACACGGCAAAATAAAATATAAAAATTAATTCAATTAATAAAGATAATTAACATTAAAACATTAGACACTGTACTACTAAAGTAGTCTCCTGACACAGGAAATGTTCAGTACAGATGCAGGACTCAACAGCTACCAAACACGTATCATATGCCTTGTATTAGCATTCTATACAGATATAGACGCTGTTGATCTATTACAGTGGGCATAGTAACGAAAGAAATTTTTTTTCTTGTGCCTGACACACACAGTCCTAGGACGGTCATTACATGATATGTTCTAGTGGCTAAACACCTTAATTTGAACTGAAAAATTGTTTGGTGTAAAAGAATACTGATTTCATACAATAAAAATTGAACAAGCTTTAAAGCGTGGATTTAACTAAACCTGAACTCCTAAACAATACGATATTTTGTGAAGGAGGAGGCATAATGGCGAACAGAAATGATGGATGGAAAAATATGGCTAATAGACTTAAAAAGCATGTTGAGATTGTTACTGTAGTATTGCACCTGCCTGCAGGCCACTTCCATGAATTATGGACTGGCTAATGCATTAAACTACATTTTATAAACCTTCATTTATCTTTCATTAGGACATTTGTAAACTGGTGCTCTGTAATATTTGCTATAGGTGGGTTTCTTTTGTTTGAAGGGCTCAACAAAAGAGTTAAATTTCATTGGTGAAATAATAAGAGGATCCTAAGAAAATGTTTTAGGTAGAATATTTGGTATTTGTGAAACTCACAAAGGAGCACGATATATGGAACTTATTATAGTGTTATCAGAAATACCTATCCAAAACAAATCAATACAAATAACAGGAATTGTTTTAAAATGTGTACAATTGGAACAATATTCCCTGCAAAAGTTAAAATGAAATATGTGAAATAATTGAACCAATTTATTTTTATTTACAATTTACTACTTTATATTTACTAACTGCATGATCAGCAAATTTGGCCATTGGCACTATTTTAAGAGGATTTGACAGTCTTTGCAGAAATGCTAGAAGTTTTACACAATAGGCAAATGGAGAATTAGATAATAATTGGTCAATGTAAAGAAGAGTTTCCTACTACAGAAATAGAAAGATGTATTATTTAAATTCAGAAACATCAACTCATGATACTACACACCCAGAAAAAAGATATAACATTTGGTGAAATATGTTTCGAGTAATGGTTAACTTACTTGAATAGATTATCTGAATATTGTGCATAGCAAATAAAAGTAGAATTTCATTTCCTGAAAATAATTACCTGTAAAACTGTTGTATAATATCTAGTATTACCAAAAAAAAATTAATAAATTTTGTTCTACCTCGTAATACACACCCATAAACAATAAACATTTTGTTTATACCCATGTCGAATCAACACTCACGTTGTTTCATGAAGAGCACAGAAATAACCAACGCTACACAATTGAACAATACGAAATATACAGACACTTCAAACTACACCCTACATACATACTCAATACACAATTACATTGCAACTCACACACACTTTTTGACATCATAACTCCTAGTACTCACTAAATACACCCACACCACCATAATATCCCACCCCACCCTAATACACTAACCTACATAAACCTTGAGATCAGTTACAGTCCGAGTTGACAATGGGACACATCTCGTCCTCAACAAATATAAGTAAGTGCTACTATAGGCAAGTTTGTAAATATTTACAAGTGTTCAGTGAAAACTAGTAGCTCACGTAAAGATGGAATTAACTAATATAAACCTCTAATTCTGTGTGTAAATGTGATACTGTTCTTTACACAGCTACAACACACATTTTTATAAATACCTATGTGATTTGTTCAATTCTTAGTATTTGTTTAAAATATTCATAAGCTCAATTTAAGGTACAGTACTTACAAATTTTTAATTAATGCACATTTGAAATGGCATGCATGTCCTTAATCTACCTTGAATTGATATTTGGATTTGGTTTATTATTAATCAATCAATATAAGTATTTGTTAAAAAATCAGAAGGTTCTGCAGAAGATATTGTGTTTCAAAAATCTTAACCCCAACAACCCCTACGGGATTAATTGATTTATATCAGAGTAAGAATAATAACGTATTCTAAGGTGTAACAATCGCTGATGGTAGATAAAATTTGAATATTGGTCAATTCCATCTTCACTTGAACTACTAGTTTTAAAGTAAAAACACTTATATATATATATATATATATATATATATATATATATATGTGTGTGTGTATATATATATATACACACACTGCGGCGGGCAGTACTCTCTTGGAATACATACCGCAAAAAGATAAAATTTAAAACATAAAGAGTTTAAATTTCTTTTATATAAAACAAACCAAGCCACCGTAAGAAGGGTTAGAAACTTAAATTTAAGGCCGTTTGCAAGGGGAAGATTGTCAAAATTGACCTAGAGTTACCATCGACATTTCCAGAGATAAAGCAAGACGAGAAAAATCAATAATAAAGAATAATAAAACTTCATTCAAGGCACCCTTAAAGAGTTATACGGCTAGAACGAAAAAGTGGATAGAATCGATCCGTTTTATAGATTCTGCGAGCCGTTGAGCTTTAGTACAAAGGTGATGCGCGCGCCGATCATGACGACATCGATAAGGTTTCTTATTGGTTGAGAGGCTCGTGGGAACAGACTAGCAGGAGTGGGTACCCCGTAGGAGACAAAAGTTAGCGTCGTTTTACACCCCAGCGAAACCAGGACTTCTGAACCGTACGGACGTTGTCGGGGGTTAGCTCCGGTAAAACAATGAATAGTAGTTTTGTTACCGTTAATCGTTCAAAAACTATGAGTGGCTAGGGAAAGTTCGTTTCGTTGAGATGTCGTGACGTTGTGTTTCCGAAAATGGGGCCTCTTTCGCACTCTAGATCGCGCCGAAAGAGGTTTCCCCATAAAATTCCATCAATAATGTGCGAGCGTCTTAAAATGTGTGTGTTACAGCCTTACGACAAAGACAAGGCGATGTGAACAGTGATAACCTAGCAAACAGTTTTAAAAAAGTGATACTAAATTTCTAACAAAATTAAACATAATTTAACTAACTTGGTAAACGTTTTAAAAAATTTTCTATTTCTTTTCTGTGTTATAAAATGCCCAGTTAAGGACTGTGATAAAAGAGGGCTTAAAGCTAAAAATTTTATTAGTAACCGTCTAAAATTTAAAAGAGGTGCAAAAGTCATCGAAGAAAGAAGATGGGAGAGTTTCAAACAAAGGGTGACGCAAGCAGATCTACATGAGGCATACCAAAAGCACAAAGGGAAGGTGGTTCCAAACATGGCGGCAACGCGTGGGAAGTCATCCAAGTATACCTGCGTGGGAAAGATGCAACATCCAAGCCGGACCTCCCCCACCCCACTGGAGAACAAAGGGAGAGACGGAGAAGAGAGGGAGAAATGGGCAAGCCGTGCTTTGTGGTGGATTTCAGGTTAGGTCTATTTTGTCTTCCCTTTGCAAATTAGAAATTTTTAATTTGAAAAATTTTTATTTATGGGAGAATGTTATAAAATTTAAATAAATTTTAAAACCATTAACAGTAAATTTTGAGATTCAGAAGTAATTACTGGTGGCTTTGTTTTAAAGAGTGGGGTTTTCAAGATGGCGATGCCATAAAAGCAGAAATTATGTTGCATTTCATGAAAGTAAGGGAAATAAAAATTTTAGATTAGAAATAGTGTAAAGGGTTAGGTTTTTAAATAAAGAAATCAAATAAAGGGATTTAAATTATTTAAAGAGTTAAAATCTTATGAAGGTGTAAGGAAATTAAATAAGAGATGGGTTGTAATAAAATTAAATATGATATGCTGAAAGTAAATATCCAAAATGGCGGACAAAGGCCATTGTTTACAACAGCTGATTGGAAGGTCATGCTTTAGTTTCAAGTACTCCTATAAACAGGAGTGTTATTTCATATAATTAAATTAAACTGAATTGTTATTTTATTTAAAAGGAGTCATTATGAAATTTTTCCGTATGAAACAAATTGACATAAATTGGTCTCGTTTGAAATAAACAAGGGTTATATCATTAATTGAAACTATTTAATTTAAAATGTTGATTTTATATAGAAAAGGGTGAAATTATATATGTGTATTAAATAAATTAAATCAAACCAAGGTTTGAGTAAAAATAAAGGGTTATGATTTTGATATGTGTAGATTTTAAATATTTTAAAAAAGTGCAACAAAAGGGTTAAGTTAAACAAGAGATTTTAAAATTGTGAGTGGGGCTAGCTAATGATATTAAAATAAGTTTTTCTTTTATGAATTATAAGTATATGTTGTTTATTTCATGATTTATATGTATGTAAAATAATATGTTGGTGATAGGGAAACTTAGAGGGAAAAATGAAATTTTTGCAAATTGGTTTAAATATAAGTTATATAATTTAGGCAAATGGGTTAGTAGCCATTTAGCAAAGGTTACTCAAGATTTATTAAATATCAATTTCCTTCAGAAATTGCATTGATAAATTTTAAATAAATTTTAATTAAATTTCAGTACGTATAATTTTCATGAAGAAAGGGTTAACCAAATGAGAACCAAAGGGTTTTTTATTTTATATAAAAAGGGTTAAATAAATTTTAAAATTTGTAAATTTCTTTGTAAATGATCAAGGATCAGTTTAAAAGGGTTTAACTATGTTTCAATAAATATTAATAAATTTCATTATGTGGATTTTCATGCCGAAAGGGTTAATCAAATAGTAACCAAAGGCTTAAATATTTTCTAGTAAAAGGGTTAAATGAATTTAAATAAATTTGTAGATTTTGTAAATGATTGAAGATATGTTTAAAAAGGTTTTAACTGTGTTTCAGTAAACGTTTTAATTAAAATATGTATTTAAATATTATAATTCCAATTGGGAAAGGGTTTGAATTTATTCAGCAGATGTTTTAACAATTTTTATAAATTATGATTTGTTGTTCAGTAAATATTTTGATAATCTTGTAGGAGATATGGCTATATGTTTTATATATAATTTTTGTTTCAGTATGGGCTTGATAATTGGGTTTTATGTAATCTGATATAATTTATGAATTTGTTTTTAGGTTGTTCGGTAAAATTGATTGAAACTTTACCTGCTAAAACAAATAGAAATTAAACTCTAAAAGGTCATTTAAAATTGATAGAGATATAGGAAAAATTTTATCATTTACATGGCTATGTAAAATGTGGCCATAAATAAAGTAGTGTGTTTAGAAAGTTTAACTAATTGAACAAAATGTAAAAAGTAGGGAGCTTTCGGAGTGTATTGAAGAGTAAGGCTTTGCTGGAATCAAAAAGGTTAAAACGAAAATTTGTAAACTGTAACAATTAAATTTTCAGTAAAAATTTAAGTAAACAAAACCAAATATTGGCAATTAAAATTTCAAGGTAAGTAACCAGGGTTACTGAAATAATATTAGAAGAAGCAGTCAAGGGTTGTTAAAATAGTCACTTAAGGGAAAAGAGAATTTTTAATTAGAAGAAAAGACCAAGAACTTCAGGGAGGAAAGGGTTATATTTTGACAATTAAGTTTGAACGTTAAATAGAGCAAAGTTTTACGCTTTGGTATACTCCGATTGAAAGCAAACTAAAATCGTAAAATCTTAATTTAAACTTTAATGTCAAATAGAATAAGCAGAGTATGGTTTCTTAACTGTGTGAGAACCAACAAAAGATATTTTAAATCAAAGAAGTTACAGACTGTGTGATGTAAATTTAAATGTTAAATTTTAAAATTAAAAAATAAATATTTTTTAACTAACTTGCAAACAAACTGAGTATTCTTTTAAACAAGTTTCTTACACTCTCCTACAGCTGATATGGTCATTTCGCCGTTTAGATGTCTTTCAAAAGAACCCATCCCTCGGGATGACTTACCCGTTAAGGGTAAAATCCGCAGCAAGTTAGGTTTTTTCTTTTTTAAGTCCAGTGACTTGTTCTCTGGCAGATTTTGGCGAGCATTGCACAGCGTTCATGGTTTTGGCTGCGAGCGGCTCGTTTAAAAATTCTTGCTCTGCAATGGGCGTTTGGTGGTCGGGCTTGCGCGCGCGTGCTGGTCAACGGTAGGATTGACGGCGCGGCGTAAGTGGTGGCCCGGTCCGTTGCAACACACACACACACACACACATTTATACACACACACACACACACACACACATATATATATATATATATATATATATATATATATATATATATATATATATATATATATATATATATATTTATAGGTTAGTTTTGATTGGTAAAGATTATTTAGATTTTTTGGACTAGGAGACTGACAGACTTACCTTGGTAAGAGTCCACTCTGTAGTCTTGAAATAGAAACACATCATTGTATCATTATATTAATTGATTAATAATAAACCAAATCCAAATATCAATTCAAGGTTGATTAAGGACATGCATGCCATTTCAAATGTGCATTAATTAATATCATTGTTTAAGTGCTTTTATGTGTTTCTATTTCAAGACTACAGAGTGGACTCTTACCAAGGTAAGTCTGTCAGTCTCCTAGTCCAAAATATCTATATATATATATATATATATATATATATATATATATATATATATATATATACACATATATATATATATATATATATATATATATATATATATATATATATAGTATATGTATATAGTAACAAATTAACAAACACTTGCCTATATTAGAACTTACTGTTTTGATTATTGAGATTGGCTGCTTCGGATGATGTCTCCCATTGTCAACTCACACCGAAACAGACTTCTTGGTTGTTTTAAGAGGTCAGTTTTGGTATGAATTGACAATGGACACTTGTCCTGAAACAGTCGTCCCCAATAATCAAAACAGTAAATACTACAATAGGCAAAAGTAAAAACTAACATATGTACAAGTGTTTTTAGTTACACACCTAAAGTTAAGTTAATCTGACAAAAGTCAAACAAACATCTGGTATCTATTTCATTGATAAAAGTTGTAGTTTCCTTGCATGCTGTAAATAATAATTATAAAGCATGTAATATTAATTTGTAGTTTGAAAATGTGTATACTTTCTGGGAAGCTGCTATATTTTTTTTACAAAAATAATATTTTATCACTGAAAAGTAATCTTAGGAACAATTCTTCTTACAGCTTAAATACTTGAACTTATATTAAGTGACACTCTCAGAGTTAGCAATAGGAAACATCTCCCGAAACGGGTGTCCTTATTAAACAAAAAAGTTGGTGCTATTATAAGCAGGTGTTCGATATTATTAATATATCTACATCTGTTTAAGTGTTAAGTACTAGCTCAAGTTAAAGACGGGATCAAATGAGTTTTGTTTTAGTGAAAATCATCAACAAGCAGATTTGGACTCTTTTATTTCTAACTAAAACCATCTGCAGATATGTTACACTTGTCTATAGTTATACTTATTTTTTTTAATTATTGAGAACGACCATTTAGGGAAAAGAGATGTGTTTTATTGTCAATTCAGTCAGTAACTGACCTCTTGGTTGTTTAAGGTTTTGGTGGATATTAAGATAGGGATATTGAGATTATTTTTAAGAAGTATTGGGGGTTAAAATATCGAAAATTGTATGTGAGTTGTAATGTAGTTGGGTGCTGAGTTTGAGTGTTGGGTGTAGTTTAAAATGTGTCTGTATTTCATATTGTTGGGTGGTGTATTATTTGTTATTTTTGTTTTGTTTGAGAAGAAATTGTAGGGTTGATGTTGTTTGTGTAGTTACTGTTTGTGGATATGTGATGTCCAGAAATGTTTGGTTTGTCATTCTTGTTTGTGGGTGACTTAATTTGTTCTTGGTAGCCTGTGTAAAATGATCTTCCTGTTTGCCCTATGTAAAAACTTATTAAGCTGCAAGTTAGTTTGTAAACACTGGCAGAGTTGTATATGTCTTTGTTTATGATGCTGCATTTAAATGTTTTTTTGGTGTTGTATGTGGAGTAGGTGATTTTGTAATTGTATTTTTCGAAATGTGTTGGTTCTTGTTTGCCTATCGGTGATTTTAATAGGCAATGTATCATGGTGTTGTAAGCAGCTAGTTTGTGTTGATGTGGGTGGCTGAAGAGTTGTAAATGGTAATATTTGTGTTAGTGGGTTTTGATGTATGTTAAATTTATGTATTGGTTTCTCTGTATACGTAATTGTAAGGCCCAAGAAATTAAGGGAGTTGTTTTATTATGTTTCGAAGGTTTGTGTTAGTTTTAGGTTATGGAATTGAGATGTTTTAAAATTATGTGTGTTCGGCATTTATCATTTTGTACAATGAGATAATGTTGACAACATACCTATATCAAAATATGATGTCTGAGTATTTATTATTATATAAAATGTGGTTTTTCCATGTGGCGTGTGAATATTTTTGACAGGATGCTAGCTATTTAAGATTCTATAGGTTGGCCATCTTTTTGGATGAGGAAAATGTCATTAAAAAAAATTCTGTAGGTAAAGTAATTACGTGAGATTAATTTTGTTTTGTTAATCTGTGTTTCTGGTGTATTTGCATCTATGAGCATGTTTTTAGGATGTTGATTGTTTCTGGTATCATGATGTTGGTGTAGAGGTTTGAAACATGGAAGAAAACTAAGGTGGAGTTATGGGGAATATTTACATTTTTAATTTTGTTGATTAAATGCAGGCTATTTGGTTGATTAACGAATGTATAAGGATATCTATATTATGGAGTTTGGGTAGGGCATTTAAATTGGAACTATGGGTATAATTTGTTTTAAATGTTTTGGTATTATGTAGAATTATTTAAACAAAAATAAATATTTAGTTCCATAGGATTATTTAAAAATTTCAAATAAAGAGGAACTATGCTTTGTAGTTCTATCATTTTGTTTGCTCCGTAGACAAACACAATGTTGGTTGTAGAGGAAGAATTTCTCTTAAGTGAAACATTTTGTCATTACATATTTCTAAAAAATGACAAAAAAGACATTTTTTCTAGAGATTAAACAAATTTTAATCTATGAAATTTGAAATATGAATAATTTGTTTTCCTAAGTAATTATCATTTTAATCAACACAATTTTTTAACTAATGTCAAATAATTATTTTAAGATGAAAAACCAGTGTAATTACAGACAGGCTTAAAACAATTCATATTTAATCACATTAAGTTGGCTATGAATATATTTTCTAGCAATAATGGCCAGATGTAGTATAAAACTGGAGATGACATAAATTTTCTGCAAAAACAACATAATTGTCTTTCTTCTGCTTTTTCTTTGACAAAGAAAAACATGCTTAGGTTCTTAATAGAAAATTTGATTTTTTTAATTATAGAAGAAGGAATCTCGGATACTCTTGCTATTTAATTTTCCAATTTATGTGGAAGATTTGGAATAGAAAAGCTTTCTGTAACAAACCTAATTTTTATAAAAAAATTATTATTTAAAAAATTCTCAATCACAGAATCAATTACAAATTTAGTTGAGCAAATCACTAAAGGTATTTTTTCAATAAATATAAAGTTTTAAACTTGTCTGATTCAATTGCACTGACTACCCATGGAGTGTAAAGTTCACTTTAACCTTTTATGTCCTTTCTGAAAAATTATAACTTGCAATAGGTATGTTATACTATTGCAGTTGGGTTGAGGTTTTTGAATAAACATTTATTGATTCACTTTGCTAAAAACCACTGCTTAGTGATATTTTTCAGCAGACACACATTATTCAATGCTGTGAGACAAAACAGAGTCTTGTATGGGACTTCCATCATTGAACAATGCACTGACCAAGTGTGAAAACATCTGCTGAGAATATCAGTAAACACTGATTTTTAGATAAGGAAATTGATCAATAAATGTTTAAAAATTATATTTATAACTTACTACTTCTCTTTTAATTGTAGACTTTCCATAATTTTCAATAGGTAATAATATTATTTTGTTAGTACTTTTTTTGTTTAGTTTCCCTGGTTCATATAAATAACCATATCATAAAATAATACAACCCAGTAATTTTTTGAAGACCTAAATAAATATAATATGCCATAACTTACAAATTCCATTAGCTTGCTGAATTTTCTTAATTTGTCAAATAAATAATTTACTATTCAATTAAGTAAACATATAATAAAATATTGTATTTAACTTGTTTTAAGAACACTTTATTGTTTGCTACTTATAATTTAAAACTGGCTTTTAATCAGGGAATTGAATAACATTTTAGAGAAACTGCATTAATTTAAAAGAAATTACTATTGCAAATGAAATAACAGATGGAGAATTAGTTACAGTAGAATTATAGGATATACTTACAATATTTAAGAAGAAACCAAACTGGGAATTCCTACACAGACCATTAGTACTCATTAATGGAAAATCTTCTCCTAAAGATTTACAACAGTGGCTTCAACAAAAAGCTTTTTCTGAATAGTAGTAACTACACGTTATTTATACATTCATAAATATATATATATAGGGAATTAACCATCTGTTATCAACTTGGCAAAAAAACCACTCACATCATTGAACAATGCCCTGACCTAGTGTGAAACACGTCTGCTAAAAAATATCATTAAGTATTTGCCAAGCTGATAGCATAAGTGTAATTTATAAAAAATACCTCAAGATGTACAACACAAAAAACTGCAAGATTTATATAAGTAGTTCTGCTTCAATTAAATTGTAGATATTTTTTACAGATACATGTTCAGCGTATTGTCTGCAGTGATTATAATTTGTTTGAAGGAATATCAGATAAAATTTAGGCTTGGTAAAATATTTTTAAAAAATTTCCTTGATTTTTCAAATTTGTGAGTTTGAGAAAGGTAATCTTAGCTTTACTGAACAAATAAAATACTTTAGAGGTGCTTAATATCAGTTACTGAATATAATTTTTGGCTACTCATAAAATTTCAAAAATGATGTTTGCTAAAATCAAATTCTTCTTAAAGCTGTTATATTTAAAATTCTATTATGTACAATTTTGTATAACACAGAACTATCAAACTGTTTTAAAATTCATATTAAGTAAAATTCTTTTTTAATCATTTGTGTGATGTTCCAAAAATAAAACTCCTCAAATGGTACATAATTTGTATATTTATAATTCTAGAAGTAGTTATTCTGAAAAAATCAAACAGGAGTGATTAATAAGATTCACCGAACGTAATGGACTACAAAATTCAAGAATTGAATTGTAATTATAATGGATTTTATAGTGTAAAATTACAGTATATAGTATGGGATAACTATGTATATGAATTGTCAATACAACATAAAATCGAATGTAACATATATTTATGATAATTAGTTTATATATTTCAATAAAGCATTATATATTAATATTAAACTATCAATAAGTGGGGTTCATACCAAAGCTGGACCTTATGATAATCGCCTGGTCACTAAATACCCAGTGTATATATGGGAGTTTTAAAATACAACACAAGGCTGTGCCAAGTAATGCCAATGGTTTTCTGTAGTCCTACTTTCCATCAATTCAAGTGGATTTGGCCTTCACTCAGTCTATTTCAGTGTTCCAGCCCACTGAGTTAGGAAATATTATAACAATACAATATATTGTATTGTTTTTTTTATTGTTTCAATTGGTTTTTTACTTTATATTTTGTTAATTCAAAAGTACTATTACATTATTTCGATTCAAGGAAGAACTCCTTTATCAATCTAACAAGAATTACATGGATTCAAATGTGCTGGTCAACGTAATATAATTTCTAACTAATTTAAAAAATACTTTACTAAGTGAATACGTAATTTCTTACTTTCTGACGTATTTCAAAACATTTCTTCATTTTACGAAGCTAACTCTCTATTGGATGGCTTCGGCTAGTTGTGAAGGCTCTAACGGGAATGGATTTATGACTGTGGAATGAGTGGGTTATTTTAGTTGTGTGTCATATAACAGAAAAGGCTGTTGGATTCAAACTATGTGTGATCATTTAATATGTTTTCTTTATCTGTTGCATAGTTTTTGTAGATTTAATATTTTTCTAAGGTTGATAGTTTTTTACTTTGTTTTAATGTGTGTAGAACATTTAAATTAGTGTGTATATGTGTTGGGAGTTTTTAGGTGTTTTGCGTAGCTGGATTTAGGGACTGTTTGTTTTTGTTTGGGTAATATGTTCTTCGAAGCGTGTATAGAATGACCTGCCGGTTTGGCCGATGTAATAGTTGAGACAATCGTTACAATTTAATTTGTAAATACCTGAGAGTTTGTATTTATCAGTTTTTTTTTTGAAAATGTTGCTTCTGCTGTCTTTAAAAAAAAATTTTTTTTTTTAATTAACTTGGGAGCGGGTTTAAACTGCCCGAAGCACCACTACCTTAACTATATTGTAATTACCTGCCTGATCTAGTCAAAGAGCCCCTTCCCTCTTACCAGGTTTAGAAGTTTCCTGACTAGTGTTTTACATTCAGCACCCTCTTCCAGAGCTGTACTATCACCAAAGAGGTTGAAGCGGCTCATATGCGCTCATAAGTGCTTCACATCTATAAATGATGTGTGTGGCGGTCTCCAGTTCTTGCCCGCATAATCTGCACACTGGTTCATCTTTGAAGATACCCGTATTATGCAGATGTTTCCTTAGTCCACAGTGTTCCGTGAGTAGACCTGTGGCTATCCTCAATTCCTGCCTAGACAGATAGATGAGACTCTCCTGCAGCCCCAAGGAAGGTTTCCTAAGGGTTAGCTTACTGTGTCTCATTCCTTCAGCCCTGACCCAGTGCTCACAGTGTCTTTCAGCCATCCACCTTCACACTGTAATCTAGACCATGGATTTGGAAATACCTACCGCCGGCTCCGGTCCAATTAGGGGAGTTGAAGACCCCTCTCTGACCAGTGCATCTGTGGCTTCATTTCCAAATATTCCCCTATGCCCTGGCACCCAACCTACCTTGATTTGATTGTGCCTTGCCAGGGCTTCTAGGTTATTTAGACACTCCCTGACTATGTCTGAGGTGACTACATGTCCGTTTAGTGCCTTAATTGCTGCCTGTCTGTCAGAGAAAATAGCAATCCGGGTCCTGTGTATTCCCCTTCTCGCTATCTCTCCCAGACGGGCATTTATAGCATATATTTCGACCTGAAAGACAGAGGTATGCCTCCCCAAGGAAAAAACTAGTTTTACACTTGGGTTTTTACAATACACCCCAGCTCCAGTGCCGAAGTCCATCTTGGAGCCATCTGTGTACCAGATCTGAGCTCCCGATGTTACTGACAATGACCATTCCATCATAGTTTGATGGGCCTGGTCAGGTGCAAACGTCCGAGTAAGATGGCCACTGCCCATCTCCAAGACAGGTTCTTTGACCACTCACTCGATACTCATATGTCCCGAAACATCTGGGAGTTTAGCCCGGTTGTTCGAGTATGCAACCACCATGCTGGGGTTTGGTGTTTGTTGTTGATTGCTTCCCACCTGTTGCACCTCACCCCTCTAACATCAAAGCCCTGGATGTTAACATGCTCGGCTCGGTTTTGCTGTCTTAGAGTGTTTGTTGTTTTGTAGGATATTTGGCAATGGAGTTTTTTGAATGTGGAGGCTATTTTTTGTGTGTTTTTGTTGTGGTAGGTGAGGGATATGTATTTGTTGTTTTTTGTGTGGTTTATCTGCGTGGCCGTGTGTTGATGTTTCTGTTTAATTTTCCTGAGTATGTTGTATTTTGTGGTATTAGGTTCTTCGTCGTAGTCTTTCTGTAGCCATGGTATGTTGATTAGGCAGTGTAACATATGATTAAATGCAGCGTGTTTATGTTGTGTGGGATGATTAGATGTATTATGATGTCTATATCAGTAGTTGTTGGTTTTCTGTATATTTTGAAATTATGTCTGGTGTTGTGTTTGGTGATTGTAGGGTCTAGAAAGTTTATTTTATTGTTTTCTTCTAATTCGAGGGTAAATGTGAGGCTTTGGTGTATTGTATTATTGTAATTGTGTAGTTGTTTGATTTGCCGTTTGTTTCCATTGTATAATATTAAAATGTACATATCTACATATCTATGGTAATAAATTATTTTATGTGTATGATTATTGTTTTGTAGAACGTATTGATGTTCGATATGGTGTGCGATATATTTGTAGTTCGATATATTTCTGCAAGAATTCCTGAGACGGATTATCCATAGTGAGGCCATCTTTTTGTGTGTAGTATTTGTGTTGGTATGTGAAGTAGTTTTTTGAAGTGATGAGTTTGGTGAGTGTGATTATTTCATGTGTGAGTTTATGTGGAGTGTTGTTTGCTGTGAGCATATTTTGTAGTATGTGGAGTGTTTGTTCTATTAGCACATTAGTGTAAAGGTTTTTTATGTCGAATGAAGCAGTGGTGGAGTTTTGAGGTATGTGGATGTCTTGAATTTTGTGTATGAGGTCTATGTTATTGTGTATGGATGTGTGATTGTGAAAGTTTATATTGTCCCTGATAAGTTTGTCTATGTATTTGGCTAGCTTATGTGATTGTGCATGTGTGTGATTGATTAGTGGACGGATGGGTGTGTTTTCTTTGTGGATTTTAGGTAAAGCATTTAATGTAGAGGCTTGAGGTTTTATTTGTTTGTAATATTTCTTTTGTTTACTAATCATGATT
This sequence comes from Prosapia bicincta, assembly GCA_036971475.1. Taxonomy (NCBI): domain Eukaryota; kingdom Metazoa; phylum Arthropoda; class Insecta; order Hemiptera; family Cercopidae; genus Prosapia; species Prosapia bicincta. Next base: position 122,879,216 of record JBAIZL010000005.1, read on the forward strand.
TCGGTGCATTTATTTAGAAGAGTATTAATTTCTGTTTGAAATTTAGGTGTGGGGTCTGATCGGAGTTCGGATATTTTATTTTCAGTTATGAAACTGTTTACTTTCTTGTTGATGTCTTGTTTGTGCATTATTAAAATGAAATTACCTTTGTCTGCTTTTAAGAAATTTAGGTTGTGTTTTTCTTGTTTTTGTATAATAGATTTAAGGGTTGAATGTTCCTTATTTATGATGGGTTTATTGTTTAAGGTGTTTATGTTGGGCATTTTATGTTTAATATCTTGTCTAATATACTGATAAAGAAAACGTACAAGAGATCACACAAACTTTGAAGCCAACAGCCTTTTCTATTATATGACAGACAACCAAAACAACCCACCCCATTCCACAGTCATAAATGCATTCCCATTAGAGCTTTTACACCTAATCGATGCAGCCAGTAGATGATTAGCTTCGTAAAAGGAACAAATGTTTTGAAACGCGTCCGCAAGTAAGCAACTACATATTCACTTAGTTAATATTTTTAAAATTAGTAATAGAAATGTTTGAAAACTGAAAATTTACACAATTACATGTTTTAAAACTGGTACCGAAATATTGAAAATATAATTGGGATGAAAAAATACTCTGTTGCGATTACTTATGTATATAACTTTAACTTTATGTTTTCAGGTACTTAAAATAATGCTGGTTCTATATAAGCTTCGAAAATAGATTTTTCGAAAAATAATTTATTTCTTTAAATAAAACTGTAAACATTAAATTCAATCATGTGCTAAGTGAGTTTCAATTGCATGGAAATTTAAATTAAGTATAAGGCATTCTTTGGCTTCTACACAGTTAATAGTAATATAAATACAATAACTGTATAATTAGGTCAATTTTTATTGTTACATTATAGAAATATTAAAATAAAATACTTATGTTGCAAGTCAGTTTAATTTTGTATGATCAGCGATGGCAGAAAACCAATAAGAGTTGCCATCCACAAGTTCCACTTTAGAACAATGCTGTAACTACTACAGGGGCACCAAGACACAAGAGTTTAGTATGAAAATATCCTATTTTTCTTTTACCAAGATATTTTTTTATACTAGAAGGATATCATGGTGTATGTATTAGATGTTCATTATATTCACATTACACTGCATAATAGCAATATATGACAGCTTTCAACATATTTTACATTGAACTGTAAATAGTTTTAAAAAATGAGTTGTAAATAATTATTTAAATTTGTATATATATTTTAGGATGGTTCTGGTAGAGAACTAGGTTTTTGAACTAGATAGGAGACTGAAAGACTTACCTTGTGGCAAAAGTCCAAAACGGCAATCTCTTGGAAATAAGAGATTATTTGTATTTCCAAGAGATTTCAGTTTTGGACTATTGCCACAAGGTAAGTCTGTAAGTCTCCCATCTAGCTCAAAAATTACTACATGCACATTTTTAACTTTGGAAAACTGTTTTCTTGTATTTGCTTATCACTTACACTATAATGTACTTAAACAAAAATCTTACTTGGTATACATGTGAGTTAACTTTCAAAGACTTTAGTTACGTGTTTTCATTTTCGAGCATAAACTGAGACTCTGTATATATATTTGTTGTAAAATTGTCATTAGATCCTAAATACATGAACAGTTCTCTAAATTAATTAGAACTATTTATGAGACAAAACTACACCAAGAGACCTACATATTTATATCACAGACATTTTCATTTAAACAGACCCCCTTCCAGTTACTATGTGAATTGCAAAACTACACAATTATAGCAGAAATTACTAATGTGACGGACTATTAGAAACTACACATAACATTTGGCATAAAGTTATATATTTTGAACTATACAGACGTTTACAGAACTATACAAAACTAAAAGTTTTATTTTGCATATTTTATGTGATTTCCCTGTTCATCTATAATAAATTATTATTAACTAAAGACAGAAGTAAATGAAAAGAAAAAAATGAAGTATAGAATCCCGCTAAAGTTGGGGATCTAAAAAACTGTAAATATGATCCGTAAATTGATATTTAATCATTTCTTTCCTACATTTATAACAAAATGTAATTCTACTTTTACGTCACCAAATGACCAATTATATAATTTTAAATGTTCCCAACTAATGTAGTACAAAGTTTATATTAATGAGAAATTTCAATTCCAGTAGTTTATATAATTTCTAAAACAAGAAAGAATTTTAGAAAAACTTTAAAAATTTTTGTTGTATTAATCGCATTTTCACATAATTTTTATACAATTTCTTTGAATATTATTCTTCCTATATTGACAGTTAAAAAACCTCTTCAATAAACTGCTCCAATGTTATAGAATATACAACAGAATGCAAGCAAAACTTAAGTCATAATAACATTAAAAGTTTAACAAATTCATCCAATCAATGGTTGTATTATAATCATTTGTACCATTTCTGCTATGTGTAGTACTTAACACCTGTAACTGTGGAGGAACTTCCTCATGGCTCCTTCCCATGCAATAGAACTAGATGCAAGACGTGTCCAATACACCCCTCAGCAAATAGTTGCAACAGCCAAACAACAAAAATGGTCTTCAAAATACAGGGTCATCATAATTGTACATCGAAAAATGTCATATACCAGCTACAATGTAAACTTTGCTCAGCACAGTACATAGGCCTGACCACGGATGGTCTGAATATCAGAATGAATGGCTACAGACATGATGTTAAAATTATGAATATGGATAGACCAACAGCTCAACATGCTGCAAGTCACAACATCACAACTTTTGATGACTGCTATACCACAAAAATAATTAGATCACTCCCCCCTGATTGCAATCCCTCAGAACTGAGAAGGTGGGAACGATCATACCAGTGGTATACCAAGTTCAGAGAATCGCCTATCCTCAACATCAGATAAATCCATTCATTTTTTTCCCTAATAGCCTTATCTCTTATCCCCTGACAGACTTATATAAACTATAATCACTCATATGCTCATGGAAACAATATATATATATATATATATATATATATATATATATATATATATATATATCTTTAATCTGTGCATCTGTGACATATGATTTCTACTCTACACAATCTGTGATTACAATTATTTTATTTCATTCTCTCATATTTCTTTTTGTGTTTTCTCTTCAATTGACAAAGACCACTGTGTGGTTGAAATATATCATTGTTTAAGTGCTTTTATGTGTTTCTATTTCAAGACTACAGAGTGGACTCTTACCAAGGTAAGTCTGTCAGTCTCCTAGTCCAAAAAATCTATATATATATATATATATATATATATATATATATATAGTATATGTATATAGTAACAAACTAACAAACACTTGCCTTTATTAGTGCTTACTGTTTTGATTATTAAGATTGGCTGCTTCGGGAGATATCTCCCATTGTCAACTCACACCGAAACAGACTTCTTTGTTTTTTTTAGGAGGTCAGTTTTGGTATGAATTGACAATGGACACTTGTCCTGAAACAGTTGTCACCAATAATCAAAACAGTAAATACTACAATAGGCAAAAGTAAAAACTAACATATGTTCAAGTGTTTTTAATTACACACCTAAAGTTAAGTTAATCTGACAAAAGTCAAACAAACATCTGGTATCTATTTCATTGATAAAAGTTGTAGTTTGCTTGCATGTTGCAAATAATAATTATAAAGCATGTAATATTAACTTGGAGTTTGAATATGTGTATACTTTCTGGGAAGCCCTGCTATATTTTTATACAAAAATAATATTTTATCAGTGAAAAGTAATCTTAGGAACTATTCTTCTTACAGCTTAAATACTTGAACTTATATTAATATGTGACACTCTCAGAGTTAACATTAGGAACTTACTTCTTACTTCTTAGTACGGGCGTCCAGCATCAATCATAGCCGATGGCCCGGTGTCCAATGTACGCGGCACAAGCAAGCTGCCAGTGTTTTCTACTTTTAAGGATGTCCTCAAAATCATTGACTTCTGCTCTTAGTAGGTCAAGTGAAAGAATTGGATAGCTGCAACGCAGAAGAATGTGCTCCAGATCCTCTTCATCGTCTTCGCATAATGCACAGTGCGACGAATCAGTAAGTTTGAACCAGAATAGGTACGTCTGCGTAACTATGTGACCAATTCTAGCTCTTGCTGCAAAAAATGCTAATTGTCTTTGCACCCCTTTATATAAGTTCCCGTCAGTTGGTAGGGGTTGAATCTTGTGTAGGTGTGTCCCAATGGTTGACTGATTCCATTTGTCCAACCAGGCTTTATAGAAATATTTATTGCTTTGGTTCCTACAGTGAAGCAATGAAACCCTCTTCTCATCTGTAGGCTGCATTTTAGAGGCTGCTTTCGCTATTTGGTTTGAAACCTCATTTCCGTATACGTGACAATGAGATGGTACCCACTGCAAAGTAATCTCACATCAATGGCTCTGTAGTTCACGAAGCAGGAGTTAAAAATAGGAAACATCTCCTGAAACGGGTGTCCTTATTAAACAAAAAAGTATGTGCAATTATAGGCAGGTGTCAGATATTATTAATATATCTACACGTGTTTAAGTGTTAAGTACTAACTCAAGTTAAATACGGGATCAAATGAGTTTTGTTTTAGTGAAAATCATCAACAAGCAGATTTGGACTCTTTTATTTCTAACTAAAAACATTTGCAGATATGTTACAATTGGTTATAGTAATACTTATTTTTTAAAATATTGAGGACGACCGTTTAGGGAAAAGAGATGTGTTTTATTGTCAATTCAGACCGTAACTGACCTCTTGGTTGTTTAAGGTTGGGGTGGATATTAAGATAGGGATATTGAGATTATTTTTAAGAAGTATTGGGGGTTAAAATATCGAAAATTGTATGTGAGTTGTAATGTAGTTGGGTGCTGAGTTTGAGTGTTGGGCGTAGTTTAAAATGTTTCTGTATTTCATATTGTTGGGTTGTGTATTATTTGTTATTTTTGTTTTGTTTGAGAAGAAATTGTAGGGTTGATGTTGTTTGTGTAGTTACTGTTTGTGGATATGTGATGTCCAGAAATGTTTGGTTTGTCATTCTTGTTTGTGGGTGACTTAATTTGTTCTTGGTAGCTTGTGTAAAATGATCTTCCTGTTTGCCCTATGTAAAAACTTATTAAGCTGCAAGTTAGTTTGTAAACACTGGCAGAGTTGTATATGTCTTTGTTTATGATGCTGCATTTAAATGTTTTTTTGGTGTTGTATGTGGAGTAGGTGATTTTGTAATTGTATTTTTCGAAATGTGTTGGTTCTTGTTTGCCTATCGGTGATTTTAATAGGCAATGTATCATGGTGTTGTAAGCAGCTAGTTTGTGTTGATGTGGGTGGCTGAAGAGTTGCAAATGGTAATATTTGTGTTTGTGGGTTTTGATGTATGTTAAATTTATGTATTGGTTTCTCTGTATACGTAACTGTAAGGCCCAAGAAATTAAGGGAGTTGTTTTATTATGTTTCGAAGGTTTGTGTTAGTTTTAGGTTATGGAATTGAGATGTTTTAAAATTATGTGTGTTCGGTATTTATCATTTTGTACAATGAGATAATGTTGACAACATACCTATATCAAAATATGATGTCTGAGTATTTATTATTATATAAAATGTGGTTTTTCCATGTAGCGTGTGAATATTTTTGACAGGATTCTATAGGTTAGCCATCTTTTTGGATGAGGAAAATGTCATTAAAAAAAATTTTGCAGGTAAAGTAATTACATGAGATTAATTTTGTTTTGTTAATCTGTGTTTCTGGTGTATTTGCATCTATGAGCATGGTTTTAGGATGTTGATGGTTTCTGGTATCATGATGTTGGTGTAGAGGTTTGAAACATGGAAGGAAACTAAGGTGGAGTTATGGGGAATATTTACATTTTTAATTTTGTTGATTAAATGCAGGCTATTTGGTTGATTAACGAATGTATAAGGATATCTATATTATGGAGTTTGGGTAGGGCATTTAAATTGGAACTATGGGTATAATTTGTTTTAAATGTTTTGGTATTATGTAGAATTATTTAAACAAAAATAAATATTTAGTTCCATAGGATTATTTAAAAATTTCAAATAAATAGGAACTATGCTTTGTAGTTCTATCATTTTGTTTGCTTCGTAGACAAACACAATGTTGGTTGTAGAGGAAGAATTTCTCTTAAGTGAAACATTTTGTCATTACATATTTCTAAAAAATGACAAAAAAGACATTTTTTCTAGAGATTAAACAAATTTTAATCTATGTCATTTGAAATATGAATAATTTGTTTTCCTAAGTAATTATCATTTTAATCAACACAATTTTTTAACTAATGTCAAATAATTATTTTAAGATGAAAAACCAGTGTAATTACAGACAGGCTTAAAACAATTCATATTTAATCGCATTAAGTTGGCTACGAATATATTTTCTAGCAATAATGGCCAGATGTAGTATAAAACTGGAGATGACATAAATTTTGTGCAAAAACAACATAATTGTCTTTCTTCTGCTTTTTCTTTGACAAAGAAAAACATGCTTAGGTTCTTAATGGAAAATTTGATTTTTTTAATTATAGAAGAAGGAATCTCGGATACTCTTGCTATTTAATTTTCCAATTTATGTGGAAGATTTGGAATAGAAAAGCTTTCTGTAACAAACCTAATTTTTATAAAAAAATTATTATTTAAAAAATTCTCAATCACAGAATCAATTACAAATTTAGTTGAGCAAATCACTAAAGGTAATTTTTCAATAAATATAAAAGTTTTAAACTTGTCTGATTCAATTGCACTGACTACCTATCGAGTGTAAAGTTCACTTTAACCTTTTATGGCCTTTCTGAAAAATTATAACTTGCAATAGGTAGGTTTTCGAAAGTATCAAAGAGTATGTGTGATTTGTATAGTGTTTGTTCGTTTAATATGTTTGTACTTTGTGTTTTTGTGTGTCTGTAAATTTCATATTGTTCTAGTTTGTTGAGGTGTGGTCCTTTTTTGTTGATGTGTAGGATTTCTAGGTTTTGGTAAATGTCTGTGTATTTGTGTCCTACGTTATCTACCTAAAACCCACGTTACCAAAGTCATAAACATCCTCCAAATCATCACCGAACGATACTATTTCACCCACAACTCAATCTTCTATTCACAACCAGATGGCCTACCCATGGGAAGTCCTATCAGTAGTAGCTTAATCGAAATTTTTCTACAATACATAGAAAACACCAAAATACTCACAAACAATATACACGCACACAAAATGATTTACTGGCACAGATACGTCGATGATATTATAACACTATACAGAAGCAACTCCTGTCAATGCGAACAACTCCTCACCTACACTAATAAAATACACCCAAAACTCCACTTCACTTCAGAAATTGAAACCAACCGATCCCTAAACTTCCTCGACCTAACCATAACAAAAAGCCACACACAAAAACACAGCTTCAACATTTACAGGAAACCCATAACGACAGACATACTTATCCACAACACCTCAAACCACCTTATCCAACACAAACACGCAGCTTTCAGATCCATGCTCCATAGACTTAAAGAAGTCCCAATGACCACAGTAAACATAAACAAAGAACTAGACACAATTAAATATTTAGCATACACAAATGGATACAACACCACAATAATAGACAAACCATGGCACAAAATACAAAAAAACACTAAAATTAACACTACAGACAGGGAAAACAAATACATCACATTACCATTCATAAACAAAACAACAAACAAAATAGCCTGCAAATTTCAAAAAATAGGATACAAAATAGCATACAAAACTAATAACAAGTGACAATACAAAATACAACACAACACCAACAGCAAGGATAAACTATAAGCACCAAGTGTATACAATCTGAACTGCAACAAATGTAACAAATTCTACATTGGACAAACAGGTCACAGCTTTAAAGAAAGAGTCGAAGAACGCAAACAGAACACCAACTCAACATTTTACAACCACATAAAGTTTTACACCCAGATACAGGACACACATACACAGACATTTACCATAACCTAGAAATCCTACACATCAACAAAAAAGGACCACATCTCAACACACTAGAACACACAAAAACACAAAGTATAAACATATCAAACGAACAAACACAATACAAATCACACATACTCTTCGATACTATCGAAAACCTACCTTAAAAACCGTCACCGCTTGACAGAACATCTCCAAGCAGAAGACACTGATGAAGATCGGCACATAGCAATTGAAAACGTTCTGTCTCAGTAAATTTTAACAAATCTACTAAATTCAAAGTTCAGATAGTCATAAAGCATTGTTTAAGTGATTAATAAGATTCACCGAAAGTAATGGACTACAAAATTCAAGAATTGAATTGTAATTATAATGGATTTTATAGTGTAAAATTACAGTATATAGTATGGGATAACTAGGTATATGAATTGTCAATACAACATAAAATCGAATGTAACATATATTTATGATAATTAGTTTATATATTTCAATAAAGCATTATATATTAATATTAAACTATCAATAAGTGGGGTTCATACCAAAGCTGGATCTTATGATAATCGCCTGGTCACTAAATACCCAGTGTATATATGGGAGTTTTAAAATACAACGCATGGCTGTGCCGAGTAATGCCAATGGTTTTCTATAGTCCTACTTTCCATCAATTCAAGTGGATTTGGCCTTCACTCAGTCTATTTCAGTGTTCCAGCCCACTGAGTTAGGAAATATTATAACAATACAATATATTGTATTGTTTTTTTTATTGTTTCAATTGGTTTTTTACTTTATATTTTGTTAATTCAAAAGTACTATTACATTATTTCGATTCAAGGAAGACCTCCTTTATCAATCTAACAAGAATTACTTGGATTCAAATGTGCTGGTCAACGTTATATAATTTCTAACTAATTTTAAAAATACTTTACTAAGTGAATACGTAATTTCTTACTTGCTGACGTATTTCAAAACATTTGTTCATTTTACGAAGCTAACTCTCTATTGGACGGCTTCGTCTAGTTGTGAAGGCTCTAACGGGAATGGATTTATGACTGTGGAGTGGGTGGGTTATTTTAGTTGTTTGTCATATAATAGAAAAGGCTGTTGGATTCAAACTATGTGTGATCATTTAATATGTTTTCTTTATCTGTTGCATAGTTTTTGTAGATTTAATATTTTTCAAAGGTTGATAGTTTTTTAGTTTGTTTTAATGTGTGTAGAACATTTAAATTAGTGTGTATGTGTGTTGGGAGCTTTTTAGGTGTTTTGCGTAGCTGGATTTAGGGATTGTTTGTTTTTTTGGGTAATGTGTTCTTCGAAGCGTGTATAGAATGACCTACCGGTTTTGCCGATTTAATAGTTGGTACCATCGTTATAAGTTAATTTGTAAATACCTGAGAGTTTGTATTAGTCAGTTTCTTTTTGAAAAGGTTGTATCTGCTGTCATAAAGTCTTTGTTGTTTTGTAGGATATTTGGTAATGTAGTTTTTGAATGTGGAGGCTATTTTGTGTGTGTTTTAGTTGTGGTAGGTGAGGGATATGTATTTTTTGTTTTTTGTGTGGTTTATCTGTGTGGCCGTGTGATGGTGTCTCTATTTAATTTTCCTGAGTATGTTGTATTTTATGGTATTAAGTTCTTCGTCGTAGTCTTTCTGTAGCCATTGTATGTTGATTAGGCAGTGTAACATATGATTAAATGCAGCGTGTTTATGTTGTGTGGGATGATTAGATGTATTATGATGTCCATATCGGTAGTTGTTGGTTTTCTGTATATTTTGAAATTATGTATGGTGTTGTGTTTGGTGATTGTAAGATCTAGAAAGTTTATTTTATTGTTTTCTTCTAATTCGAGGGTAAATGTGAGGTTTTGGTGTATTGTATTATTGTAATTGTGTTGTTTGATTTGCCGTTTGTTGCCGTTGTATAATTTTAAAATTTACATACCTACATATCTATGGTAATAAATTATTTTATGTGTATGATTATTGTTTTGTAGAACATATTGTTGTTAGATATGGTGTGCGATATATTTGTAGTTTCTATATATTCTACTAGGATGCCTGAGACGGGGTATCCATAGGAAGGCCATCTTTCTGTGTGTAGTATTTGTGTTGGTATGTGAAGTAGTTTTGGGATGTGATGAGTTTGGTGAGTGTGATTATTTCATGTGTGAGTTTATGTGGAGTGTTGTTTGCTGTGAGCATATTTTGTAGTATGTGGAGTGTTTGTTTTATTGGCACATTAGTGTAAAGGTTTTTTATGTCGAATCAGGCAGTGGTGGAGTTTTGAGGTATGTGGATGTCTTGAATTTTGTGTATGAGGTCTATGTTATTGTGTATGGATGTGTGATTGTGAAAGTTTATATTGTCCCCGATAAGTTTGTCTATGTATTTGGCTAGCTTATGTGATTGTGCATGTGTGTGATTGATTAGTGGACGGATGGGTGTGTTTTCTTTGTGGATTTTAGGTAAAGCATTTAATGTAGAGGCTTGAGGTTTTATTTGTTTGTAATATTTCTTTTGTTCACTAATCATGATATCGGTGCATTTATTTAGAAGCTTTTTAATTTCTGTTTGAAATTAGGTGTGGGGTCTGATTGGAGTTCGGTTATTTTGTTTTCAGTTATGAAACTGTTTACTTTCTTGTCGATGTCTTGTTGGTGCATTATTAAAATGAAATTACCTTTGTCTGCTTTTAAGAAATTTAGGTTGTGTTTTTCTTGTTTTTGTATAATAGATTTAAGGGTTGAATGTTCCTTATTTATGATGGGTTTATTGTTTAAGGTGTTTATGTTGGGCATTTTATGTTTAATGTCTTGTCTAATATACAGATAAAGAAAACGTATAAAAGATCACACACACTTTGAAGCCAACAGCCTCTTCTATTATATGACACACAACCAAAACGACCCACCCCATTCCACAGTCATAAATCCATTCCTATTAGAGCTTTTACACCTAACCGATGCAGCCAGTAGAGGGTTAGCTTCGTAAAAGGAACGAATGTTTTGAAACGCATCTGCAAGTAAGCAACTACGTATTCACTTAGTTAATATTTTTAAAATTAGTAATAGAAATGTTTGAAAACTGAAAATTAACACCATTACATATTTTAAAACTGGTACTGAAATATTGAAAATATAATTGGAATGAAAAAGTACTCTGTTGCGATTACTTATGTATATAACTTTAACTTTATGTTTTCAGGTACTTGAAATAATGCTGGTCTTATATAAGCTTCGAAAATAGATTTTTCATGTATTATAATTTAAAAAATAATTTTTTTCTTTAAATAAAACGGTAAACATGAAATTCAATCATGTGCTAAGTGAGTTTCCCTTTGCATGCAAATTTAAATTAAGTATAAGGCATTCTTTGGCTTCTACACAGTTAATAGTAATATAAATACAATAACTGTATAACTAAGTCAATTTTTATTTTTACATTATAGGCATATTAAAATAAAATACTTATGTTGAAAGTCAGTTTAGTTTTGCATGATCAGCGATGGCAGAAAACCAATAAAAGTTGTCATCCACAAGTTCCACTTTAGAACAATGCTGTAACTACTACAGGGGCACCAAAACACAAGAGCTTAGTATGAAAAAATCCTATTCTTCTTTTACCAAAATATTTTTTTTACTAGAAGGATATCATGTTGTATGTATTAGATGTTCATTATATTCACATTACACTTCATAATAGCAATATATGACAGCTTTCAACATATTTTACATTGAACTGTAAATAGTTTAAAAAAATGACTTGTAAATAACTATTTAAATATGTATATATATTTTAGGGTGGTTCTGGTAGAGCTTAAAGGTTATTTAAGAATTTTTGAACTAGATAGGAGACTGAAAGACTTACCTTGTGGCAAAAGTCCAAAACGGCAATCTCTTGAAAATAAGAGATTATTTGTATTTCCAAGAGATTTCAGTTTTGGACTATTGCCACAAGGTAAGTCTGTAAGTCTCCTATCCAGCTCAAAAATTCCTACGTGCACATTTTTAACTTTGCTGAACTGTTTTCTTGTATTTGCTTATCACTTACACTATAATGTACTTAAACAAAAATCTTACTTGGTATACATGTGAGTTAACTTTCAAAGACTTTAATTACGTGTTTTCATTTTCTAGCATCAACTGAGACTCTGTATATATATATTAGTTGTAAAATTGTCATTAGATCCTAAATGCATGAACAGTTCTCTAAATTAATTAGAGTTAATTATGAGACAAAACTACTCCAAGAGCCCTACATATTTATATCACAGACATTTTCATTTAAACAGACCCTTTTAAATTTACTATGTGATTTGAAAAATTACACAATTATACCAGAATTTACTAATTTGACGGACTATTAGAGACTACACATAACACTTGGCATAAAGTTATATATTTTGAACTATACAGACGTTTACAGAACTATACAAAACTAAAAGTTTTATTTTGCATATTTTATCTGATTTCCCTGTTCATCTATAATAAATTGTTATTAACTAAAGACAGAAGTAAACGAAAAGAAAAATTCAAGTATAGAATCCCGCTAAAGTTGGGGATCTAAGAAACTGTAAATATGATCCGTAAATTGATATTTTATCATTTCTTTCCTATATTCATAACAAAATTTAATTCTACTTTTAAGTCACAAAATTACCAATTATATGTTTATAAATCTTCCTAACTAGTGTAGTACAAAGTTTATATTAATTAGAAATTTCAATTTCAGTAGTTTATATAATTTACTTATATAATTTCTAAAACAGCAAAGAATTGTAGAAAAACTTTAGAAATTTTTGTTGTATGAATTGCATTCTCACATATTTTTTATACAATTTCTTTGAATATTAATCTTCATATATTGACAGTTAAAAAACCTCTTCAATAAACTGCTCCAATGTTATAGAATATACAACAGAATGCAAGCAAAACTTAAGTCATAATAACATTAAAAGTTTAACAAATTCATCCAATCAATGGTTGTATTATAATCATTTGTACCATTTCTGCTATGTGTAGTACTTAACACCTGTAACTGTGGAAGAACTTCATGCAATTACAGTATCTATCTTCTTCTACTAACTTCTGATTTACTTTAAAGTGGTTGTACCTTGCGTAGCTTTGGTGGTAGGTTCATAGATGGTATATTGCTTTCAGTTAGAAGTCAACTAAATATTTGGTAAACTTATGCTATTAATACTCCGAATCTAAAGTTTCCTCTTATACATGGTCACCTTTATTCTTGTAGCTTCACTCACGACCTTGGCTAATCTGCTTCCTTCATTAATATTGAAAACTATAGTTTCATTTATTTTCATTTCTTTTTAATTCATTTAGGATTGTTCAGATCTCTGTACAGTTACAGGAGCTTCTCCCAAGTTCTGTTTTTCCTTCATACTGAGAAATATATTAGTTTTTTTATGGCCTGGTGAAAATATGGAGAAATGTATTCTGAGGGTAGAACCGAAACATATTTAGGGTGGATCCTGACACAGATATGTCTCTTTTTCATAATTAAGTAACAGCATGGGCGCCCATGTATAATTTTAAAGGGGGGGCAAATATGATACCTGGGGGGATGGGATTCCCTCTATGAGAAGGGGGTTCCGGGGAAATTTTGAAAAATTAGGGTTAAAATGGTGAGTTTTAAGGCACTTTAGAAAATTCAAAACTTCTAATTTTTACAGGTTTTTTTCTATGGATTAATTAATTTTTTTATAGAATGTGTGAATCTTTATTCCTTAAAATACTAAAAAATATAATAAAAAGCTCTTAGATAAAAGGAAACGCCCCTATAGTATGGCTATATTAGTAGAATATGAATGTATGGGTAAATGGGTTGAAATAATATTGGAGTGTATAAAGTTAAATTATAGTACTATGCAAATCCTTGTATTAGATCAATTATTATTATACCTACTTCATAAAAGGTTTGTTTGTTCCCTTGTTTTGTTTTATGCTATGAATAAAGAAGTAGCAAAGTAAAAGTTTTTCACCGGCATAGGCATTAGTATGAGTCCTATAGTAGAACAAAAGGGCGGTAGTGTAGGGTGTAGGGTACATCTCTTAAACTTAAACAAACAAGAAAAACAATAAGTTGAAAATATATAAGTAAGTATAATAAATAAGTAAGAAAATATATATAAGTTGAACAAACAAGAACTGTTCCAGTTGAAACAAACATGTATCACGAAACTATTCAAGTAATCAAATAGAGAATATAATAACAAAAGTTGTTTAAACGTACTTGACGTTTGTTATGTTTCGTTATTAGAAAATGTTTTCCCTTACCAATTAGGCTAATAATTTATCAATTTTGTAAATCGTAACACGGTACTGTACACTATATTCAATATATAATCTCCCTGCTTCCTACTTGCACCCAATACAGTACTACAATGTCGAACGCAGATGACATGCAACAGAGAAGAAATGTAGCGTCAGTCGGAAGGGCCTAAGTTGTCCTTCCTGTCACATTTTCCTTATCATTGGGATAGCTGGCTCACTGTGTCAGCGTCTAGGATATTAGTCGTGTCCTATTTAACCGTTTTTTTTTTTAAATTGACGCAACCATTAACTGGTCCACATTGACATAATCACATAATATGGATATTCGATAGTTTCTGACTTTAAAACCTACTTCGTTCAGTCAAGGTGTTAATATAGCAGAATCGCATAAATATACTATTTATATTGTTAATACTGTGAAAATTTTTTATAATTGAAATATAGTTCTTCCACATCAGTTGAAAATAAAAAAGAAATATTTGTACAAAAGTCTTAATAATTTTAATTCGTATTTTTCTTGAAGCTAGGGGGGGGGGCACAGCCCCACCCTGCCCGTGTGTATGGGCGCCCATGACAGCAAGACATACTCAACTCACTTTTTCGTCACTGAGATGCTAGAATAAAAAATGTTTAAATTTTCTCAATAATTCATTAAACTGAAATGACATCATATGAAAATACTGGTAAAACATATCTTCATCATCAACTAGGTGCATATATAAAATCCAACATTCTCCCTCAGTTTACTTTTTTCCTAGACATTTGTGAATCCAATAGCACCTCTGAGTCTTGTTTTCATTTTACCCTTCCTCATACAAAATAATGGCAAATATTTCCAATTCTGTTATTAACAATCTCCTAAAACCCATATATTATGTTTTCACAAAAAACAACTAATGTAAGTTACTTCACAACTCACAACACGGCAAAATAAAATATAAAAATTAATTCAATTAATAAAGATAATTAACATTAAAACATTAGACACTGTACTACTAAACTAGTCTCCTGACACAGGAAATGTTCAGCACAGATGCAGGACTCAACAGCTACCAAACAGGTATCATATGCCTTGTATTAGCATTCTATGCAGATATAGACGCTGTTGATCTATTACAGTGGGCATAGTAACGAAAGAAATTTTTTTTCTTGTGCCTGACACACACAGTCCTAGGACGGTCATTACATGATATGTTCTAGTGGCTAAACACCTAAATTTAAACTGAAAAATTGTTTTTTTAAAGTAAAAGAATGCTGATTTCATATAATAAAAATTGAATAAGCTTTAAAGCGTGGATTTAACTAAACCTGAACTCCTAAACAATACGATATCTTGTGAAGGAGGAGGCATAATGGCGAACAGAAATGTTGGATCGAAAAATATGGCTAATAGACTTTAAAATCATGCTGAGATTCTTACTGTAGTATTGCACCGGCCTGCAGGCCACTTCCATGAATTATTGACTGGCGAATGCATTACACTAGGTTTTATAAACCTTCATTTATCTTTTATTAGGAGCTTTGTAAACTGGTGCTCTGTAATATTTGCTATAGGTTGGTATCTCTTGTTTGAAGGGCTCAACAAGGGAGTTAAATTTGATTGGTGAAATAATAAGAGGATACTAAAAAAATGTTTTAGGTAGAATATTTGGTATTTGTGAAACTCACAAAGGAGCACGATATATGTAACTTATTATAGTGTTATCAGAAATACCTATCCAAAACAAATCAATACAAATAAAAGGAATTGTTTTAAAATGTGTACAATTGAAACAATATTCCCTGCAAAAGTTAAAATGAAATTTGTGAAATAATTCAACCAATTTATATTTATTTACATTTTACTACTTTATATTTACTAACTGCATGATCAGCAAATTTGGCCATTGGCACTATTTTAAGAGGATTTGACAGTCTTTGCAGAAATGCTAGAAGTTTTACACAATAGGCAAATGAAGAATTAGATAATAGTTGGCCAATGTAAAGAAGAGTTTCATACTACAGAAATAGAAATAGAAAGCTATATTATTTAAATTCAGAAACATCAACTCATAATACTACACACCCAGAAAAAAGATATTTTTCATATATTAAGATATCTAAGTCAATTAAAAAATCTCTTCACAATACATGACTTTACATATATAATATGCTATATAGCTTGGCTTGATCCAAAATGTTTGAAGAAACATTTGATGAAATATGTTTCGAATAATGGTTACTTGAATAGGTTTTCTGAATATTGTGCATAGCAAATAAAAGTAGAATTTCATTTCCTGAAAATAATTACCTGTAAAACTGTTGTATAATATCTAGTATTACCAAAAAAAATTTAATAAATTTTGTTCTACCTCGTAATAGACACCCATAAACAATAAACATTTTGTTTATGCCCATGTCGAATCAACACTCACGTTGTTTCATGAACAACACAGAAATAACTAACGCTACACAACCGAACAATACGAAATATACAGACACTTCAAACTACACCCTACTCACATACTCAATACACAATTACATTGCAACTCACACACACTTTTTGACATCATAACTCCTAATACTCACAAAATACACCCACACCACCATAATATCCCACCCCACCCTAATACCCTAACCTACATAAGCCTTGAGATCAGTTACAGTCTGAGTTGACAATGGGATACATCTCGTCCTCAACAAATATAAGTAAGTACTACTATAGGCAAGTTTGTAAATATTTACAAGTGTTCAGTGAAAACTAGTTGCTCACGTCAAGATGGAATCAACTAATATAAACCTCTTATTCTGTAAAATAATATTCCTATTTCGCCTATATATAAAATGGGTTAGGAAGTACAGAACATTTTATAAACAGTGGAATTGTCTACATTTCCACTAGTACTATTAGGTTTAAACTGTATAGTAAGAGATTGTTATATCTCATAATTAATGACTTAATTTTAAAGCTAGTTCTTCATTTCTATATTTGATTTGAACTCCTACAATTAATTATTAAACTATTGTTATACCTCATTATGTCTGAAGTTAAAATGTTAGCATACTACTAAAATAACTTACTGCAACACATTATTTACTTATTTTGATATGAGCATCCTGTTTATTTGTGGTGCATTGTTTCATTTATATGTTTTATCTACTGTTGATGGGGACATAACTCTGAAATATGCCTGAAAGAAGAAGAAAAATGAGATAAAATATTCATAAGCTCAATTTAAGGTATAGTACTTACAAATTTTTAATTAATGCACATTTGAAATGGCATGCATGTTCTTAATCAACCTTGAATTGATATTTGGATTTGGTTTATTATTAATCAATTAATATAAGTATTTGTTAAAGAATCAGAAGGTTCTGTAGAAGATAATGTATTTCAAAAATCTTTACCCCCAACAACTCCTACAGGATTAAATGATTTATATCAGAGTAAGTATAATAACGTATTCTAAGGTGTAACAATCTCTGATGGTAGATAAAATTTGAATATTGGTCGATTCCATCTTAACTTAAGCTACTAGTTTTTAACTAAAAACACTTGTATATATATATATATAAATGTAAAATACGTTTTCTTGTTTAATAATTTAAAACAACACAACAGATGATGTTGGTACTGTTTGCCAACGAAAAGCTTTGGATATAAAATAATAAATATTCTTGTATTTGAATAACCTGTGTTGGTTTAAAATATATATATATATATATATATATATATATATATATATATATATATATATATATATATAGATTTTTTGGACTAGGACACTGACAGACTTACCTTGGTAAGAGTCCATACTGTAGTCTTGAAATAGAAACACATAAAGTAGTCTATTTCAAGACTACGGTGTGGACTCTTACCAAGGTAAGTCTGTCAGTCTCCTAGTCCAAAAAATCGAAATAATCTTTACCAACCAAAACTAACCTATATATATATATATATATATATATATATATATATATATATAGTATATGTATATAGTAACAAACTAACAAACACTTGCTTTTATTAGTGCTTACTGTTTTGATTATTATGATTGGCTGCTTCGGGAGATGTCTCCCATTGTCAACTGACACCGAAACAGACTTCTTGGTTGTTTTAAGAGGTCAGTTTTGGTATGAATTGACAATGGACACTTGTCCTGAAACAGTTGTCACCAATAATCAAAACAGTAAATACTACAATAGGCAAAAGTAAAAACTAACATATGTTCAAGTGTTTTTAGTTACACACCTAAAGTTAAGTTAATCTGACAAAAGTCAAACAAACATCTGGTATCTATTTCATTGATAAAAGTTGTAGTTTGCTTGCATGTTGCAAATAATAATTATAAAGCATGTAATATTAACTTGGAGTTTGAATATGTGTATACTTTCTGGGAAGCCCTGCTATATTTTTTACAAAAATAATATTTTATCACTGAAAAGTAATCTTAGGAACTATTCTTTTTACAGCTTAAATACTTGAACTTATATTAATATGTGACACTCTCAGAGTTAGCAATAGGAAACATCTCCCGAAACGGGTGTCCTTATTAAACAAAAAAGTATGTGCTATTATAAGCAGGTGTCAGATATTATTAACCCTAGAGTGAAGGGGCAAATAAAAGTTTCATAAGTAGACGGGCTGGGTCTCACAGACCCAAAACGTAAAAAATCAGTAAAAAATTTTTAACAATTTTAATTGAGTCAAACATATGTTTATACTACTTCTAGGAATGTTTTCATTATTTCAACACTAAATTCACAAAATAATATTGCTAAAAAAAATTCATAACTATTTATTTACTTTTTTAAACATTTTACTCAAAAGAATTGCAATAATTTTATCAAAGTTACACTAAGAAGCTAAAAGTTGAACAAAAATACTGTGGTTGTTTTACACGCACTTTTTAAGAGTAGTTTTAACATTAAAACAATAACAATTACTTAAAATTGAAAAAAAGTTTCTATAGAGTTCCAAAGTTTTACTTTTTCCAGCATTGGCTACACAACATTTCAGCGTGGCCTAGACATAACTAGCCTTAACTTTACACTCTTTACAAAAGTACTTTGTTTTGTTGTCTTAACACTAGGAACATCTACCACGCTTACCTGGAGCCGGATTCTGTTTAGGTTCAGCTTCATACCCGGAAAATTTAGTTGCTAACTGACGAATCTCTCGTGGTAGGTTATCTTGCTGAGCCCGGATGGTCAAGAAGGGCTGCAGCATCTGTTTTGTTAAGTCCTTGAGAAAAGCTCTCCTGGTTATGGACTGACCATTTGATCTAAACACAATGAAAGCTTATAGACCAGCAATGCTCATTTAAGCAAAAAACAAAGTTAATGGCCAACGTCTCGATCTTCTTGCAACGCTGTATTCAGCACACATAGCATCAGCCACATCAACACCTCCTTTAGATGAATTATAAGTTATGATGCTGGGCTTCTTCTTTTCCTCAGTAGAAGGATCGATTTCACTGTCATGGTGCATAAATGAGAGTAATATAACACTTTTCGTTTTCTTGGGTACGTAAGATACCATTGTAAAATCTTCTAGGAATCTTCTTTCGGAATGTACATTCGAAATTTACATCGTCCTCGGAAGGGAACAAGCATCTCGTCCAATGTTGTGCATTCATATGTAGAAAAGTATTTTCTACAATTTGAGACCAGTATATCTAGAAGCTGTCTGACTGCTGCAAGGTTGTCATCGGGTTTTCGGACATTTCTTGTTGTTACGTCATCAAAACGTATACATCTGGAAAGGAACCTAAAATGTCTAAAAGCCATTCCAGCCCTGAACATCTCAACCCCTGTTCCATCAGTCGCCCAAAATTCCCTTACATTCATCCGTCCACCATGTAAAACTCCAGCCAAGTATAAAAGTCCTAAATAGGCTTTCATTTCTACAGCCGAGGTAGGTCGTGCCAGATTGGGATCATCAGTATAATTGTCCTTTACAGGACAATATTAGTTGATTCAACAATCAACTCAAGTAATGGCTCATTAAAAAATAACGACCAAGAATCTAGTGCAGTTTGAACATTTCTAGCTTCCCTTAGGTTTCCAGGTAAATGAGATACTATATTATGAGACCGGGTTCTAACAGTTTGTGTTGGTAAGTTTTTTTGCCATTTTGTTTTTTATCTTTACCAAGGAAATAATTTTGGGCTCTAGGTATACCTGCTGGTGTTGAACTTGAGTCACCAGAACCTTCAGGTTTGTGTAGGTCATCACATTCCTCACAGAGTTCTCCTACATAACCAACTGAGTTATTCTCAAGTTCATCATTGTCTAATAGTTCAATATCACTATTTGTGTCATGATCACTGTACAAATGAAAGTCAGGGTCTGTATCTGAGTCACTTACTTCACTTTCAGATAATTCCTCTAATAAAATACGCTCAATTTCACTCGGTGTTTCCACTCTTCTGCTACTCATAATGATAAAAAAAGCACTACACTATACACTTCTTGAAACACGTTAATACACTAACAGACGTTAAGTAAATAACAAAAAAGTAACATAAAACAATAATTGGTGAGTGTTGAAAAAAAGTCACTCAAGTGAACGGGCCGGGTCCAACTGACCCACACTATACTTTATCGCCAAACGATGACTAAGAGTCAAGTTGGCAAAAACAATGACACTATCTCTATCTGTGGACTATTTTAGGAAGGTACAGAGGAAAACAGCTATCTACAATACAACTGACTTTATAAATAACCTAATATAGAAACGCTTGGGTCTCACAGACCCAGCCCGTTCACTGTAGAGTTAATATATGTACACGTGTTTAAGTGAAGTACTAGCTCAAGTTAAAGATGGGATCAAATGAGTTTTGTTTTAGTGAAAATCATCAACAAGCAGGTTTAGACCCTTTTATTTCTAACTAAAACCATCTGCAGATATGCTTTTTTTTGTAATTGTAGTTTTCGAAATGTTTTGGTTCTTGTTTGCCTAACGGTGTTTTTAATAGGCGATGTATCATGGTGTCGTAAGCAGCTAGTTTGTGTTGATGTGGGTGGCTAAAGAGTTGTAAATGGTAATATTTGTGCTAGTGGGTTTTGACGTATGTTAAATTTATGTATTGGTTTCTCTGTATACGTAATTGTAAGGCCCAAGAAATTAAGGGAGTTGTTTTATTATGTTTCGATGGTGTGTGTTAGTTTTAGGTTATGGAATTGAGATGTTTTAAAATTATGTGTGTTCGGCATTTATCATCTTTGTACAATGAGATAATGATGACAACATATCTATACCAAAATATGATGTCTGAGTATTTATTATTATATAAATGTGTTTTTTTCATGTGGTGTGTGAATATTTTTGACAGGATGCTAGCTATTTAAGATTCTATAGGTTGGCCATCTTTTTGGATGAGGAAAATGTCATTTAAAATAATTCTGTAAGTAAAGTAATTTTGTGAGATTAATTTTGTTTTGTTAATCTGTGTTTCTGGTGTATTTGCATCTATGAGCATGTTTTGGAGGATGTTGATGGCTTCTGGTATGATGATGTTGGTGTAGAGGTTTGAAACATGGAAGGAAACTAAGGGGTGTTATGGGGAATATTTACATTTTTTTATTTTGTTGATTAAATGCAGGCTATTTTTTGTTGAGTAATGAATGTATAAGGATATCTATATATTATGGAGTTTGGGTAGGGCATTTAAATTGGAACTATGAGTATAATTTGTTTTAAATGTTTTGGTATTATGTAGAATTATTTAAACACAAATAAATATTTACTTTCATAGGATTATTTAAAAATTCCAAATAAAGAGGAACTATGCTTTGTAGTTCTATCATTTTGTTTGCTTCGTAGACAAACACAATGTTGGTTGTAGAGGAAGAATTTCTTTTAAGTGAAACATTTTGTCATTACATATTTCTAAAAAATGACAAAAAAGACATTTTTTCTAGAGATTAAACAAATTTTAATCTATGAAATTTGAAATATGAATAATTTGTTTTCCTAAGTAATTATCATTTTAATCAACACAATTTTTTATCTAATGTCAAATATTAATTTTAAGATGAAAAACCATTACAGACAGGTAAACATTAAAACAAGTCATACTTAATCATATTAAGTTGGCTATGAATAAATTTTCTAGAAATAATGGACAGATGTAGTATAAAACTGGAGATGAAATCAATTTTCTGCAAAAACAACATAATTGTCTTTCTTCTGGTGTTTCTTTGACAAAGAAAAACATGGTTAGTTTCTTAATGGAAAATTTGATTTTTTAATTATAATAGAAAGAATCTCGGATACTCTTGCTATTTAATTTTCCAATTTATGTGGAAGATTTGGAATAGGAAAGCTTTCTGTATCAAACCTAATTTTTATAAAAAAATTATTGTTTAAAAAATTCTCAATCCCAGAATCAATTACAAATTTAGTTAAACGAATCACTGAAGGTAATTTTTCAATTAATGTAAATTTTTAAACTTGTCTGATTCAATTGCACTGACTACCCTAGGGGTTTAAAGTTCTCTTTAACCTTTTATACCCTTTCTGAAAAATTATAACTTGCAATAGGTATGTTATACTATTGCAGTTGGGTTGAGGTTTTTGAATAAACATTTATTGATTCACTTCGCTAAAAACCACTGCTTAGTGATATTTTTCAGCAGACACACATTATTCAATGCTGTGAGACAAAACAGAGTCTTGTATGTGACTTGCATCATTGAACAATGCACTGACCAAGTGTGAAAACATCTGCTGAGAATATCAGTAAACACTAATTTATAGATAAGGAAATTGATCAATAAATGTTTAAAAATTATATTTATAACTTATTACTTCTCTTTTAATCACTTGTGTAGACTTTCCACAATTTTCAACAGGTAATAATATTATTTTGTTAGTACTTTTTTGTTTAGTTTCCCTGGTTCATATAAATAACCGTATCAGAAAATAATACATACCAGTAATTTTTTGAAGACCTCAATAAATATAATATGCCATAACTTACAAATTTCATTAGCTTGCTGAATTTTCTTAATTTGTCAAATAAATAATTTACTACTCAATTAAGTAAAAATATAATGAAATATTGTATTTAACTTGTTTTAAGAACTCATAATGGTTTGGTATTTATAATTTAGAAATGGCTTTTAATCAGCAAATTGAATAATATTTTAGAGAAACTGCATTAATTTAATTAAAAGAAATTACTATTGCAGATGAAATAACAGATGGAGAATCAGTTACAGTAGAATTACAGGATATACTTAAACTATTTAAGAAGAAACCAAACTGGGAATTCCTACACACACCATTAGTATTCATTAATGCAGAATCTTCTCCTAAAGATTTACAACAGTGGCTTCAACAAAAAACCTTTTCTGAAGGTACACTGAAGTACGTGTATTGCTGTTTCAGTGTCCAAAAGGATGTTCGACATTTGTTTGTGGTTGTATTTTTTGGGGTGTAGGTTATATTTTAGACCTTTGTTTAATAGTGTTAATTCATTTGTTCTGAAACTGTGGTGTTGAAACTATTTGTGGTGTTGATGGTGAGCGGTTGAAATTGGTGGTTGGTGTAGATAGTGATAATGTTTTGTGTTGTGTTTTTGTGTAGCTTTAGATTTTGCTTGTTTCTAATGAATTGCAGTTGTTTATGTGTATAGTCGTTAGTATATTGAATTATTTCTTCATATAAACAACTACAATTCATAGCAATACAATACACAGATCCCATACACCACGAATATATTAGACAAGACCTTAAACATAAAATGCCTAACATAAACAACTTAAACAATAAACTCATCAAAAATAAGGAACATTCAACCTTTAAATCTATTATACAAAAACGCGACAAACACAACCTAAATTTCTTAAAAGCAGACAAAGGTAATTCCATCGTAATAATGCACCAACAAGCCATCAACAAGAAAGTATACAGTTTCATAACTGAAAATAAAATAACCAAACTCCGATCAGACCCCACACCTAAATTTCAAACAGAAATTAAAAATCTTCTAAATAAATGCACCGAAATTATGAAAAATGAACAAAAGAAATATTACAAAAAAATAAAACCCCAAGGCCCTACATCAAATGCTTTACCTAAAATCCATAAAGAAAACACACCCATCCTTCCACTAATCAATCACACACATGCACAATCACATAAGCTAGCCAAATACATAGACAAACTTATCAGAGACAACATAAACTTTCACAATCACACATCCATACAAAATAACATTGACTTCATAAACATAATTCAAGACATCCACATACTTCACAACTCCACCACTGCCTCATTCGACATAAAAAACTTTTACACTAATGTGCCAATAGAACAAACACTCCACATACTACAAAATATGCTCACAGCAAACAACACTCCACATAAACTCACACATGAAATAATCACACTCATCAAACTCATCACATCACAAAACTACTTCACATACTAACACAAATACTATACACAGAAAGATGGCTTCCCTATGGATACCCCATCTCAGGCATCTTAGCAGAAATACCTCTACACCATATTGAACAACAATACATTCTACAGAACAATAATCATACACATAAAATAATTTATTACCTTAGATATGTAGATGATATTTTAATATTATACAACAGCAACAAACGGCAAATCAAACAACTACACAATTACATTAATACCATACACCAAAACCTCACATTTACTCTCGAATTAGAATAAAACAATAAAATAAAAATTCTAGACCTTACCATCACCAAACACAACACCAGCATAATTTCAAAATATACAGAAAACCAACAACTACTGATATGGTCATACATAATACATCTAATCATCCCACACAACACAAACATGCTGCATTTAATCATATGTTACACCGCCTAATCAACATACCAATGCTACAGAAAGACTACGATGAAGAACTTAATACCATAAAATACATCGCTCAACAAAACGGCTACCAACACACACTAATAGAAAACATACTCAGGAAAATTAAACGTAAACACCATCACACGGCCACGCAGATAAACCACACAAAAAACAACAAATACATATCCCTCACCTACCACAACAAAAACACAAAAAAAATAGACTCCAAATTCAAAAAACTCCATTACCAAATATCCTACAAAACAACAAACACTTTAAGACAGCAGATACAACCTTTTCAAAAAGAAACTGACAAATAAAAACTCTCAGGTATTTACAAATTAACTTGTAATGATTGTCCCAACTATTACATCGGCCAAACCGGCAGGTTATTCTATAAAAGCTTGGAAGAACACATTACCCAAAAAAAAAAACAAACCCTAAATCCAGGTGCACGAAACACCTAAAAAGCTCCCAACACACATACACACTAATTTAAATGTTCTACACACATTAAAACAAAGTAAAAAACTATCAACCTTAGAAAAATATGAAATCAAACATTATGCAACAGATAAAGAAAACGTATAAATGATCACACACTTTGAATCCAACAGCCTTTTCTATTATATGACACAACTCAAAAACCCACCCACTCCATAGTCATAAATTCATTCCTGTTAGAGCCTATAAAACTTCCTGAAGCCGTCCAGTAGAGGGTTAGCTTCGTACAGGAAAGAATATTTTGAAACGCGTAAGCAAGTAAGAAATTATGTATTCACTTAGTTAAGTATTTTTAAAATTAGTTTAATTAGTGAATTGATGATTACATCAAGCAACTAAAATTTTTAACACTTTAATATCCACAATAATACAGTTTGCTGCTCGACATCATGTAATATAATTTTTAACACTTTAATATCCACAATAATACAGTTTGCTGCTCGACATCATGTAATATAATTTTTAACACTTTAATATCCACTATAATACAGTTTGCTGCTCGACATCATGTAATATAATTTGTAACACTTTAACATCCAAAATAAAACAGTTTGCTGCTCGACATCATGTAATATAATTTTTAACACTTAATATCCACAATAATACAGTTTGCTGCTCGACATCATGTAATATAATTTTTAACACTTTAATATCCACTATAATACAGTTTGCTGCTCGACATAATGTAATATAATTTGTAATATTTTAATATCCACAATAATACAGTTTGCTGCTCGACATCATGTAATATAATTTTTAACACTTTAATGTCCACAATAATACAGTTTGCTACCAATATTATTATTCAATTCCTGTACGAAGAATTCAGATATTGTAGCAAAGAAATATGAAAACTTGAGGGACAGCTTTCAGAGTGAATTAAAAATTCTGAGTTTCTCGTTTAGAATTACGAGCTGCATACTAGCCTCGTGATCTATATTGATGTTGTGTGTTCAGTATCGAATTCTTTCATCAAGTGAAGAAATATTCAATAACATCATCATCATCATCAAAGTTAATGATGTTATTACTGCACTTCATTGCAGCTGAGACTGAGAAGAAGGTAGCACTTCTCACTACAATCCTAGGCAACCTACTACATGCGAATCGGCTTCAGTGCGAACACATAGCTGATCATGTTCAGCTTGGCATCACATCGCATCACCCAGCCTAGCTTGGCTTTGGTGTGTACATCAATTGAAGTAGTTAACAGTTTTTGCACTTTAAAAAATTGCAATAAGAATATATGTATTTTTTTGCATTAGTAAACAATTTGAATGTTTTTTGTGTGGTTTAAAAAGGACCATTATTGCCTGGTAAATATTTTAAGCAGAATGAATTTAAATCATAATGCTAATTTCATGAATTGTATCAATGTTTTAATTAATTGTATTTACTATAAGTAATTATTGCATAACTGAGTGAATACTTTAGAACTTACTTACTGGTGTATGTCAAAACAATCATTTCTTTTACAGAACCTAACTGTCTACAAAGTAAGTCCTAAAGTATTCACTTAGTTACAGTTACTTATAATTTAATCATTGAATTCAAGATGATTACAAAAACCAACTTAAAATTTAACAGTTATAAATAACAATGCAAGTAATATTGTAACACAATGTAAGTAAATTTATAAAAAAATACTGGGACCTGACATATCTGGATGCTCTGAGTGATATCTATCAGTATGTAGGTTGGCTGCTAAAAAGCATCGTTGAACTAATTGACATTAGTATTAATAGCAGTTTTTGTATCGTATGGTCCAATATTGCAAATGGTTTATACTGAGTTCGTACATTTAATAACCTATTATTTTGTTTTAGCGTGTTTAAAAATGTCACAGTATTTTCTTGTATTGGGATGTGATTCTTTATTGTTGGTTTGAATAATTTCCAGGTTATGGTTAATGTTCATATTAGTGTAGCCTGTTCCTATCAGTGGCTGGTAAAGAGAAAACAGTGACATATTTAATAGAGTGTATTTGTCCTTTAAATCTATATTAAAACCTGCAACCTAATGATCGTCAAATTTAGAATTTGCTACAATCTAACAGAAGATGTTATATGGGAAACATAAACGTATGAAAACTTGTTGTTTTTGTGTTGTACATCTTGAAACTTTAAAAAAAGTTTTTATGATATCAATTGGCTAAAAGCTACTACTTACTGATATTTTCCATTAAACGTGTTTCACAGTAGATCAGTGTATTGTTCAATGATGTTAAACACAGACAAGACTTGAGTCCAAGTGGAAAACACGTCTGTTGAAAGATATCGGTAAAATGTTTTTTTTTACTATATGACATCATAAGAACATCATAACCATATGTTTATGTTAAAAAAACAGAGCCTGTGCATATACGCGTATATACACAGAAAATAAAACAAATCAAACATAACTGTTATGATTTCTTATTTCAATAAAATATTATTTGGATGACATAAATTCAATATCTGAGTTTTATTTTATTAAAACAGTAATATTATAAAGTGGACAAAAGTATATGTGTTTTTAGTGGTTTTAACTCACATATATGTAAATTTAATTCTAAGTGTGTTGGAGATCCTCATGCATAAGCTATAAGAAGAGAGGTGTTAGATTAGCTGCACTTATTATAAAATGATTAAAGTCCTTCCCAATGAGCCACCAAGTAATTACTTGATTAATAAATACGTCTTAAGAATATTATATTTATAGGTTTCTTTGCAATATATATTTCAAAGGTTTTCTGCACTTGTATGTAATAGTAAGAAACCTTTCAGTAGGGGTAGAAACACTTAAATGAATGTACAAACCTTATTCAACTATTCTTAGGTTGATTTATTTTTTCCACCAACTCAATTTGCTTTCATTCACCAATATTCAATTTTCTGCATTACTGACAAATAATAAAGCATTGACAGAATCTGATTTATTGATTAAAAACTGTGATTTTCTTTGTATTTAAAGTCATCAAGCCAAAGTATGAATTTCACTCTAAAATTCCACTCAACTAACTGATGGAAATTCTGAATTAAAATTCTACATTGTAAATATAAAATTTAATAGTAAATTATATTGATTTCTAGAACATTGTTTTGTAAAGTTAAAAAAAAATTAAAATTAAAGTGTTTACTAATTATTAAACTATAAGTTATGACAACTTTCCATACTTGGAATTTAATATATTAAAAAAAAAGAATACATTTCCTATTATTGCGGTATTAAATTAGTATGAAATTTTGTATGTTTGTTTATATTTCTAAAACTTAAGTTGCAAATATGCACTTAATAACAAATGTTTTAAAATGTTTATACACTTGTATAAGGTCAGACAGACAGTGTGAAGTGTGAGTAGCACATACATGTAATTGCATTTCTCTCTCCACGTGTAACAAGTTTGTCATATACAGTTCCAAGAGAAAGGATAATATTTCTACACTACTTGTTTTAAAAAGCATTTACTTTTTATTCAGTTGCTAAAATATATTCTGAGAAGTCTCTCTCTCTCATTTAGCTATGGTTATCCGAATTTAGGAGATGTCTGTACTGAAATGTTGCATTACAAGGAACTTAAATAAAGTCTGTCTACATTTGACAATGAAGTCTTTCTAAGTGAAAGTAATTTCGTCATGATTTTTATAATGTAGAGCATGAGAATTGCTAATCACTTTTACATTAGTTTATGACTATCCGAACTTTAATTTTGTAAACTTATAAGAACTTACAGAGACAGAACGTTTTCAATCGCTCCTTAGCCATCTTCATCAGTGTCTAAATTTTCCGCTGAAATTTGTTGTTAGATTAAGCGGTGCCGGTTTTAAAGGCAGGTTTTCGATAGTATCAAAGACTATGTGTGATTTTTATTGGGTTTGTTTGTATAATATTTTTGTATTTTGTGTGTTTGTAAATTTCATATTGTTCTAGTGTGTTGAGATATGGTCCTTTTTTGTTGATGTGTAAGATTTCTAGGTTATGGTAAATGTCTGTGTATTTGTGTCCTGTTTCTTTTAGGTGATTGGAAATGCTGTGTTGGAGTTCTGTTTATGTGATTTTGTGTGTTCCCTGACTCTTTGTTTGAAGCTGTGACCTGTATGCCCACTGTAGAATTTATTGCAGTTTGTACAGTTTAATTTGCATATGTCTTGTGCTTTTAATTTATCTTTGTTGTTGGTGTCGTGTTGTATTTTGTATTGTAGTTTTTTCTAAGACACAAATACATAGACATTTACCATAACATAGGAATCTTACACATCAACAATAAAGGACCAAATCTCAACTCACTAGAACAAAATTTAAAAACACACAAAAACACAAAATACAAACATATTAAATGAACAAACCCAATACAAATGACACATACTCTTTGATACTATAAAAACCTCCCTTTAAAACCGCCACTGCTGAATCTAACAACAACTACAAGCAGAAAATTTAGACACTGATGAAGATAGCCACGGAGCGATCGAAAACGTTCTGTCTCAGTACGTTTTGACAAAATTAAAGTTCGGATACTCATAAACTAATGTAAAAGTGATTAATTAAGTTTCACCGAAATGAATGAACTACAAAATTCATGAGAATTGTATATACATATATTCAACAAATGATGGAATTATTTTTTATACCAACTCTCTTGTCGTCTCAGTTTTAAAGAAATACACAGACAGTATTTATACATGTCTACACCTCTTTTTACTCAAGGTTTGGAATAAGAGCTTTGTTCCCTTATTGTACTTAAGTGTACCTGGCTCATACTGGAACTAAGACAAATCCCCTTTCTTCTGTCCAAGGACTTCATAGCACATTTTTTATTCTTCATTTTAATAATGTTTCTTAGCAGGCTTTTTTGGCTACTGCCAACAGTGCCTAATAGGTTAGTTTTATTTTTCTTTAGTTCTATAACCAAATCCAGACTACAGTAAAAATTGACAGTGTACACACAGTATCCTTTGTTTCCTAAACCATTTAGGAGGGTTAAATTTTATTAGAAGTATGACCTAAATTTTCATTCTCCTTAATCTCATTCTCAAAACCCCAGTATTTGTATCTTCCAAATATGTATAACCAGGCCTCTAAGAGAAGGCAGCTTTTTATGATGCGACAGGCTCTCCTGATTAAAATAAACTGTAGAAAACTTGAAGAAATTTCCACAACAAAACACTTTCATCACCTTTTCTGTAGTGTATACAGCTTAGAAATGGGAATAAATTTAATTAATAAATTTATTGATTTTTTGTAACTATAAACTGGCATCTCAATGGCTGCAAAAACTAAAGATACGAGAGGGTGGCTTCAATCTTTTAGCAATAGGCTAGCCAATTTTTACTATATTTTATAGAAAGAATCAATGTCAAGTTTTCACAACAACCCATTACAAATTTAGCCAGAAAAATCATTTATTTTGATTTTGGAGACAAGATGATATACCCAAACCCTTCACTGAAGTTTAAAACCATGAAATTGTTCATTTTTTTCAACTGTCAGTTCAATAAGTTTGTCAGTCATAAATGCCTTGAAAAGCTCATAAGAGTCTTATCACTATAAATTGTTAGTTTCACACTTGGCATTCCACTAAAATGAAAAGATTTTAATATTTTTGTTGCTGATTATTTTTGGGGTTCACTCAAGCAATTTTTAGGTATATTCGTGTTTCCACAAATAATAAATCCAATAATAATAAATACTATCAAAATTATCAATACCTTCACTGAAATTGTTGACATAATCTTCAATGGCTTCATCTTTATATATCGTGACTATCATCTGCATCAGAGTACTTATTATTAATCACTCCCCAATCTATAAAAACTGTTAATCCATTTGTAATATGTTATTATAATGCAATGAAAAAATCACTAACAACAATATAACAGTGTAAATACATTACAAACTTGCACTACAGTACAATATTTATTTACTTGAATACAATTGATAAGTACAGCATACACAAAGAAAATGACAATACTAAAACAGGTAACTGCCGATTGCTTCACTGAATGGGTGACATAAGCTAGACAAATTTTTTTAAAAAATTATCAGTAAGTGTTTCTGTCTTGTGGAGAAAGTTATAACTATAATCAAAAGTAAATAAAATAAGTATACAAACCATATGAATGTTAAGCTATATTAAACAACTAAATAAAACCTGATAAAATCACACTATTACCTTGGGAAACTTGCTACTAATGTGATATTACGGTATGGAATTAAGAAATACAATTCTTAGAAAACAAAATTACATTACACCTGTTTGTATTATCTTGGCAAAAAAACCACTACTTACTGATTTATTCAACAGATGCGTTTCTCGCTAGGTCAGTGAATTTTTCAATGCTGTGAATTACTGACAAGCTCAGGTCGTGACCTGAGCAACAGTCTTGTCAGTCTTATTTTGTCAGTAATTCACAGCATTGAAAAATGCACTGACCTAGCGCGAAATGTGTCTGCTGAATAAATCAGTAAGTAGTGGTTTTTCTGCCAAAATAATACAAACAGGTGTAATTTCTATAAAACCCTCAAGATGTACAACACAAAAACTACAAAATTAGTCAGTTATCAATCTTCTTCCTACTAAATATATTTTAAAAACACTCATACATAAAGATTCACTTTAAGTAATACCTAACTAAGGGAATACTTGAGAGCTTATTTGCTGATTTGTTTCAAAACAATCTTTCCTTTTACATATACTCTACTCGTAAACACTTGAATAGATACTTTGCTTCGTAAAAAGAACGATTGTTTTGTAATCCGTCAGCAAGTACGCTCTTAAGTAGTCACTTAGTTAAGTATTATTTAATTATATTTTAATCAGTGAATTCAAGATGATTACAACAAGCAACTTTTATATATTTTTAATTAGAAATTCAACTATTTATTTCATTATAGAAGTGATATCTTTACTGTAAGAAAACAACATTTTTCAAAACTTACAGATTGCTTGATTTAATTATTAGCTTATTAGATAAATAATGTGTCTTCAGTTGTTTAAAATATGTATATTGGATGGAGCTACTCAACAAAATAATTAAAGAAAATTGATTCACTTGATTCTATTACTAAACTATTTTACTAAAATTTGATTGTTCATATAACATTTAGCTGCTAAATCATTCTTCGGTTAACGAAATTACTAGCATAATAAGGTTCTAATACTTTGGTCTCAAGAGTTAGCGAGATATTTTCCACTTTAGGGAACCAAAGAAAATTACAATGGGTTTGAGGTACAATCAGGACTTGGATATAAAAGTATTTGAGTCAGGATATAAAAAATACACAAACATTTTCTACTAGTTTTAAATTTCTTCTATTTATTGTTTTTTTATAAATAGAGCCTGCACTTCACCTGATTGCCATTAGATATAAACAAAACTGGTAATGATATGTTTTTACTTTCAAAGTGGCATGTTTTCCAATGTCTTTTCAAGTTCAACAACGTTGTGCTCAGGTTTAAGTTTTTTCTGCAAGCGTAAAATTTCCCTTCTAAAATCCTTCAACACCTGAAACAAAAATAAGAAACTGAGAAAATTGTTAATTTACATAAAACATAAATTCCTAATAAATTCTAAGTGTAAATTAATGTAAATACATACCAAATAACACAAAAATATACAAGTAACATGTTGCTTGGTTAAATTTAAATATTATAATACAAAAATTTACTACTACTAATGTAATTAATGCCAATTGCAAAATAAAGACAAACATTACAAAATTTCACTAGTTTAAGGTAATTTAAAAATTTTTAACAATAGTAAATTTGTAATCTTCAGAAACTTCTGAGATATCTCGACTGTTGTTTATAAATCTCAGGATTATATACCTCTTTTACTTTATATAAATGTTCATTTTAAATTATTTTAAAACACAAATGATTTTAATGAAGCTCAGTCTGATAAAATTCATTTCATAAATTTTTATTTTAAGCACAGTTGTGTTTGTTCTAATATTTTCTTAGCAATTGTAGATCATTTCCAGTCAGCTGTACAACTTAAAAAAAAGTAACTACCTTAAAAGGCAGTGTCAGTTATCCGTCATATCCATATTTATAAACATATTCCATGACTTTCACAAACTTAATTTCCATTTGTTGATTCCATCTTCACGTGAGCTACTAGTAATCACTTACAACTTTTTTAAAAAATGTTTTAACTTGCCTATAGTAGCACTTACTTTTTTTGTTGAGGACGGCCATTTCGGGAGATGTGTCCCTTTGTCAACTCAGACCGTAACTGATCTCAAGGTTTATGTAAGTTAGGGTGGGGGTGGGATATTTTGGTGGTGTGGGTGTATTTTGTGTGTATTAGGAGTTATGATGTCAAAAAGTGCGTGTGAGTTGTAATGTAATTGTGTATTGAGTATGTGTGTATGGTGTAGTTTGAAGTGAAATGTGTTCATTTTACACACGTTACCAAGAACACATAAAAGCACTAAAAAACAATAACTACCAATCAAACTTCGCAGATCATCTCAACTCCACAAAACACGACTACACAGACATAACATCTAACCTACAAATTCTTCATAAACAACACAGAAAAAACCAACGCTACACAACCGAACAATACGAAATATATAGGCACTTCAAACTACACCCTACACACATACTCAATACACAATTACATTACAACTCACACGCACTTTTTGACATCATAACTCCTAATACACATAAAATACACCCACACCACCAAAATATCCCACCCCCACCCTAACCTACGTAAACCTTGAGATCAGTTACGGTCTGAGTTGACAAAGGGACACATCTCCCGAAACGGCCGTCCTCAACAAAAAAAGTAAGTGCTACTATAGGCAAGTTAAAACATTTTTTAAAAAAGTTGTAAACTTAATTTATAATACTGTATATTTTAGTAGTATTTTTGTGTTCTCTAGTTTATTTATATTTCCAATATAGATAGAATTATTGTCAATGTGATTTACAACTGTAATAGGAATATAAAACCTTTACATATTACCACATTTTTGTTTCTGTTAATTTTTGTTACATTTTTAAAAACATATTTTAAATTTTATCAATAGACTAGATTTTAAACAGTAAAAAACATATTGTAAATTTTATTAGTAGACTAGATTTAAAACAGTATATATTTTATGAAATATCATTTCATTTCTATTATATTGATACATAGTTTATTGGGATTAAACAATGATTACAAATCTATGCATATTTATAAATACTCAATATACCAGTATTTAATTAATTTAGCAAATATTTTGTTTTAAATCTTCAGATTTACGTATCATAAATGCTTAACAAATATTAACAATAGGCAGTTTTGATCGTATCATTAGTTTTAAATCTATTATATTTTATGAATTTTTTTAAAGATTACCGGCTTGGCATGCTTGAAATCCTGAATTATGACACTTAGATTCTGAAATTCGATATCTCGCAATCAAAACCTAAGAAGTTGATTGAGGTTATATATATATATATATATATATATATATATATATATATATATATATATAATAAAAAACATTTCTAACTGAAATATTAATCTTCATATTTCATGTATTGATGTTGTTAACTTGTTTCTTATAAATACCACAAACATTTCAAAAATTTCAATAACAACTTTCAAACCTGACAAATGTAAATGAGAATACAATATAGATACTAAAAATAAATTATTAGCTATAGCAGCTACATAATGGAGCAATCCTACCGTAATAGGCTTGTTCAGGGTCCTGCACTTATAATTTAAAAATTATTGAAAACGAATAACTAGCATAAAAATGTTATATATATATATATATATATTTGATATAACATTTTATGTATATTTATGTGTCATTGTCACCATGATAAAATTTAGGAAAACAGATATATATATATTAACTTTACATTCGTGCCAATGCTCCGATTTTATCCTGTATAGAATTATAATGTTTGAAATTTTCCAAATGGTCTTCAACTTTCTCACCTTATTAGTTTTAAATGATTTTAGTTAGTATCAAGTAGTAAATGAACCAAATAAGCAAAATTTTATAAGGAAGAAAATATGTCATAAAAAATCACCCCACATAAATAGGTTTCTAGATGTGACAACGCAAAAAATTTTTCTTTCCATTCAACCATTCAAGTGAGTCACCATCAGTTCTTACTAGACTACAATACTGATGATGACAAATTGTCAACATCTACATCTGCATTGTTATAGCATATGTCAATGATGTGTTGAAATCAATACTGCTAGTATATATCTTAAGTTTTAGTAAGTATAAAATAAATTATTTCTGTCTGATGTCACATAGACATTTGTTTATAATGTTAATATTAAATGACCTAAATTGAACTTTCAGATATTTTATTGCGACTAATTCAACAGAATCTGTATTGGTGATAAATACACTATTCCCTTGAAAGTTTGCTTTTGAAAATGAATATTCCTATTTTAAAAAAACTGGAATCTCTATCAGTGCCCCACCCTTTATGAAGTTATATTTATAAATTGCTAACCCTTTTCAATTTCTTCTATCAGTTCACACTCTCTCTATATCTTGTTCAAATTTTCAATCGTTAATAAAATACTTTTTATTCATCTACTCAAGTTCAAAACTTTTATTCATCTACATTTTTAAAACATATAGTGAATGACATTTGATGATACTACAGATTTTAAAAAATAATAATTACTTATTTTTAATTTAAGAAAGCTGATGTCCTTAGGCTGGACTGGAACTGAATGGCTAAATGTTTGAAATCCGGCACTAAGTTAACTTATCGACAGCTGGATATATTTTTCTTAGTGAGGTATATGGAGAGTAATATTTTAACCAAAACCTTTTGTGGATTGCATTAGATGGGAATTTGATTGAAATACTGATTCCTCACTTGGATAAGAAATTTTACCAATTAGTATTGTGCTTCTGTCATATATATATATATATATATATATATATATATATATATATATATATATATATATATATATATACATACACACACATATTTATGTTAATAATAAAGTAATTATTTACTTTAATTATTAATATAGTAATAATTTTATAGTAACTATTATTATAATTATTTATTATAAAGTAACTAAAATGAATGTTTTCAGTTTTGACCTAAGCAGGATTTCTGTTTTAAATTATTTTTTTATTACTTGTTTTCAAGAAATTTTTTATTTGAGAAATGATTAATTGGTAATTACTCATTACTAGACCTAATTTAACAAATTACGAACATTTCAAAATACAAGCACGGACAGAAAAAGTGGATGTTTCTGAAATAAACAAAACTACTCAGAAATAAGATATTGCAAAGATATTATTATACAATTTGAAACTCCATTTCTTGCCATTTTAAATTAAAACCCATAATTTATAAAATTTACTTATTTTGTTTTAAAAATTAAATCAGTCATGTGACCCTTATTCTGCAAGCATTCATGTAATCGTACTTGGATATTATTCACTGCTTTCACAATCATGTCGCTCGGTAGGGCTGCTATTTCATTGTGAACTGCTAGCTTCAGATCTTCAGTTGTTTGTGGCCTTATGACATACACTTTCGATTTCAAATAACCATAAAGCAAAAGTCACATGCCGAAAGATCTGGGGAGCAAGCAGGCCATGAAAGGCCACCATTTCTTGAAATCACATGTTCTGGAAACATTTCTCGTAACACATTCATTGACACTCTTGCAGTGTGAGCAGATGGTCCCCATCTTGTTGAAACCAAACATCTGCACTATAAACTTCATGATGTTGTAACTCTGGTGCAAGGAATTTATTTAGCATTTCAACGTAACGATTTTGAATAAACAAAACCACTCGACTGTTCTCTCATAAAAATATGGACTCATTTAGCAACTACACACCAAACTGTCACACGTTCACAATAAAGTGGTTTTTTGTGTAGGCTACGAGGATTTTCTGCTGCCCATTACCGGAAATTTTGATTATCAACACAGCCAGATAGATGAAAGTGGGCCTCATCTGACATTAAGATTATTGAATCATTATTTTATATGTTCAAAATTGATTGTGCACACTCTCTTCAGTTTTTGAAATCATTTTGGCTTGATTCTTGAACAGTTTAAAGATGAAATCATATTTCAAATACTGAATAAGTGGTACTAAAATAAGTCCCTACGACAAAAGAATGATGCTGTGTGTTCCACGTCTACATTCCAACCATAATGGCATCAAGGGAGGGAATGAAAGTCATTGAACTGGTTCTCCCTACTCTCATTGATGTGATGTACAGTCAGATCAAAAACCATTCACTTTTTCTGCTGGTCCCTTTATAATTATGTAGCTGTAATGGCAGTCAAAGGTTATCATTTAGCATTGTTATGAGAGTTCTGCTAAATAAAGATAAAAAAGCTTTCTGTGGTCCTAAGATTTCACATTTTATAATGAACCTACAAGTTGTCTGTATTAACGTGTTCACAATAACACAGTTTTCAATACTCCCTTCGCAAATAATGTAACCAACTGAGAAATGGTGGAAAAAGTTGTCATTTGTGAACAGTACTAAGATAACTCACATAATAAATTCTGTCTGAAAAAATACACATTTTTTAGCTTTATTTGAATTTAATTTGTGATGGATCCAATTAGCTGGTTTTTGCTTATATTGGGTGATGATTGTTCCTCTAATGTCTATAATAATCCTGAGCTATTCCAAAAAGTAATGGTTTTTAAAAGTGTCAGATTAATATCAAACTAGGAAAATATACAATTAAAGATGGTAGGCCTACTGTTGCATAATGTTTAAATAATCATTATTAATTTTGTTAAATCTTTGTTATTACGTTTATTTACAACAAATATCCAAACAATGTTTAACAAATATACATCATACCAACCAGATAACTAACAATAGAAAATTGAGCCTTATTTGAAATGTCTACTAAAACAGCCACAAAATGTGCATCCTACAACTCATTGATAATAAAAGAGAAGAAGCCACTGCTTCATTGAAATAATTTTGATTGAGGTTAACAACCCCTTGAAAAGCAGTATCAGTTTCTAGGTGTTGTGCTAAAAGACGGTCATAATCAGCTGACGGATATATAAAGTTCAATATAATTTCCACGAATATTAGATTTGTCACCTGCCTCAAGATCCCAAATTCCTAATTCCTACTTATCCAAAAACATATACCATTGATCAGTTATTTAAGAAGGTCTGTTACATTTTAACTTTTAATTGTGAAGTGTTTAGTAGAATTATAATTTATTGGAAGAGAAGTAGCAGCATTTAAAATGTGAATTTAAATCAGGAGCTTACTAAAGAGATAAAGAGCCAAATTTGAAAAAGAAGAAAACAATATGATGGAGTGAAGAAGGCAAATTGAAAAGAATTGGAATTTATAATTAAAATTGTTTGGAGTTTCAGAAATGGAATGGTAGAATTAAAAGTAAATAATATTAAAAACTACAAAGGAAAACAGAAAGAATTTTTAATTTGTTGAGAAATGGTGGATTTCAAATGAATAAATACAATAAGAAATGAGGAAGTAAAGATTAGAAGCATTTGAAATGTGAGCTTGAAGAGTGAAAATTTTTAAATACAGCAAGCGCCTAATAGTTCAATACTCAATATTTCTGCAGTCATTATACTTTAATACTGACTGTGGCAATATAACAGTGTAGCTATCATAGCAATCACTACTCTTGACATATGTAAAGGTCATTTACTGGCTTTCACTAATACTCTGCTTTTACCACATCTTCGCCATCACACTATTTCCCACTTTATGCACAGTATGACATGTCATTTTGTTTGTGATGCTGCATTTAGTTAAACATGCTATCGTTCTCTGAAACTGTACTTCTGATATAAAAGCTGTTCATTATATTTTACTAAGGGAATAATACAGTTCCTCGTATTGTACAGTGTGATAGAGATAATTCCAAGTTGTGGAAGAATATCCATTAGTGTTACTAAAGAGTGTAACCATCTTAAATTCACTGATTAAACTATGAGTAATTATTGCCTTCTAAGTGAATACTTTAGAACTTTCTTGCTGACACATTTTGAAACAATCATTTCATTTATGAAGCCGACACTCTAATCACAAAGAAGAAGAGAGAAAAGCTTTGAATTGTAAATTCAATAAATTATTCTTGTATTTGTAAATTGTTTTATTTCTTTATTAATACACAAGAATACATATTATAGTATATATATTTACACGATAGAAAATATTAAAGGCTGATATATTTGTATTTATATTTTGTATCCATATAAATTATCAATACTGACACTAGGGCTGTTACCAGTAGCGCTAAAAGCTGTTGGAGTTTTATTTAATAATGCTTTTACTGCACAAGCAAAATTTTCAAACATCTGAATTTTGTTTAATATTTATTATAATTATTACATTCACCAAGAGAAACTTTATTGATACAGTATTTACAATTTTAGCTCATTTTCCTGGTGTACAAAATTATGCTAACTAGACTAGATACATTACAATTAGGTTCATATATGTGAGAAACTTTCTTGTTTCTTGAGGACTGTTATCTACGGCCTTCAAAAAAACTTTTATTGAAACTTTGTAATATCATGGCTTGCATGAATTTAGTAAATAAAGAACGTTTATTGAAACAAAACATTAATGACTGCACAGATGGCAATTACCTAGAGGAATTAATAATACCACCAACATCAAGCATAAAATACACAAAAAAACTAATAAGGAGAACAAACAAAACAAAAATCATTAAAAATAACACCCCAAATGTAAAAACTGCTATAACATAATACACTAACCACAAACAAAAATATAACACAACTAGTAACAGAACACACATTTTATATTATATACACCATTTCTTTCGTGCATATTAATTTGATTATTGTTTATTATATTTTAAATGTTATTATCAGTTTCATAAGTAATTTTGTAAATTTGTTTCATAAATAATCTTGTAATTTTGTTTATTTCGTTACCAGTGAATGTAAAAGTTGTCCAAATTTTTCCTTTTGTATTATTTACAAAGTTATTGTTGATTTTCTGTTTTCTTATTAAGTTATTATTTAATTTAACTATAGTTTTTATTTTATATCCATTTTCTAATCCAATTTGATATATTATATTTTTCTTCTTGACAATGGGCTCTATAATGTCAAGCATACTATCGGAAATACTTTTACAAAATATAGACAATGAAATTGATAAAATTATAAAAACATACGATCAAAATGGACACTGGTTTCGTTATGTAGATGATGGATTATACATATCAAACAATAATGGTTTAAATATTGACTAAATATTAAATTGTATTTGTATAAATAATATACATAAAACTATAACCAAAAAATGGCAGCGCTGTATAATTTATTATATA
The DNA here is from genome assembly GCA_036971475.1 of Prosapia bicincta. NCBI lineage: Eukaryota > Metazoa > Arthropoda > Insecta > Hemiptera > Cercopidae > Prosapia > Prosapia bicincta. The sequence goes on from JBAIZL010000005.1 coordinate 122,920,147, forward strand.
GAATGTACAAAATAAGAATGAATGTAAATGATCAAATGAAAGAGAAAACAAGGTTTAAGATTTTTAACCTGATAGATGGCAGCACATCTCAGTAAACCTAAATCTTAAATGAGATGCTTTTGTTTGTCAACATATTATATTTGTACTAAACCTAAGAATATATTTTTATAATTCACAGTCTTATTTTACACTAGAAAAGATTTATTTTTTAAAATTATTTTGAAATACGTCATTTGTCAAATATTTTTGTTAATACTTTTTTTTATTTAACTCTGGTCTGAGCCCCCAATACCCGTCCAGCCCTTGTGGCAGCCAACCTCTAGCGAGCTGCCTTAGTCTCACATATGTATGTGTTAGTATCACTACCGCGAGTGAAGGAAACGGGATTGATTGCCCATGTACGAAGCTCATAAGCTCTTGCCATGGAGAATCAGAAGATAGTGAAATAAAACAGTACGGTAAGTGTCGCGCTAACAGCGGGATGAAAAAACCTGGCAAGAAAGAAACCCTGTCAGGAAAATTCCCGCGACAGATCATGCAGGAACCCTGGGGGCTTGGATCACCTTATGCTAAGGAATAAGGAGAGGTATTACCTTGCAAATACCTTGCTAGTGAGTCTATGGCGGGAATGACACGAACCTCTTCTTCTGCTGCCTACTCGAAACTGAAAAGGCATGCAATCAAATTAGTACTTCCGTTCCGGCTAAGCTGCGGCCCTGGAGATGTGCCCCTGCGTCTTCTTTGAAGCAGAATTTATTAGTGTGTATATTTTATTTTTGGTGTTATGTTGTGAGCTACGCGGTCATTAAGGACAGCGGCCGTCTGTGTGTGTCGTGGTTGGGCTCATATCTACCCAGTGAGGAATTGAGTGCGGATGTTGTGTGTGCGTGAGCCTGTTTGTAGAACTTTGTTGCTAAGTGTCGGAGGTGTTGTTTGATGAAAGGCACTTTCAAGTCAGTGTGAAGCAGTGTTAATCTTGTACATATAGGTGCCTTGCGTGTGTGTGTGTAGTCCTTGTGTGTCCTTGTACATGTAGTCTGAGTGTGTGTGGGTGTGTGTTGCCTGCATGGCCCCAGACGGGTGATGCGTAAGTGAGTATGCTGCGCAACATAGATACGTATATAGTAGTGGCCGCCCGTAGTGTAAGTGGGATTGTTCTGTTAAAAAGCATAGCATATAGTTGTGTTAATCTAATTGTTGCTTTTTTTAACGTGTAGGTAATGTGAGGGTCCCAAGTCAGGCATCTGTCGAGTGAGACTCTAAGATATTTAACCTGGTTCCCCCAGTGAATGTCCTCGCCTTATAGTTTTAGTGGTATGTTGAGTTGGTGTGTCCTACGTTTGAAGAGAAGCAAAGCCTGGCACTTGGCCACGTTCACCCTAACTCTCCAGTAGCTCAGCCATGATTCTAGTACTGTAAGGTGGTCCTGTAAATATAGGTGTATAAGATGTGGTTTCCATGACTGAGCGGATAACGCGGTGTCATCTGCAAATATGGCCACTTGTGTGTTGAGTGTTGTCGGTATGTCGTTGATGTAGATGTTGAACAATACGGGCCCAATAATTGAGCCCTGAGGGACTCCGGCCCGTATAGTTCGTAGTTTAGATTGAACCTTTTATATATATATACATATATATATATATATATATATATATATATATATATATATATATATATATATATATATATATTACTTCTTCTTGTTCAACAATGTTTGGTAAACATTTTCATAATTTTCAAGTAATGATTGGCCCTGTCTCTTTTGTTTCATATTTTGTAAAATATAGGCCTACTTACATTTTGTCTTCACTAAGGTCTAAATTACTAACTAGCAATAAATTTGAATCACTTCCAATTCCTTCTATTAGTTCACATTCTCCTTTTAGATATATTATTCAAATATTCAATCATTAGGAAAATACATTTTATTCATCCGCTCAAGTTCAAATACTTTTTTTAAAAATCTGTAGTAAATGGCAATTCAGTGTTTGAAAAATTAATTTGGTAATTAAATTACAACACTTCTCGGACGCTTGGAAGGAGGCCAAGATCTTGGTCTTCCCCAAACCGGGAAAAGACCACAACAAACCTGATTCATATAGACCGATAAGCTTGTTGAATACGATGGGCAAGGTATTTGAAAAATTTTGCTCAAACGTATCAACAAGCATATCCACACACACAGCATACTGAGACCAGAGCAATTTGGATTTAGGACAAAACACTCGGCTACGCATCAGCTGATGAGAGTGGTGGAGCGTGCAACCAAGGGTTTCAACAATTACTGCTCGACTGAGGTAGTCTTCCTGGACATTGAAAAGGCCTTTGACCGCTCTTAGCGAAACTTCGTCACTATGGCTTTCCAGACGGGCTCATACACCTAGTTAGCTCATACCTGTCCAACCGTAAGTTTAGGGTTAATGTAGATCAAGCTCAATCTACACTACGGACTATACGGGCCGGAGTCCCTCAGGGCTCAATTATTGGGCCCGTATTGTTCAACATCTACATCAACGACATACCGACAACACTCAACACACAAGTGGCCATATTTGCAGATGACACCGCGTTATCCGCTCAGTCATGGAAACCACATCTAATACACTTATATTTACAGGACCACCTTACAGTGCTAGAATCATGGCTGAGCTACTGGAGAGTTAAGGTGAACTTGGCCAAGTGCAAGACTTTGCGTAAGAAAAGGCTACAATTAGATTAACACAACTATATCCTATGCTTAACAGAACAAGCCCACCTTCACTACGGGCGGCCACTACTATATACGTATCTATGTTGCGCAGCATACTCACTTACGCATCACCCGTCTGGGGTCATGCAGGTAACACACGCACTCGCAGACTACAGTTATTCCAAAACAAGGTTTTGCGAATAATCACGAAGGCACCTAGATGTACAAGATTAACACTGCTTCACACTGACTTAAAAGTGCCTTTCATCAAACAACACCTCCGACACTTAGCAACAAAGTTCTACAAACAGGCTCACGCGCATACAACATCAAAACTCCTTTCCACACTGGGTAGATATGACCCCACCCACGACACACACAGACGGCCGCTGTCCTTACTGACCGCCTAGCTCACACCATACCATCAAAATAAAATATACATACTAATAAATTCTGCTTCACAGTTATGTTCCAGGTGTCGCAGGGGCACATCTCCAGGGCCGCAGCTTAGCCCCAACGGAAGTAATAATTTGATTGCATGTCTTTTCAGTTTCGAGTAGGCAGCAGAAGAAGAGGTGCATGCCATTCCTGCCATAGACTCACTAATAAGGTATTTACAAGATAATATCTCTCTTTATTCCTTAGCATAAGGTGATCCAAGCCCCCAGGGTTCCTGCATGATCTGTTGCGGGATTTTTCCTGGCAGGGTTTCTTTCTTGCCAGGTTTTTTCATCCCGCTCTTAGCGCGACACTTACCGTACTGTTTCGTTTCACTATCTCCTAATTCTCCATGGATAGAGCTTATGAGCTTGGTACATGGGCAATCAATCTCGTTTCCTTCACTCGCGGTAGGGATACTAACCGCATGCGCATGTGAGACGGAGGTAGCTCGCTAGAGGTTGGCTGCCACGAGGGCTGGGCGGATATTGGGGGCCCAGACCCGGTTGAGAAAAAAACAGCATGCAACAATGGGGGGTGTAGCTCAGTTGGTTAGAGCTCATGCCTGTCACGCATGAGGTTGTGAGTTCAAGTCTCATCACTCCCGCCACTACAACAAAAACCCCTTTAAATTCTTTAAGTTTTACCGACTCTTGCCTGAGTGTTATACGGGCCGGAGTCCCTCAGGGCTCAGTTATTGGGCCCGTATTGTTCAACATCTACATCAACGACATACCGACAACACTCAACACACAAGTGGCCCTATTTGCAGATGACACCGCGTTATCCGCTCAGTCATGGAAACCACATCTTATACACCTATATTTACAGGACCACCTTACAGTACTAGAATCATGGCTGAGCTACTGGAGAGTTAGGGTGAACGTGGCCAAGTGCCAGGCTTTGCTTCTCTCCAAACGTAGGACACACCAACTCAACACACCACTAAAGCTATTAGGCGAGGACATTCACTGGGGGAACCAGGTCAAATATCTGGGATTCATACTCGACAGAGGCCTGACTTGGGACCCTCACATTACCAAAACGTTAAAAAAAACCACAATTAGATTAACACAACTATATCCTATGCTTAAAAGAACAAGCCCACTTTCACTACGGGCGGCCACTACTATATACGTATCTATGTTGCGCAGCATACTCACTTACGCATCACCCGGCTGGGGCCATGCAGGTAACACACGCACACGCAGACTACAGTTATTCCAAAACAAGGTTTTGCGAATAATCACGAATGCACCTAGATGTACAAGATTAACACTGCTTCATACTGACTTAAAAGTGCCTTTCATCAAACAACACCTCCGACACTTAGCAACAAAGTTCTACAAACAGGCTCACGCACATACCACCTCAACACTCATTTCCTCACTGGGTAGATATAACCCCACCCACGTCGCACAGAGACGGCCGTTTTCATTACTGACCGCCTAGCTCAACCATACCACCAAAATAAAATATACATACTAATAAATTCTGCTTCACAGTTATGTTCCAGGTGACGTAGATGCACATCTCCAGGGCCGCTGTCTAGCCCCAACGGAAGTACTAATTTGATTGCATGCCTTTTCAGTTTCGAGTAGGCAGCACAAGAAGAGGTGCATGTCATTCCTGCACAGACTCACTAACAAGGTATTTGTAAGGTAATACCTCTCCTTATTCCTTAGCATAAGGTGATCCAAGCCCCCAGGTATCCTGCATGATCTGTCGCTGGATTTTTCCTGGCAGGGTTTCTTTCTTGCCAGGTTTTTTCATCCCGCACTTAGCGCGACACTTACCGTACTGTTTCATTTCACTATCACCTGATTCTCCATGGATAGAGCTTATGAGCTTGGTACATGGGCAATCAATCTCGTTTCCTTCACTCGCGGTAGGGATACTAACCGCATGCGCATGTGAGACGGAGGTAGCTCGCTAGAGGTTGGCTGCCACGAGGGCTGGGTGGGTTGTGGGGGCTCAGAATCGGGTAAAAAAAAGCTTATTAGCTTGGACTCTTGCCTGAGTGTTTGTGCAGGTAGGACGTATTTTCCAAGCCTTTGTCAAAAAAGGCGCGGCATAGTGCCTTTGTGTGCAGTGCACGTGTGTTCGATTGGTCCGAATATAGACATTTAAGTTTAGTGAACTCTTTAACAGAGCTAAATTTAAGTGTTACTGTGAATTGTGTTGTGTTAGTTTTTAATTAAAAACAAGTGATAGCATTAGATTATAAATTTAAATAGGTTAGACGTTTAGATTTTAGACCTAGGCTAGTGTAAAGACTCACAACCGTGACAAAACTCTTTAGGTTTTAATTCACTTCAGAGGCAAGATTATGGCTGTCTTGTAATAGTCTAAGTAGCCCCAGTTTTATTATTTTAGTTTTAAATAGTTCTTTTTTTTAATACTAAAACCTGACAACCTACACCTGCAGTAATCCCATTTTCTACATTAAAGCCGGCCCTGCGGGCCGACTTGCTATCTCTACACCTTCCCTGGTAATGTCGAATATAGAGGGACAACGCGGGACCCCAAGCGACGAGGCTAAGTCAATGGGGACAAGTTCCTCTCAAGGTAAGTCCACCTTCTTGAGGGTGTACGGACCTGCGAGGGCGTCTTCCGCGGCTATGGCGGCGGCTCTTGGCGGGCCCTCCGACGGTCCATCTCGACCAGCCACTGCTCTCAGCACCTACTCCGAATCAGAGCGAGGCACTGACTACACTACGACGGAGGGTTCTGCTGCTGAATCCGCCAACGATAATGGCGGGTATCGGCCTGTCGTAAGGAGGAAGAGGAAGAAGCAGACTCGCCAGTCCGACTCCGGTACCGAAACCACTGCGAAACGAAAGACCGTGGACCCTGTGAAGACTGCTGGCGCTGTTGCCAGCGCAGTGGCTCACAGAGCTCCACAAAAGGTCACTGACTCGCCTATGACAGACTCAACTGAAAACATAAAATCTACCGGGGCAGCGGCCAAAATCCCTGCAATCACGATCTACCCAGATCACCACCGCTTAATCGATATTAGTAAGGAATTCAAGTCCAAATACAACCCTTAATTTATTTGGCAACGAAGGTGAAGGATGGAGTGAAGCTTCAAACCAGCACCTACGAAGACTACGTTAACTTCCAGAGGTACCTTTGGGAGAAGGGTGTGCCCCACCACGTATTCCGCCTCGAAAATGCGAGGACATTTAAAGTAGTAGTTCGAGGTTGGGATGAATCCACCGAAGCAGCGGACGTCGGAAACGACCTTAAAAGCAGGGGTATGGAGGTCCTCAAAGTGTCCCAAATGAAGGGACACTTTACCAAGGAGCCTCTGCCCATGTTCCTTGTGGAGCTAGCGTCCGAAAAAGACGCTCTTGAAAAAATGGCGCTGACCAGTATTTGTTTCATGCGGGTACGAGTGGATGCTTACAGGCAGCCCACAAGTCCTGTGCAATGCTTCAACTGACAGAGGATAGGCCATACAACAAGCTGTTGTAAGGCTACTCCTCGGTGCGTTAAATGTGGCGAGGGCCACGATTCCAAGACCTGCACAAAGGATCGATATTACTTCAAGTGTATCCTCTGCGGGGCTAACCACACTGCGAACTATCGAGGCTGCGCCATTTACAAGCAGGCCGCCAAATCCAAGGCCCAGGCAAAGAAGAAGGTCGATGGGGATAAAACCCCAAAACCGGCCCCTTCAGCTAAAACAAAAACACAGGTCCCTGCTCCACTGTAGACAACACCGAACATTTCCTACGCCCAAGCATCTGCTTCGGCTACCTCTGGAAAGCCGGTGCAAATGCCACCTCCTACCATTACTTCCCCCAAACCGGGCCTAATTCCTACACCTAACGTACTGACACCCAATATCATTTCTGGCCCTAAGGCAGGGTCGTCAACGACACCCCCCGTTCCTAAAGCCAGGGTTAATCCCCCGCAAAAGGAACGATCGGATAAACGCCCCAAGCCCACAAAGGCCATGACGGTTCCCCAACCCCAGCCAGAGCCACATGTTGCTCCTGCAGCACCCGTTACCCTACCCCTGACCACACCTACCTCGTCCGCTTCTCTAGACTGGGCGAAAGGAACCTTTGAACCGCTCCTAAGAGTTGTTAACTCTGCTCTGACCTGAGAAGCCTTCACGGGCGGACTGGGTCTTTTCATTGTTAAGACCTTATCCTCACCTCCCAAAACCTTCTCAGAATTCCTGACTTCTTTCATCCAGTACGTCTCTTCTGTCAACCATGTATAGGTTACCGGTCCTGATATGGGATGCCAACGGCGTTAAATATAAAAAAACTAGAGCTTTTTCGCTATATGCAAAGAAATAACTACAAACTAGCGCTTATTACAGAAACACACCTAAACCCCCAAGATAAATTCTCAATGCCAAACTTTAAAGTTTACCGCTCTGACAGGACAACTAGAAGCCGCGGCGGTACGGCTATAACAATAGATAAACGCATTAGACATTTTGAATTGTTTTTGCTCGCACTCACATGCGTTGAAGCAACAGCTATTAGGCTTGAGCTCAACGGTAGCATAACAACACTTGTATCAGCGTACAAACCCCCGGGTTCTGTTGATTACACTCGCGATTTAGAAGTCCTTTTACAGACCTCCAGTAGGGTAATAATCGCCGGGGACCAATTCTAAAAACACATGCTGGGGCTGTAAGTGTACAAACACAGGTGGCCGGCAACACCAAACCTTCTTACAAAACACAACAGCTATACTGCTGGCCCCTCCTGAACCAACACACCACAGTACTTACCACACTGAAGACATTTTGGATATAGCTATTGCGAAAGGTCTGCTAGTGTCACCGCAACTTCACGTCGATAGAGATCTGAATTCAGATCACTACCCCGTGGTAATGGCGGTTTCTGGAAGCCCTGCTCGCAAAGAGCTAAGGAAGGTGCTGAACTACAGACTGGCTGACTGGGAGTTATTCCAATCCCAGTTGGACAGCACTCTACCTGCCACCCTAAATGTCGACTCACCACTGGACATAGACAAAGCCGTCGGCAGCCTTACGACGCCAATACGTACTGCGATTACTAACGCGGTACCAGTTAAATGTCAGCCGAGACACTACACATACCAAGGCACATACTACATCTAATCACCCGGCGAAATAGGATCCGGCGGGCATCGCAACACGGGGTAAACAGATGCGTTCCACACACAACACTTAATCGCCTTAAGAGGCAAATTAGGCGGGAACTAATTCAGTAAAAAGTCGAAGGCTTCCAAGCGGAATTGGCGACCTTAAACACAACAGATACACCCATCTGGCCGATGGTCAAACACTTCAACCGAGAACCGCTGCGCTATCCCCCACTCATCGGCCCGAATGGGGAAGTGGGCAACCCGGTCGACAAAGGTAACTTGTTTGCTGACACGCTTGAGGGCACGTTCCAACCAAACGACCAACGAGCTGATGCAGCCGTTAAAGCTAAAGTAGACTTAGAAACAGCAGAGTTAGCCTACTGCTCTACATTAGAGCCAAACACTGACACTACAATCACAGAGATAAAGTGGGCAATCTCACAAACAAACTCCAGGAAAGCTCCTGGACCAGACACCATCACCAACACAACGCTAAAAAACCTCACGGAGAAAGCCATCATTTATCTGTGAAACATCTATAATGCTATACTCCGGACACAACACTTCCCGGACGCTTGGAAGGAGGCCAAGATCTTGGTCTTCCCCAAACCGGGTAAAGATCACAGCAAACCTGATTCATATAGACCGATAAGCTTGTTGAATACGATGGGCAAGGTATTTGAAAAAATTTTGCTCGACTGGGGTAGTCTTCCTAAACATTGAAAGGGCCTTTGACCGGGTCTGGCACAGCGGGCTCTTAGTGAAACTACGTCACTATGGCTTTACAGACGGGTTCATACACCTAGTTAGCTCATACCTGTCCAACCGTAAGTTTAGGGTTGATGTAGATCAAGCTCAATCTACACTACGGTCTATACGGGCCGGAGTCCCTCAGGGCTCAATTATTGGGCCCGTATTGTTCAACATCTACATCAACGACATACCGACAACACTCAACACACAAGTGGCCATATTTGCAGATGACACCGCGTTATCCGCTCCGTCATGGAAACCACATATAATACACTTATATTTACAGGACCACCTTATAGTACTAGAATCATGGCTGAGCTACTGGAGAGTTAGGGTGAACGTGGCCAAGTGACAGGCTTTGCTTCTCTCCAAACGTAGGACACACCAACTCAACTCACCACTAAAACTATTAGGCGAGGACATTCACTGGGGGAACCAGGTCAAATATCTGGGAGTCATACTAGACAGAGGCCTGACTTGGGCCCCTCACATTACCAACACGTTAAAAAAGCAACAATTAGATTAACACAACTAAATCTTATGCTTAACAGAACAAGCCCACTTTCATTACGAGCGGCCACTACTATATACGTATCTATGTTGCGCAGCATACTCACTTACGCATTACCCGTCTGGGGCCATGCAGGTAACACACGCACACGCAGACTACAGTTGTTCCAAAACAAGGTTTTGCGAATAATCACGAAGGCACCTAGATGTACAAGATTAACACTGCTTCACACTGACTTAAATGTGCCTTTCATCAAACAACACCTCCGACACTTAGCAACAAAGTTCTACAAACAGGCTCACGCACATACAACCTCAACACTCATTTCCTCACTGGGTAGATATGACCCCACCCACGACACACACAGACGGCCGCTGTCCTCACTCACCGCCTAGCTCACACCATATCACCAAAATAAAATATATATACTAATAAATTCTGCTTCACAGTTATGTTCCAGGTGACGCAGAGGCACATCTCCAGGGCCGCAGATTAGCCCCAACGGAAGTACTAATTTGATTGCATGCCTTTTCAGTTTCGAGTAGGCAGCAGAAAAAGAGGTGCATGCCATTCCTGCCATAGACTCACTAACCAGGTATCTGCAAGGTAATACCTCTCCTTATTCCTTAGCATAAGGTGATCCAAGCCCCCAGGGTTCTTGCATCATCTGTCGCGGGATTTTTCCTGGCAGGGTTTCTTTCTTGCCAGGTTTTTCATCCCGCTCTTAGCGCGACACTTTCCGTACAGTTTCATTTCACTATCTCCTAATTATCCATGGAAGGAGCTTATGAGCTTGGTACATGGGCAATCAATCCCGTTTACTTCACTCGCGGTAGGGATACTAACCGCATGCGCATGGGGGACGGAGGTAGCTCGCTAGAGGTTGGCTGCCACGAGGGCTGGGCGGGTTTTGGGGGCTCAGACTCGGGTAAAAAAAAGCTTATTAGCTTGATACATGGGCAACCATTCCCGTTTCTTCAGTCGCGGTAGGGATAAAGTTTTTTCAAATAATAATTTATTATCAGGAAACTGAACTACAATCGAGTCATACTCCAATTGAATAGAAAATATTATATTAGAAAATATTATATTAGAAAATATTTTTTTAATGAATAAATTAAAATCACATTATTTAACATTTATAAAAAATTAACAACTTATTAATGTCTTTACGATTTTTAAAATCTAATATCCTTGACCACATAACTTATCAATTGTTTTCACATTTCCTTCCCAAAAAATAATCAAATTTTTTTATTCTGAATTTCTAAGTTTTTAGATTCTCTCTATATTCCATTAGAACTGCCTTCATTGATAACCTGTTTTTTCGTATAATCAGGGTTGAAATATCTGTCATAAATACCACATATAGTAATCCGTGTTAATTCAGAATTTGACAACCGTATTTTAATAATGATGTATAAATTGCAACAGTTATTAAACTACCATCTTATATTATAAAATAATAACTATCCATATAGGTTAGAACTTTGATGAAGTGATTGTACAACGAAAAAATGTAAGATACGTTCGCAAACATAGTTGCTTTTTAATGTAATTTGACAGTAGCACTGTGATTGTTTTACTTTCAAATTCGTAAAAAAATATTCATTTACACAAAAAAATACGCACAAAATATATACGCTTTATTAATAAATATTTACATAAATCTATATAGAAGGTGTAATAATGGTTTTATGGTAAATTTTAAGACATAGTGTAACACAAAGTACTACATGACCGCCAGGGCAGAAATAACTGGAGTCTCTCCTTATATTTTTGCTGTTTGCAAGGGGGTCGAGCACAAATTACATTTTGTTTTTTTTGCGGTTTGTAGTAATATCTCTGAAATGTCGCCCTGCTAGTCTAAGGGGTGTTTGGGTTGAGCTAGGACATTAAAGGCATGAAGAAGACGAAACAAATTTGGAAACGCGGTGCAATATCCTGGACTTTCATAAGTAATAATTTATTATAAATGTTACAAAATGTTATTTTAATTTATTCACTGTAAAATATATCCTAATGTTTAAATAATTTAATTGTATTTAATAATAATAAATAATTTAATAATTATTTTAATTAGGTTTTATATAATATAAAGTTTAAAATTTGGACTCAATCGGATTATGACCCGGTTCTTCATATATATATATATATATATATATATATATATATATATATATATATATATATATATATATACAGTAAACTCCCGATTATCCGTGGAATAGGGTGGCCCGGCAACGCCGGATAACGAATTCCCCGGATAATCCGCTATGAACAAATAATACGCAAAACGATCGATAATCGATTATTATACCATAATATTACACAAATAATGACCCCGGTTAATGCAATTCATAAATAATCTTCAGAGGACAAAATAAATACAGAAAATAATTTAATTTGTCGATGTATTTGACGGATTATAACATGTTCATTTATATGTCTAACTATTTACAATACGTACATAAGCATATGTTAAAAGTAAGTAAGTATGTACGTATGTAATTTCCTTTACACATAATACTTTCACTTTTTAACAAAAAAAATCTGTCACTTTCGTCTGTTTTTTTGCGAGCATTGATTTAGCTTTAATGTGCGATCTAAGTTTCTTGAGAACCATTTTTTCGTACAGTGTCTACTTGTGCCACGTGTATCACAAAGCCATAAAGATCGATAATGTATAGGACAGACATAGATAATGCATATGTCACGTCCTAGACTATTTATAGCCGAGGTTAGCTGACATTTGTTTACAATCTTATGATACACATTAAGTTTTCGGGCGTCCAAGCATTTCGTCATTGTCTCTCATATACAGTAGTTTGCTCGCCCCTTTTATTTCGCTGGCCCGCGTCAGGATGCTTCCCTTTCAATGTAAGAATTAGTACGTACATATTTACATATCTATTCCCCTCATCTTAACTTCTATTAAGCCTTATATGTATATACGTCGTAATTCACAGTTTGGAAATTTAAACACAAGCATCTGATTGGAATAAAAATTGGATATTTGTAAAACTATGGCAGACCCCGGATAATCCGCAAACCGGTTAATCCGCCCACGGATAATCGGGAGTTTACTGTATATATAACTTATAAATACATAACAATTCAGAGTCTTTTAAAATTTTTCAGAATATTGGATTGCTGAGTTTAAAATTTCTTTATAAACCAATTTTGGTGAAAATCCTTAGAGTAGATTTCGAGAAATATTTACATGAATATATAAATTTAAATATAATCTATAAATACACACACACACACACACACACACACACACACACACACACACACACACACACACACACACACACACACACACACACACACACACACACACACATATATATATATATATATATATATATATATATATATATAATATATATATATATATATGTGTGTGTGTGTGTGTGTGTGTGTTTATTTATACACATACAGTATACACAATTATTAGTCGTTTAAGAATATTAATTAATTAAATTGAATGAATTATATTATCTTTATATGGGAAAACATCTTTTACCATAAAGTGACAAGACATGCAATATACTTTTTTCTTCCATTTGGTTTAAATATATGATTACATATTGATTTCATAAAATAGCCGTTCTTTGTTATAGGTTAAGTGGAAGAACAGCTGATTTTATGTTATAGGTTATGTGGTAGAACATTTGTTTTATGCTATGTTACCTTACTAATATTATTTGTAGTTTTTTATTAAAATGTAACTAAAATAAAAATTTTTTTTGTTGACCTCAGTAGGAATTGAATTTTTTTTTTTAATATATTAATTGTAGGAGATGGACATGGAATACGGTAGACTTCCAACATAAAACATTACAAGAAATGAAGCTTTACATTCATCTTCAAGTCAAATTCAGCCAAATCCAATGACGTTTTTGGGTATATCTAATATGACTAACATATGTAAGATAGGCCAAAGCGAATATATTATCTCATACCCTATACAACTGCCTATGTCATACATTACGACAAAGATCCCCATAAACACTAAAGAAGAATTTGATGACATACTATTGAAAAAGACTTTCAACCTGTTTGTTCAATAATTAAGTAAAAGTTACTGACAAACTGTTGCTATAATTATATTAACGAAATAATAGTACTTGACGCTAATATACCCAAAAATAGAATGTAGGATGCTAAGGCAAGGTTAGCTATGAAATCTAAAAGAGTTAGTGGGAAAGTTCACTTACTTGTAGGCAGTTGTCTGTCACCACTATAACTGGTGGTAGTACTACGTTCGGCTGCAAGATAAGTAGAGACAGAGCTCCAATCGGAGCTACTTCAAATGACCAAAGATCATCTAACCTAAATACGCAGCTGTCAAATAAAAAAATATGGGACATTCAAATAATCGTAATACACGAACTTTAAACAACCAAATACGCGCATTTCAAATAACCAAAGACACGGACTTCAACTAAACGTAATGTTGCGGGTTATCGCTATGCCGCTCCGCAGGCGTTCAACGCACAACTTGAAGTTAATAAATAAATGGGAAGTAATATTTCTATAAATATCTAAACTTAGTAGTTATCATTACTACCTTTAAATTATTTCTCAAAATGCTACGGTTTAACTTTATCGTTATTAAAATAAATGTAATGCTGAAATATTATTTGGTTTGATTAGACCATAGACCGTAAAGCATCTTCTTATAATTGTAAATAATCTACATAAACATAATTTTGAACATTGAGTGTAGTTACAAAATAATGGGAAATGATACAGTGATTATTTTTGTAAACAATTACAGATTTAACAACATATTGAAACATAAATAATGTAATAAAAACCTCATAACTTCTTGTGTAAAATAGCAATATCTTTCGACTTGGTTATAGCATAGCACATATTGTATCTTATAATGTTTTTAAATATTTAAATATCGTTTTGAATAAAAGCGTAATTACAAAACGATAAATAATATTATGAAATTGAATATTATTAAAATGTTTCTAGGGGTTGCGTTCAAATGACCAAATTTCATCTAACCAAACTGTACACACACAATTTACGCTGCCGTTAATTAACCAAATACGCGACTTTCAAATAATCGTAATACACGGACTTTAAATAACCAAATACGCTCATTTCAAATAACCAAATACACCGACTTCAACTAAAAGTAATGTTGCGGGTTATCGCTATGCCGTTCCGTAGGCGTTCAACGTACAACTTGAAGTTAATAAATAAATGGGAAGTAATATTTCTATAAATATCTAAACTTAGTGGTTATTATTACTACCTTTAAATTATTTCTCAACATTCTACGGTTTAACTTTATCGTTATTAAAATAAATGTAGTGCAGGAATATTATATGGTTTGATTAGACCATAGATCGTAAAGTATCTTATTATAATTGTAAATAGTATACTTGAAAATCTTTTTGAATAATAAGTGTAATTACAAAAACTATGGGAAATATGATACAGTAATTATTATTGTAAACAAATGCAGATTTAACAACATTATGAAACTTAAATAACTAACGTAATAAATATTTAAACAATGTGTTGAATAAAAGTGTAGTTAAAAACGATAATTAATATAATAAATTGATTGGTTTTCAAACGTTTTTAAAAATTATTCTAGATGTAAACAGCATAGTGATACCTTAATATTAAAGTAAACTAGTCAAAGTAAAAGGTAAACAAGTCCTTCATCAAGGAACTACAATTTACAATACATTGTTATAAAGAAGAAAACTTGTCACGTTTCTTTTCATAGAACCATAAAGTAATTGGAAACAACTAAAAATATTATCTATACCAATACCGTACATATTTTAATCTTCTAATCTGTGTATATATAAATGAATATTTGTATGTATGTATGTATCTTATTATAATTGTAATAGCCTACTTAAACATCGTTTTAAACATTGAGTGTAATTTACAAAACGACAGTAATATGATGTAATGTTTATATTTAAAACAATTATAGATTTAATAAAATACTGACACCTAAATATTAACGTAATTAACAAATCGCCCATTATAGCTACCTATCAAAACTAAAAAATGCATTATCCAAAATGTCAACACACACTTTACGCGGCCGTTAATTAACCAAATACGCGACATTCAAATAATCGTAATACACGTACTTTAAATAACCAAATACGCGGATATCAAATAACCAAATACACCGACTTCAACTAAAAGTTATGTTGCGGGTTATCTATTGCCGCTCCGCAGGCGTTCAACGTACAAATTAAAGTTGAAATTGATAAATGTTGAGTAATATTTCTATAAATAATTTAAATTCGTGAAGACTGGCAGCGCAATTACAGAACTGTAAACAATATGATAAAGGTAATATCAGATTTATTTTAAAAGTAATTAACACCTAATTAGTAAATCTGAAGTAGTCTTGTCTTTGCAAAGTAATTTGTATTAATGCCTTTAAATAATTTTTTAAAATTCTAATTTCTAAATTTATAGTTACTTGAGTAAATGTAATGTAGCAATATTTTTCGGTTTTTTTATACCATAGATCATAAACATCTTTTTTATTTTGATATTTAAACATCTATTTAAAAATTAAGTGTAATAACAAAACGAAAGTAATATGATGAAGCGATTATATTTAAAACAATTCTAGATTTTAAAAAATACCGAGACCGTAAATAAATCACTGTTGTGTCCCTGCAAGGGGTGCGACCAATGAAATACGCACTTGAGTATAACAAGAATTTATTTGATAAAACAAATGCAAGATTTTGCAATAAGTAAACTGAATAATTCGCGGTAAATTATAAAATAGTAGTTTCGTACAAGAAATAATAATTTAATTATAAAATAGTAGTTTTGTACGAGAAATACTAATTGAATTATAAAATAGTAGTTTCGTACGAGAAATAGTAGGCGAATTAGGAAATAGAAGTTCGTACGAGAAATAATAGTATGTATGATATAATATTTGAATTTAAAAATGTAAATTAGTTTCACAGTGATGGAAACTGAAAAAGACTTAACAAGAACTGGCGAGATTTTAACAAGAAATAGACGAAAACTAGACAAGAATTGGAGGAAAACTGAACAAGAACTGGAGGAAAACTTGACAAGAACTGACTTTCCGCTCGCGCTAGGTGTATATACAACTTATTTAGTTGACTTGTACATTGGTCAATGATTACATCAAATGTTCTAGAATAAGGCTACTTGTTACATGGAAAATAACTAACGATTACATATTTAAGTTAATAGAAAGTTCCATCGGAAATAACACACATTGAACAATTATTTGAGTATTGACTTTGAGTTACTTTTGTAGCCAGAATCATTTGAAAAACAAAACGTTATACAGACAATTATTCTAATGTCATTTAAAATATAAGAAATTAATAAATTACAAAGTATCATATTTCATACATAATACATATTATGTGAGTACATAACATCGCCCATTATAGCTAATTCCTAAACCTAAAGCATGCATTAATCAGTGACACTATGTTTTAAAATAGATTTTTGTAAATATTAAAACTATTAAATCTAAACTTTAAAAAATGTAAATAATGTATACAATTTCGTATATATGTGAATTGAATTATAATTTCAAAATTAGTTAATTAAGGTGTTACATCGTAATAAATAAATACATTTGACTTGGCAATATGTTATAGCCTAATTAAAGACATGTTTTTAAATTGCATAAAGATATAGATTTTTAAAGCAGTTTAAAAAAGTATACGCCTTACAATGTCATTTGAGAGTTAAAAATCCTGTTCCACTTATTTGAGTACCGTATAGTCCATCTTTGTTACAATGTGTTGTAAAGTGACTGATAATATATAACCAGTGATTAATACTACTACATTTATATCACATTTCAACTTCTAGAAAATTAGTAATTCTAACATCTCATTTTTGGTACTGTTTGAGGATTTTAAAATAATTCACTTTCACAATGTCGTTGAGCATATGTGTTGAATGAGGGTGTTATTTGTGAATATATATAGGTGTTATTTAAAATTCTTTTACATTTTTCAATTGAATTTATAGGAGAATAAGTTAATTTATTGCTGCTGATAGCCAAATATTCTGTGCTGGGTTTAATGAACATGTAGGTATTAATATTACTTACAATTGGTAAAGGTACTACCTGTTACTGGAACATAAATCACAAATATTATTTTCGAATCCATATAATATACAGTTAATGATAATAAACCTATAAATGCATAAGCATATTGCTTATAGAGTGATAATGGATATGATGTACCTCTAGGTAAATAAGGTTTTGTGTGAAGTAATTCATACATTAATTTTTAAGGAGTCAATATAAAAGGGTGAAGTATTTGTTGTTTAGCAAATTATATAGATTGTATAGGATTTGTGAATTCTCTATTTATTTCAGTAAATATTAGTAATAGTAAAGTGATGTGATCTTCAACTTTTTGTTGTAAACATTGTGTTTGTAATATGACATTTTTTGTTTTCATTAATGTTTGTATTATTTGCATGTTGTCATTCAATGTTTTTTCTGTTTGATGTAAACTTGTAAAGGTAATATTGAGATAGTTTATTGTACTATGTGAGATTGTGCTTTTAATAGTTCGCTGATATCATGTTCATCTCTTTGTAGCTTCTTTAATGAGTCGTTATAATATTCTGCGTCATCTGAACATAATGTTCCTATCATGACCTTAAATATTTTTCCAATTGCGTTGAATAATCCTAGTTTTTGTCTATAACCAGTCGTATGTCCTACGAAATTTTTGAAAGTAGCATCTTGTTCTATTATGGTTGATTGTAATTGTATTGAAATATTAAATGATGTAGTACAAGGTGTTTGTTGATGTAATAAAGGTTCTTGACAAAGTTGTCCTCTTTGTTGAAGAAAATATTCAAAACTGTGAAGTTTATTTTTTAATGATGTTACATTGAGATAAGTTATTAATTTTTAAGTGTGTCAGTAAAATTTTATTTTACCTATGTTTTCTTAGCATATACCTGATAGTTTGTCCAAAGGAGTAATGGTATAACATTGCAATCAGTATCAATGTCTGCTTTTACGAAGCAGTGTATCCTGGAACATATGCAAGTTTAATTCTATTTTTGTGTACTTTTAAATATCGTCTTTTATATTTTAATGTTATATAGACAGGTGAATCAATTCCTTTTATTTCATAAGGTCCTGTATATTGAGAAGTTAACCTCCTGGAAGTAGATGGTTGTGAGATTTCATTTTTAAATAGACGTAATCGCCGATTTTGTAATCTATAATTTGTGTAATTTTATCTTAATATTGTTTACTACTATGTTTTGCTTTCTTAATATTTTCTCTTGCTGTCTGATATGAACTATTTAATTTTATTTTTAAATCATTTTATGTAGCGTCATATGTGTAACGAAATTCTGGAGGTTGTGTTATCGATGTCGTTAGTATTGGTGAAAATCCAAAAACAAGTACGTTTGGTATATATTTCGTTGTAAAATGTGGTGTATTATATGCGAAAATTACCAGAGGAATCCATTGTTCCTAGTCTGTCTGTTCGTTGTTTGGTATAATGACGTACATATTCTATAAATATACGATGAGTACGTTCTAGAGCGCCGTTTGATTCAGGATGATAAGCTGTTGTTTATATATGTTTTAATTTAATTAATTTTGCAATTGATTTAAATAGATTAGATGTGAAGTTCGTTCCTTGATCGGTTAAGATATGTTGTGGTAAACCAAATTTGCATGTAAAATTACTCACTAGTGTTTTGGCTACAGTTTTTGCTTCTCGGTTTGGCATTGGGAAAGCTTGTGAAAATTTTGTAAGGTTATCTTGAATTGTAAGTAAATATTTATTACCTGATTCTGTTAATGTAAGAGGTCCGACGATGTCTAATGTAATTTTTTGAAAACTTTGTTCTGCCGTATCAGTTATTATAATTGGTTGCTTTTTTTTTTTGTATCAATTTGTTTTGTTGACATGATAAACATGTTTGTACGAAATTGCGTACGTCTTGTTTCATATTAGGTCAATAATTTTATTGCTAAAGTTTTTTTGCAATCCGAAATGACCATTATGAGGAGATGAATGAAACTCTTCTAACAATTTTAAGATATCTACTGATTTTGGAATTATTTGGTTACTATGACATATGTAAACTTTGATGTCACATTTTTGAAAAATGTATCTTAACATCGCACGTATTTTAGGCCAAAATAATTTATCTTCTTGTCCAAGTTGTTATAAAGTAATAGCATTAATTCCTTTTTTAATTAAAACATATTTTAAAGTGAGTAAGGTATAAAATAAATCTGAATACTGTATTTTATCTTTAACGGTTGGTTTTGTCATGAGATAACAGATAGGCTGTTTGTTATGAACTAGAGTCGTTACTTCTTAGACTTTAGGATGCAATTTACTTAGTTGAGTTAAGTGATTTGTGCTTTGAACTATTTGATAAATCGTTGAGTTTGCTGGAATTTGTAATCCTGTTGAAAGAGTTAGCCCAATGGAATTGTTTTTACAATTTAAAATGTTTTCATTTGTTTCTATAATGTTTTTATTAATTATTACTTTAGATTGATAAATTTGTAAAAAATTGTGTTGTATACATGTTTTGTATTTTTTCAGAAGTTTCGGATTTTCCGTCATCTATAGGTATTATTCTACTTAAAGCATTATATTAAGTATTCTACTTAAGTACATTCGTATTGTGTTTTCCTGGTTTATATTTAATTTAGAAATCGTGTTCTTCTGATATTAATCGAAATTTTACAAGTCAAGAGTCAGGATCTTTAACACTGAAGAGATAAGTTAGTGGTTTATGATCCGTATACATTATAAATAGTTTGCCATAAAGATGAGGTAGAAAATATTTTGTTGCTCATGTTATTGCTTAATGTTTTTTTTCTATCGTGTAATAATTTCCTTCAGCTGCATTCAGAGTTCGAGATACATACGCTACTGGTAAATCATTTGACAATTCACCTTGAGATAATATTCCAGATATTGCGAATGATGAAGGGTCTGTTGTTAAAATAAATGTTTTAATAAAACGTGGATATTGTAAACTCGGTTCAGATATTAATTTATGTTTTAATGTTTCAAAAGCTGATTGTTGTTTTTCTGTCCAGTTAAATTGTACATTTTTCTTTGTTAATTTTGTCAACGATTTTGCTATTAAAGCAAATTCTTTTATAAATCGTCTATAATAATTACAAAGACCTAAAAATGCTTGGATATCGTTTAATTTTTCTGGAATTGGGTACTTTTTTTACAACAGTGACTCTTTCTGGATTAGGTTTTACATCATATTCTGTAATTTGATGTCCTAAAAATATTACTTCTTTTCGTAAAAATTCGCATTTATCAGGTTGAACTCGCAAGTGGTTGTCCTTTAGTCGTTGAAATACTTGTTTAAGTTTTGCATTATGATCTAATAGATATGTCCCATCTACTACTATATCGTCCATATAAACAAAACATTTACTACCTTGTAATCCTGATAGTACAGTGTTCATTGATCTTTGAAATGTTGCAGGTGCATTTTTTAGTCCAAAATGCATTCTGTTAAACTGATAATGACCTAAGTGGAAAAAGCAGTTTTAGGAGCGTCTTCTTTTTTAATTTTTACGCTATGAAAACCTGAATAGCAGTCTAAACAACTGAAGTATTTTGCGTGTCCTAATTGATCTAAAATATCGGTAATGTTTGGTAAAGGAAAAGCATTATGTATTGTTCGAGCATTTAATCCGCGATAATCTACTACAACGCTCCATTTCCTTTTTCCTGTTGCATCATTTTTTTAAGGAACTACCAATATTGGTGCTGACCATGAAGAGGTTGAATCGGAAATAATATTTTGTTCAAGCATATCGTTCATTTGTTTATGAACTTCTGGTTTATGAACTTCCGGGTATCGATATGTCTTTGTCGCTATAGTAACGTCTGTTGACGTTTTAATTTCGTGTTCAATTAAATTTGTTTCTGGTAACTCTCCATTCAAATTGAACAAATTGAATTTAATTTTGCGCAAGGTTTTAAAAATGATTGTCTTTCTTCTGAATTTAAATGTTTGAGTCGTAAGAGCTTTTTAAGTTCTTTAATACTATCATGTATAGTGTTCGCTCGAATAATAGGTGAGGTATAATACGTTTTGTTATCTGAAATATCTGTTTCGTGTTGTACTGGAAGAGGTTCTTAAGTTACTTTAACATATGTCTATGTGTATAGAGATACAGTATCATCCTACCCTAACTTGTTACTTTGTGAACACTTATTTCTGCACTGTTTAATTCCATTGCTTGTAATGACATTGTTATCTTACTAAAGTATTCCTGATTAGCATATGAAAAACGATAACAATTGAGGTTACCCAGCATTTAGTAAAGGTACATTATTAGGGTAGTAGGGTAATAAATTAGTGACAAGGATGAAAAACATGATATAGGTTTTGTTGAATTCCGCCCACTTGTCTCTTAAGCTACCATAGTCTTAGTAAATTGGGCCAACTATCAAATACAATGAATATTTTAGTATCTTTATACGTCTGTTTCAACTGATCATACCCATTTGATTGAAATTTACTTTCTATAGTGCATTACGATGGAAAATTTAATTGCAAAGTAGAGTAAGTACTGTACACTTACATTCAATTGAAAGAATATTTATTTTTAATTATTCATATTCATTCATTATTTATGTAAATTCCAAACACTCATATTATTATTTTAAGTATCATAATTATCTGCCATTCCTAGAATTGTCACATTATTTGTTGACATGTTTCAGAGAACTTCCGTCAGTTAGAACTTCTTATGAATTTTTCTTCCCTGCATTGGAATCGTCTTTTATCGTCTTTGATCTATTCAATATTTACCTCATACCAGTTCCATCTATCCAATGTTTAACCGATATTTCCTACCGGTTTTATACTGCTACATCGAGTAGGCGCAACCAGTATGAGGTAAATGTTAACTAGATCAAAGTGGGGCACGATTAGATAACATATAAAAGACGATTCCGCTACAGAAAAAATCGCTTCAAAAAATTTTCTGACCGCTGGAGTTTCTCCGAAACGCGTCAAGGAATAATGTGACAGCGCTAGAAATGGTAGGTAATTACGATACTCAAAATAAGAATATAAATCTCAGAGGAAAAATAGAAGATTATCAAAAGTACTCATGATATTTTCTTATAAATTACAGAGTAGTTTCTCTGTATCATGGGTGTACCAAATGTACTACTGTATTGTTGTCAGTTTTTATTGTAATACTATCAGTTTTAAATACATAAATTCTCTGACTTCTATGTCGTAACATATTATCTAAAAATAACATATGTCGTCCGTAGTATTGAGAACCGTATTTAAAGCTTTTGATTTAGCATCTACTTTGACTATTGATGAAGCTAAATGTATTCCCTTGTAAAGCATTGTTTTAGAAATCAATCCTTGCTTAATTTCAGGATTATTTATAACTATGTCAATAACAGTCTCTGTTCTAGTCATTAAACATGGTAAATATTCAGCTTTCGTTTGAAGTGGCTCTAAAGGTATTATATGCTCGTTATATATTATTAGTGTGAGTTGTATAATCTAATTGACAGTCATATGTTCTTAAAAAGTCATTTCCTATTACTCCATCTGTAGATAGTAAAATTGAATCGTCATCAAAGATTCTAAATGTTTGATTCATTGTTTCATTATTTATTAAGATGTTAAAATCACAAGTTACTATTGTTTTTATTGTACCACAAGCTATACCATATACCATTAATGTATAACTGAAATCGGATTTTTTTTTATTGTTCTTATGTAGCTACCAGTGTCTACAAGAAATGAAAAATATTTTATAACATCTATTTGTTTAATTGGTAAGATGACAGTATACCAATTGTTGAATGCCTTTCTAACCTCATTACTGTGTGGAAGATACACACTTTTAAAAATTAGTTTTGAGTCTTAAATATAATTATTTTTATAATGTCTATATGTGTCAATTTTATCTTGTGTTTCCTGAGTCCTCAGTAACTAGGAAAACTTCCACGTTTTTTGAATCATTATGTTTGTTAAAGAAAGAAGATATTGTTTATAAATGTTTCGGAGGTTGTTGAAATCGTGTTGAATCATTCTTTTGACATTGTTGTTGTTCGTTGAATATTCCTTTACGACATTCTTCTATAGTATGTCGATAAATTTTACAATATTTGCAGTGTTTTGGCATTGAACTGTTTGTAGAAGGTGTAACCATATGCGTTCTGTGTCTTGCAAAAGCATTTTGTATTTCTTGTAATCCTCGTCAGTATCCTTGTCGGGATGTCTTCTTTGGAATGTCCTCTTATCTTCTGTTATCCTTGTCTAGGAATCCTTACTTCGAATCCCTCTTCTGGGATCTTGTCTACGAATCGTTTCTTCGAATGCCTCTTCTGTGATCCGACCGATGCCACCAATTAAATGTGTTGTGTCCCTGTGTTTGCAATGGGTGCGGATAATGAAACACGCACTTGAATATAACAAGAATTTATTTGATAAAACAAATACAAGATTTTGCAATAGGTAAACTGAATAGTTCGCGTAGTACGAGAAATAGTAGGTAAATTATAAAATAGTAGTTTCGTACGAGAAATAGTAGGCGAATTAGGAATTTGAAGTTCGTACCAGAAATAATAATGTGTATGATATAGTATATGAATTTAAAGATGTAAATTAGTTTTACAGTGATTGAAACTGAAAAAGCCTTAACAAGAACTGGCGAGATTTTAACAAGAACTAGACGAAAACTAGACAAGAACTGGAGGAAAACTAGGCAAGAACTGGAGGAAAACTTGACAAGAACTGGCTTTCCGCTCGCGCTAAGTGTATATATAATTTATTTAGTTTACTTGTACATTGGTCAATGATTATATCAAATGTTCTAGAATAAGGCTACGTGTTACATGGAAAATAACTAACGATGACATATTTAAGTTAATAAAAAGTTCCATCGGAAATGACACACATTGAACAATTATCTCAGTATTGACTTTGAGTTACTTTTATAGCCTGAATCATTTGAAAAACTAAACTTTATACAGACATTTATTCTAATGTCATTTAAAATATAAGAAATTAATAAATCACATAGTATCATATTTCATAAATAATACATATTATGTGAATACATAACATCGCCCATTATAGCTAATTCCTAAACCTAAAGCATGCATTAATCAGTGAAACTATGTTTTAAATTGGATTTTTGTAAATATTAAAACTATTAAGTCTAAATTTTAAAAAATGTAAATAATCTAATGTGCATATTATGTGAATACATAACATCGCCAATTATAGTTAACATACATATGTGAATTTAATTGCAATTTCAAAATTAGTTAGGGTGTTAAAATATCATAATAATTAAACACTTTTGACCAGGCATTATGATATAGCCTAATTAAAGACATATTTTTAAATTGCTTAACGATATAGATTTGTAAATCAATTTAATAAAATGCACTTCCTTATAAAAGCAGTATCATTTCCCTTGGGTTATAAATAGCCTGTCTATGCCTTTTTCACTCTGTACAAAGCTTTAAGGGTACAGCACTCTCCGAAAGGTTATAGTTTAATGCAGCTTTGACCCATGACTAATGTTTTCAAAGGCATGATTTTTACGGTCCGTCAGTAAATGTGAAATTATTTCCCAACAAAAAGGCTTAAGACCTTTTGTATACTTACATCTGTATAGTGTGGTAAAACTGCAGGAGGTAGCTGATGCTAGAAATTGCTGTTAGAAATATCTGTCAGCAAAGGTTTTCGTATTTCCAATTCAGTTTCAGTTTGAGAAGCGTTCCGTAATGACCACACCACTGTACATGGGGTAAGGTTTATTGTAATTGTGAAATAAGATAATAATAATAGTTTTCATGTGTATAAACTACTAAAAATAGTCTCTTTTATTTGTTGTGTTTGTTTTAAATTTGTTAAAATACAAAATCGTTAATTGTATGGAAATAAGTTACCATAGTCTCAAATGAACCAAAAATGCTTGCACAGATCTGTGAACATCGGTGTTATGCACTTGTGTAGGCAGTAAACGTCATTAGCGCTTATAACAAAAGTATTTTCCATTTAACCAATTGTAAAATAATTTTAGAATAAATTCTCAAGTGTTTTAAGTATAAGGGAATAATATCAATGCTAGTATTTACGTTCCCCTTGTAGCATTTCCAGTTCAACGACCGCGTAGTATCATAATCAGTTATAATTACATATTTGAGTAACACACTTTGAGCACAATTTAATCACATTTTGAAATGAATTTGACAAACAACATTTCTTTCGGAAACTAGCTATTTTTGTTTTAGAAATAGGTGGTTGATTAGAAACTTATAGTTGTTGTAAACACCTGCTGCAAACTCCATTGTAAACGTGGCTCAAGACTGGTGATCATCGACCTTAGAATTTATTGGAGACATACGCCTACACAGTACAATTTACTAGCACGTCCCATGGCGACTTCACTCGTTTAAAATTCGTTATTTTATATGTTAATTTCACCTTATAAGTTCATTTTATAAATCAATTTATATAATTTCACTTTATTTGTGGTTTAATCAATTTTTAAACAATTAGTAATTGTTAATGAATATGGAATGGGAATACAAAGTTATAATAGCGTATTATTTATTACATAAATGTTTGACTGAGGATTTGTTTTCATGATACAATAATGTCAGGTATTTATACAGATGTATATTATTACAATCTGTTGTTTTTATCATTCACACGTATCATGATTTTCGTAAAATCTAAAAAAGTTTGAAAATATTGATTAAATAGAATAGTACTAGTGCTGACCTGTTTTCTCGTAAGACTTTATATATAGAACAGGCATAGTCTCTGAAATTATACTCTCTCTGTGGATTTGATATGGATATTTTGCAGTTTTTAACCTTTAAAATCTACATTTTGCAAAATCCTTTCTTAGTGTACGTCTATGATCACCTTAATGTACACTGAAAATTTAAAGTGTCTACCTTTCATAGTTTTGACTCCACGTTAATTCTGTCAGTCACTCAGGATATATATTTTTAGTACATTTTTCTGTCTTTCCTGACGTTACAATAGTCCCCTATTTTGACGCGTTTCGGAGTGATTCCATTTTCAAAACTTAAATCGTACTCAAACTGTACTCAATTATATGTATATATAGAGTGTTTCAGGAGGAATTTGCCATACTGCACAACCTAATCCTCACAAAAATATTGAAAAAGTTCATATAAACACGAATCTAGAAAAGTGAGTTATAGGCCTACAGGATCAAAGATTTAACCTGAAATTCACCTCCCTCAGTAAAATTAACACAGTGATATTTTGAGGGTGTTAATTGAGTTTGTTAATTTGATACGTTGTATGTAAAATGAGCTTATGTTAAGGCAATTTTTACGGAGTTATTGTAGTTCAAACGCAAAAAAGTCTGTTTTTGATCATGAACTTTTAGCTTCACCTCAATTTTTTCCTACGACTATTTAAGCTCATTTTACATAAAACGTTTTTAATTAACCAACACAATTAACACCCTGAAAATTTCAGTATGGTAATTTCACTGTGGGAGCTGAATTTTTGTTTAAATCTTTGACTCTGTGTAACTCACCAAGAAAGCGTTTCCGGACCTTCAGTATTGCTATTCAAAAAGCTTTACAGTTTTAACTTTTAAATAATTCCAATTATAAGAATAAAGTTTCTCCATTTTGCTTCAGAATTACATTGAGTCGTTTTATACACCAATCTGCTGTAAGAAACGACGACGAAACAAATATATTAGTAGACGTAACGCGAAAGCGGTTGGGCGAATAGAATGCCGTTGTCAAGTTTAAGGTTTTATCTTAGAGAGAATTATGCTACTCTATGGAGCCACAGTTATCAAGTATATCTTGATTTGTAATGACAGTAGGTGCAGATAGTGTCTATTTATAAACGGATATGGTTGAAGAAACATTCATCATCTCCAGGAACGACTCGGCCTTAACGTATATACCATGAAGTAACCAAACCGATAATTAGGACCTATGTTTTACCTCATAATTGCGAAACATTTCTTCAATTCTCATCTTACAGTGAAATCTGTTTACTAATTACTTAATGATAACTATTACCATAGTTAATAATTATTAGTCATGCGTAAAAACTTTATAATTATGCTACTTCTTTTAATTTCGATATCAAATTAACAATTACATATATGTGTGTGTGTGTGTGTGTGTGTGTGCGCGCGTGTGTGCGTGCGTGTGTGTGTGCGTGCGTGTGTGCGTGCGTGCGTGAGTGTGTCGAAACGTCTGAGGTTATTCAAATACAAAAACTATTTATTAATTTTTATTCAAGCTTTTCGTTGATAAATAATACAAGCATAATCAGGAATGATAACTACTTATCAACGAAAAGTTTTGATTACAAATTAATAAATAATTATTTTACGTATTTAGAAAACCTCAGTTGTTTTTTGTTATTATACAAGGACAATAGTTTTATATAGGCTATATCATTTATACTATAATATACTTTTACATACATTTTCACGAATGGAGACACGTAATTAGAGTATTCGAAACTTGACTCGCATATATACCAAGTAATATTCTTGTTTAACTACATTATAGTATAGAGTAAGTGAATACAAAAGAACTGTGTTGCAAAGCTATAGTGATGAGAAAAGAGTTATAGGCCCTCCATACTTAAAATTATACCAAATTTTTAAATAATCGGATAATTAGTTCTATGCAAAAATTTTAAACAGTGTAAAATTTTGACATTCGCTTTAAATGCAGGAATTGCTATCAATTTGAAGAAAATGCCGAGGAAGTATTCCTAAAGAAAATCTTCGTCAGTCATTTTTATCTCTACAAAATGCAATATATCCCTTTAAGAATGATTGTAAAAATGTATCTATCAATTTTAATATTTTAATTTTATTTGAATATTTGACTTTAAATTGTTCCTCGCTATATGGACTGTGGTCCCCCATATATACATCACCCCAGGCATTATTTTTCAAGGCATGTTACTGTACGCTGTTCATATTAAGGAACTGTAAAAGATGTTTAGAACTTTAAAGTATCCTAAGCAATACAGTATTTCTAAGATTAGTACGAAAAATAATGTATTTAAAATTGTTACAAATTCAAACAGTAGGCAACGTACTCTTAGTATTAATAAAGACCTGCACTTCCTTCCGTCTATTAATTTATTAAATTTGTTGCAATAGTTATAAAAGAATATTACTTATAGCATACATCAGAGTTATTCCATCCAACGTTGCATTTATAGTTAAGCTTAAAAAAATACAATTTTTTAATTAACTTAAGCCTACGTGATAGTTAAACGATAGGTACTTACATTTATCGTCCAGACTAGATATCATGAACTGTTGCTTATTTATTAACTCAATATAAATATTGTAGTATTGTTAGTTTTAAAGCTACATGTATACGTACACGTAAACTTTCTTTGTTAGAGTGATATATATTCATCGTCAGAACTAAGACTAACAAAATGTTTAAATGTCAATATTAAATTAACTATAAGCCATGATATATATTCCAGGCGTTCATCGTACTTAGGCTACTTATCTGTAAACCTAATATCTACATAACAGTAGTATGTGTTCTATTTTCTGCACAGTAGTTGAGGAGTTATGGAATCTCGAGGCTTTAGTATATACGTGACATCTCCTTTAGTACCCTTTACCTCATTTTGGGCTAGGCCAGCTATAGGGAATGAACATTTTCTTCGTACCAACCCTAAACGCTTTGCACACGCAGATGTCATGAAGGAAGTTTGGGCACATGAGTCAATAATTGCTCTAGCAGGTTGAAACAGGCCGTTTGAGTCCTTGACATGAATAACTGCAGTCCCTAGTATTTCAGTAGAATAATGCTGCTGTGAATCTTGAACTAAGCTAGTAGAGGTAGGGTTAGTAATTGAATCCTTAATCGACTGAAGAGAAGGATTGGATTAAGGTGATGCAACATGAACCAAAGTGCTGCATGAATAGTTCACAATAAGCTGAGTATGCTCTAAATGAAGGTATGTGTGGTGTCGTTGGTCGCAAGTTAAACAATTTGTCTTGGACAGACAATGAGACACGCTATGTGTACCTTTCAGACAATTAAAACATAGTTTATTGGCTTTAACAAAATCTTTACGTTGATCAGGGCTCATACGTTGGAATTCAGGACATTTGAATATAGTATGAAGTAGTTTGCAGCATGGACAAAGTTTAGATGCATCAGTAGAGGAAGTGACCAAGACTCTATTTGAAAATGGAATCAGATTTTAACAGCGGACCCTCGCTTTGAAGATGTAACAGTTTTCAGAGCAGGGTTTCTATTAACTTGCTTATGAGCTGGGTGTAGATCGTTATCTTGAGATATTTCTAATATACGTGCATGGTTTTGTAAGAATTTCACTAGATCATCAAACTTAGGTATTTCGGAATCAATGTTCTGTAATTCAAACTGCTTGCATGTAGCAACTGGTAAATTTCTCAAAGCAATATACAAAAAATCAGCAAGGTCTGGAATACCCAGTGCCTTAAGTGCAATAACCGGTTCATAAAACTTTCTTAAAAAATAATTTAAAGTCGAAGCTGACTCATTATGCTGTGGAGTACAACTAATGAGTGTGTTTAATAAGGATATTCCTAGCACACGCTTGTTTTGATATTTGTCTACTAAGGATTTCCAAACAATGCAATAATTCCTGTCTGATATAGGAAGGCTGCGAGCAATGCTCAACGCAGAACCAGAAAGTGCAGAGAGTAAATAGTGAAACTTTTCAATGTCACTGAGTGACGTATTTTCATGTAGGAGAACGCGAAAATTATCGCAAAATGGTGTCCATTCATTGTAAGATCCGTCAAACTTTGGCAAGGCAATTTCTGGTAAACGAGGCATACTAGGAGTTTTATCCTTACGCCTACTGTCAACAGAGGATTGTTCCACAGAACTAATTCTATTATAGACTACTTGTATTTTAAAATACAACTCGTCAAAGGCTTCGGCTGTTTGAACGGTTTCGTATTGTTTTTCGGGATCAATTTGTAATGACGTTGCTATTATTTCCTCTTGAACGGCTTCAAATTGTGTATATGAGTCGCCTATATTATTATATCTAGCTTTAAATTGTTCTAACTTAGTTAGATCTGAGATTTCTTTAGAAAGATCATACAGAATTTGGATACGGCGATATAGCTTTTCTCTACTAGCTATTAGTAATTTTAAATGATTTTATATTTTATTCATAATTATATACAATTTACAGCATAGAAAATATTCAAGTTTTCTTTAAATAATTCACTAAGTAGACTTTTGTAGACTTGAACATTTAAGCGAATAGGCCAAAGCTTTGCTATAATAGAATGCGGCTTTCGCCTAAACAAACATTGCAAAGATTAGATTATTAACTAACCTACAGTGGACTGTATAAAGCTTTATAATGTACAGTTTTTTGTTAATGCGTTATATAACTTAAGAAAACAAAAAAACATATAAATTTTAAATATTCGAATATATTTTGAAGCAGTATTTCAACAGATTATAAACACATTTCAAAACTTGAACACCTTTAAAAACACTCACGGACAGGTTTATCCGGCCTGGGAGGACCAAAATGTTTGTGCAATAATTAAATAAAAGTTACTGACAAACTGTTGCTGTAATTATATTAACGAACTAATAGTACTTGACACTAATATACCCCAAGATAGAATGTAGGATGCTAAGGCTAGGTTAGCTATGAAATCTAAAAGAGTTAGTGGGAAAGTTCACTTACTTGTAGGCAGTTGTCTATCACAACTATAACTGGTGGTAGGCCGCAAGATGAGTAGAGACAGCGCTCCAATCGTAGTAAATGTAGATAAAAACTGAATTATAATATAAATAATTCTAATATTAATATAGTTAATATTAAATAATTATAATATAAAAATGAGGAAATAGGAAAGGATTTACCCAACACAACCTTTTAGTGTTGTTGAAGTTTAAGAATTTAAGGAAATTCTTAAAGAACTGAATCCTTTTAATGATTTGCCATGCAGAAAACACATATCGAAAACATTGATACCAGCGAAGTATGAAGAATGCATTCATACTAGACCCTACTAAAAATACAATTGCAAACACAGATAGCGTGTTTGTTACAACGGACCCATGAACCTCAATTAATACCAATAGTTTTATGGCAGTCACTACTCATTTCATTAATGATGAATTTGAAATGAGTTCTGCATTGTTACAGTGTGCTAAATTTTCTAGTAGGAAAACTAGTGAGAACTTGGCAGAATAACTAAGAAAATTAGAATTAGATTGGAAGCTGAAAAACAAAATTGTAATGAGAAGATCGACATACGCAGAGAAGATACAGTATAGACAATACCAGCAACATAACGAAAGCTGTTAAGGACTTGGTTCAATTGAAACACTTTGTTCACATAATGAATTTGATTGTTACTAGTGCATTTGAAAACAATGATGTGGTCCTAACCCTCCTGGAAAATGTTAGAGGTATTTTTACCAATTTCAAAAGAAGCACTATGTCAAATGGGAAACTAATTGCCTACAATACCAAAACACACCCTGGAGGCCAGCTCTAAAATTAGTTCAGGATATAGCCACTAGGTGGAGCTTTACTTTTTACATGTTGCACAGATTTACTATTAGGCGAGGCTATTCACTGGGATAATCAGGTCAAGTATCTGAGCGTCATACGGCCTGACTTGGAGCCCTCACATTACCAACGTTAAAGAAAGGAACAAAATAATCAACAGATCTATATCCTAAGCTTAACATTACAAGCCCATTTTCACTATGGGTGGCCACTACTATATATCTATGTTGCGCAGCATACACTTACGCATCACCCGTCTGGGGCCATGCAGGTAACACACGCACACCCAGACTACAGTTATTCCAAAACAAGTTTTTAGCGAATAATCACGAAGGCACCTAGATGTACAAGATTAATACTGCTTCACACTGACTTTAAAGTGCCTTTCATCAAACAACATCTCCAACACTTAGCAACAAATTTCTGCAAACAGGCTTACGCATATACAACATCCACACTCATTTCCTCACTGGGTAAATATGAGCCCACACACGACACACACAGACGCCGCTATCCTTACTGACCGTCTAGCTCACACCATAACACCAAAAATAAAATATACATACTAATAAATTCTGCTTCACAGTTATGTTTCACGTGACGCAGGGGCACTTCTCCAGGGCCGCAGCTTAGCCCCAACGGAAGTACTATTGTGACTGCATGCCTTTTCAGTTTCGAGTAGGCAGCAGAAGAAGAGGTGCATGTCATTCCTGCCATAAACTCACTAGCAAGGTATTTGCAAGGTAATACCTCTCCTTATTCCTTAGCATAAGGTGATCCAAGCCCCCAGGGTTCGTGCACGATCTGTCGCGGGATTTTTCCTGGCAGGGTTTCTTTCTTGCCAGGTTTTTTCATCCCGCTCTTAGCGCGACACTTACCGTACTGTTTCATTTCACTATTTCCTGATTCTCCACGGAAAGAGCTTATGAGCTTGGTACATGGGCATTCAATCCCGTTTCCTTCACTCGCGGTAAGGAAACTAACCGCATTCGCATGTGAGACGGAGGTAGCTCGCTAGCGGTTGCCACGAGGGCAGACGCGGGTACAAAAAAAAAAAAAAAACATTTAATCAATTCGGTTTCCTTCACTCGCTGTAGAGATACTAACAGCACGTGCAAGTGAGATGGAGGTAGCTGCCAAGAGAGCTGGGCGGATTTTGAAGCCACAGACAGGGCGGGATGCATTCCGGTCAATATTGTGTTTATTTAAAGGATGTGAGGTAAAATTTGTTTTAAAATTATATATAAAAACTGTAACAGCTTCAAGTGGAATAATTATAATGTAAAAAAGTACTTGAAAAAGATACATTATTTCCAACATAAAATATGTCAAATACAAACCCACGTATAATAAAAAGGGTTTAATATGAATGAGCGGAATAAAACTACGATTTTAATTTTTACAGATTCAGAAGACAAAAAGAAAAATGCTAAGCACTCTCATATTTTTAATCACCACTTCTAGGGATAACTGTAAAGCTACCAAGAAAGTGGCTTTATGAAATTATGTTGGGGCACTTCAGGGAAATCTCTTTACTGCCTTGATGGGACATTTCCTTACATGAAGGGACAGGAGGGAAATAACACATTTGTTTATAATTATAAACAGTTTTCTTTCATTTTCAAGGTCATTTCAATTTTGTTAATAGTGTTATATCACTAACGCATAAACATACAATAACGACAATGAAAATATAGGAAAGAACTACAATACCCCAAAAATAAAAAAAACATAACAGATATAACAACTTACCTAAGATTAAGCACTTTGTTGGTAGAGGGCGGAGAGGGGTTGGAGCTTACCTCTCGCCTATATATAGCGATAGCAGGAAACGGTTAGCATCACTCTAGTTTGTAACTTTTTGTTTGCTAGATTGTAATTTTATATCAGACCCTATGATGATGATGATGACATGGCCATCGAAATATACATAGGGTTTAATCTTAAGTAACTTGTTTGATGTGTTATTTTTTATTATGTTTGTGATATTGGGGTTCTTTCAATATTTTCATTGTCATCATTGTGTGTTTATGCGGTAGTCATATAACACTACCAACAAAATTGAAATTGAAACTATTGTAATATATTGTACCACTGTGCTCTTGATATTGTATACACAATTACAAATACTGTAATTATCAGTTTCAATTCCAAACAATTAACAATATTATTAGAAAAAACTTATTTTGGAGAAACTTTAGCTGTGTTGTACGCGGTACTTTGCCGGTACACATCATCGTAATATCAGGAGTTATAATTATATCAACCACTGTATTTAACAGTAAAAGAATATATTTTATGAATAACTGACAAATTGTGAAACGAACGAAGGACGAACCTAATAGGAAATATTTAAAATCTACCACAAGTGTAAAGAGTAGCTTCAAAATTGTAGGATTAGGAGTACTAATGTATAAAATAAAATAAAATTCCGTCAAGATTTTTTAAACTGCGCCCCAATAGGGGATCTTTACATGTCGTACATATACATACGTAGTCCAGTCAGTGTACATGAAGTATAGTCCTTATCATGTTTGCAGGAAAGTATTTATTTATACAGACTCAAATCACCCCTCCATCTCCCGTCTCGCCCATCGCAATCTCTTACGGCCAAGTGCGCGGTTAAATGGTTCGCACTATACATGCAAGTCTTTAATCTAATTTTGTAAATAAATATCACCCATTTAGATAAATAGGTGTAGGCCTACTTAAATTTAAAACTCATTGAGTACTCTTAAAGTTTGTAATGTTTAAATCAAGAAGAAATTTATTTCTCTCATTTATTCAACTTGAGTCTAATTGTAGGCGAAAAAATTACATAAAATGCTGTTTGTTTTTCAAAATGATGATTTGGTAGTAAAAATTAGTCTCCCGGTAGGTTAGTTCCCTCCCCAAGAAAGAATTTCTGTGTGCATTGTGGCACTTATTTAATATTTTTCAAATTTAATTACAATTTTTAAATTGGTGAAGTGGGTTAGTGTTATTATATCATGACAGATATAGATATAACAAATCGTCGAAAAACTTCCTCATTCCATGTGTTTGTAGAACCGATATACCACTTTTAAACTGATTTATGGGTCTTGCTCTTACTAATACTTTATAACAGCCTTTTTATAAATTAAAACTTAAATAGATGTAATATACCGTATTTTTCTTGCTAGTGTTATTGTTCTAACAAGGATTTGTAATATGTTTTTATGTCTTTTATTAAAATAGAGTAACGTACCATATTTGTACTACAAACTATACTGCAGGCTACTAATGTTTTTATGGTGTTGTGGAATAGTGTTGATGGGTTTTTAAGGTCGACATAGATCATGTAACTACAACATTTATTACAATACATACCTATCTACTTATTTATGTGCTACATTTACTCACAATTACATGCTAATGTCACGACTTTCGTATTTCGTATTTTTCTCGAATCCGTCCCCCCTCGGTCCCGAACGTGACGAATTAGAGAGGTTCTACTGTAGACATTTTGGCATGTCCGTTATACTCAACTAACTTCCGCTAAGCTTTTAACAACGATTACAAATAATAGTAATGCATTTTTTAACATGAAAAATTAGGATTACGTGACATTATCAGATAAGTAAAAATTATTTTCGTATGTAAATAAAAAACATTGTTGTGATGTGCTCCCAAGGTCTATGTTAAATACCCTGCTGATAGTAGCTAACGTTGTTTTTGGAAAAAAAGGTATTTATTTCCCGTTCCCACGTAAATGATTTTAGCAAAAACGATAACAGCGGGCGATGCAGAAAGTCATCAGGAATAGAAACCAATTTGTATAGAACTTCCGCTCACGCCCCAAAAATTAAAAAAATAAAAAATCTATAAATTCACCTCCTCCACGCCATGCGTAGAAAGTTATTAATTTAACGTTTTTGTTTTATTTATTATTTTTTTCTTACATAATAACTCGCAAAATGCCTCGATTTGTAATAAAACTTGCTGTTGACTCCAAAAAATTATAAATTAAATTTATAAAAATCAACTTTAAGAAAGCACTAGCACCACGTTTCACCCAGTACACAAAATATAGAATTATAAAACTCGCACACACATTTTATTTTTTGGTGATAATAAGTCGCAAAATTGCTCAACCGAACGAAACAAACACTTAGAAACTCTATTTCATGAACAAAACAGAAAATATTTCATTGAACATTTAAACACCTTTTATTTGTAACTTTGGGCTAAAAACGATAGAACTTACCGCGCAAAGCAGTGTAGAATTGTAGTGTTAAAGTTGATTTGTTTCAAAATTTGAAATATTTTGGGAGTCACTAGCAAGTTTAATTACATTTCGAGGGATTTTGCGAGTTACTACGTCAAACAAGTAAAGCCAAAACGTTAAATTTGTAATGTTTTAGGTGTATTGTGGAGGGGGAATTGCTATTTTCCAGAATTCTTAATTTTTGTAAGAGAGCGAAAGTTTTTATAATTTTTTTCGTATTCCTTATGTTTTTCTGCATCATCCGGTATAAATGTTTTTGTTAAAACCTTTGTTAGAACCTCTGATGATGATGAAATGGTCATCGAAATGAGCATAAGGTTTTAATCTTAGGTAACTTGTATTACTAGTTATTTTTAGAATATTTGTATGGTATTTGGGTTGTTTCCAATTCTTTTATTGTAGTTAAACTAAACAATTTTATTTTTCACATATACAGTTGGTTTCAGTATTCGCGGTTATTCTATACGCAGTAAGTTTGAGGAATAGAACCCCCGGTAAATTGATTAATATGGGCAACAAATTAGTTGCCGAAACTTTTCACTAAATAAATAAGCTTTTGACTCGATGTGCAACCGGCTTATCATTTATTCAAAAATTTAAAGTAGATATCATTTGTTACATCACGTTGATTTAAAGGCTACAAAATTTTACAATATGACATTAATAAAGGAATCGAACATTTCTGTTTATTTAAATGTTTTAAATATTTGACAGAATTGATTTTGAATTTAGGTTTATACATTTTTTTGCATATTTTTAAGACAAAAAGCACTTAAAAAGCTACCTCGTACAGCAGTAATAAAATTATTTTTTGCTAACTTTTAAAGTACAAGCTGCAGTTTAAGAGCCATGAAACCCAAGAAGCTTTTGGATTGCATTGAGCGTTCAAAGAAATGGAAAACGAGTAATATAAGCCCGGGGAGATTGGGAAATGTATATTGTTTTCTTGTAGCACCTGATCTACACTTGGGCTAGGGCAGGGAGGGTACACACACATTTATGAAGGTGCTATGCTGATAGACGTCACTTTACCAAATCATCTCAGTTATTAAATTCTCTGTAGAGGCCAGTTTAATTGAAAATTATTTTAAAAATTAAAAATGGATATTTATACTCTTAGGTACAAGGGCAGTAGGCTTATTATTTCATGTATTTATTTCCGTTCCCACGTAATCGATTTTAGCAAAAACATTTATACCGGATGATGCAGAAAAACATAAGGAATACGAAAAAAATTATAAATACTTTCGCTCTCTTCCAAAAATTAAAAATTCTGGAAAATAGCAATTCCCCCTCCACAATACACCTAAAACATTACAAATTTAACGTTTTGGCTTTACTTGTTTGACATGGTAACTCGCAAAATCCCTCGAAATGTAAATAAACTTGCTAGTAACTCCCAAAATAACTTTAACACTACAATTCTACACTGCTTTGCGCGGTAAGTTCTATCGTTTTTAGCCCAAAGTTACAAATAAAAGGTGTTTAAATGTTCAATGAAATATTTTCTGTTTTGTTCATGAAATAGAGTTTCTAAGTGTTTGTTTCGTTCTGTTGAGCAATTTTGCGACTTATTATCACCAAAAAATAAAATGTGTGTGCGAGTTTTATAATTCTATATTTTGTGTACTGGGTGAAACGTGGTGCTAGTGCTTTCTTAAAGTTGATTTTTATAAATTTAATTTATAATTTTTTGGAGTCAACAGCAAGTTTTATTACAATTCGAGGCATTTTGCGAGTTATTATGTAAGAAAAATATAATAAATAAAACCAAAATGTTAAATTAATAACTTTTTACGCGCGCTGTGGAGTAACGTGCCGTGATTTAATTTGAACATTTTACTATTAAAATTTATTTCAGTAATATTTTTCACTATTAATTTGCTAATAAGAGATCATATTATATGGGAATATTTGAAAATATTGAATAAATTTTGTATAACTGATTACAGCGCAACCTGTAATTTCTGTGTGAAGTTACCTGCTTTTAGTTACACTTTATTCCGCATGGATCGTGCTATAGCACAGAAATGGAAATATAATTACCTATCGTGTTTTATTAATTTTTATCTTATTCTGGCATTGTTTGCAATGAAATTTTTCTCTTATACGTGTTAACTTTTAGTTTAGAATTACTGTGTCTAGCAGTTGTTAAAAAAAACAGAAATTATCAACTTGTCACTGCTTTTCTTAAATAATGGTTCAACTTTTAAATTACAATTTGGAGACATTTTAGCTTAGATTTGTATAGACAATTTGTATAGATTTCCTTAGTTTTTTCAATTAAGTGATAAATGTTATAGCGACGCCTACAAACATTAATTTTTTAATGGCAAACTAACATCACGGTATAATATAATATACATCCTGATATAATCATATTTATTTATATGAATTGCATCAGTATAATTTCCGTCAGAATAATGGCGACAGTATAATTTTCGTCAGGTCACTTCAAAGTGAATTAAATGCCAATATATGATATAATGCAATAGCTGATTTCGTGTTATAGGTTATGTTATAGAACAGCGGTTTTAACACGTAGATTACATTACATTATGTTTTGAACATTTTTGTGGGCAATAGTTACTATTAGTTTTTGTCAGTTAATAGATATATTAATTTAATAAATTATGATAATTCTTAATACACATAATTCAATATAACGTTAAAAGTAAGTTATGTTAAAAAAAAAACTTTTGAAATGAAAAGACTTTGAAAAGGGTCTGATAATTTTAGAACTGATTTAAATGAATTTGTTGAACAAATTGTATTCAGTAAACATGTAATGTTTTTATTTACCTGCATTATTTTGTAATCAATTACAATAAATATATGTTATTATTAAATACATTCCTCAAGTACAGATATGAATATTGAACAAAAAACAGTATACATTCTTATTTTTGGCGATTTTTGTTGTATATTCTGGAAAAAATATTAGCTCTAATTTTAAATTTGTAGTTCATATTTTGGTGTTAAGTGTAAAACAATTGAGCTATTGTTTTTATTATAAAATTAAAGTGTTAATCTTTTGTTAATAACCTTATGTTTTTATTTCAGCTGTAGAAAATTTTACAAAACTGTTAGCTGTATTCTGTTATTTGTAGTTCATATTTTGGTGGTAAATGTAAAAATTGTGTATTAACCCATTATTTCTTATATTATAACAAATGTTTAGGTAATTTCTCAACATGCGCTTTTATGAATTTAATTTTTTTAATGTTATTTTATGGTTTTCTTTCAACTAGTTTATTTAAAAATAAAATGTAAACATTTTGAGTTCATTTACAACAGCTTACATCTTGATCTGAGATAATTTTCGTGAAGACATTATAAGTTGTCCGGAGCTATCTCGCCTTCGAGTCACCTCAATGAAATAGTAAATATTATATGCGAGCTATCCTAGCCCTGGTTATACTATTGTTCTGAAACAGGAGCTCAATTTGATGTTACTAATATGTAAATAGTTCAAACGTTTTGTTTATTTTCTAATTGAATCTTTGTGCAAAGTCTTTTACATTCTCTACTCAAAAAATATGGAAAAGTTAAAATGTGCAAACTATAATATATCACTATAAACGTAAAATAAAATTCCGTTTCCAATGATTGCGTTCAGATTTAAATCTACTCATTAATTAGTATAAGGTATTTATAAACTCATATTAATCAGTATAACACCATACTATAATCAATAATAAATAAAATTATCAGTATTTTACCTGGTATGAGGTAAAATAGGGCACCTATTTGCGTGCATGATCTTCATATAATTTATGTTGCAAAAAATACAAGTAATGCACTAATAAACCTAAAAATGTAAAAGCTTTTATTGAATGAGGTTAACTAATGATTGTGTAATATCACAGAGTAGGCCTATAACTATTTCTCTCGGGTAGGAGACCCTTAGAGTTTACACTCTTAGCTACCATATTGTCTAAACAGTATTTCCCGGGAGGGAGGACCACTTCTTTCCATCTTGCACCCACCAGCACCTTCAAAGTATTTTCTGCGTTCGTCACTGCCTTAATATGAAAACCATTAAGGTAAATATGTATTTGCAACCTCAGCACAGTACTATCGGAAAAGGTTTTGAAATATATTATTACTATACGTTTGTAGGTCTATTTGTAACGTACTGTTGGAACAGTTTTTTTTTGCTGAGTGAATATGAGAAAAGCCTCTTAGAACTCCCCACCTATTACAAGCAAACTACAACATTCAAGTTTTGAAGAGCGTTACAGACAGACGATAATTATTATTACGCCTGAACTGTAAGCTAGAACTTAAAACTAAAACTTAAACATTAAACTTGAAATTTAAACTAAATAATTAATTTTTAAACGTTACAACATGGGTCCAGAAATGTTTCGTTGTCGAGTTATACAAGTTCAAAGATTTCCCCTAAAATTCAGCTCCCTCAGTGAAATTAACTCACATTTATATTTTTAGGGCATTAATTGAGTTTGTTAATTAGATAAGTTTTATGTAAAACGTCCACCTAATTGATATGTCCACGTATTTATGTTATGTTAACCTAACAACTCAAAGCAGATGACACTGATGAAGATGATCGAAAACTTTCTGTCTCATTGAGATTTAACAAATTTTAAAGTTCAGACACACACAGGGAGTGTCAGGAGAAATCTGCCATATAGCACAAGCTTATTACTTCCACCAAAGTAATTAAAAAAGTTCATATAAATATGGGTCCGGGAATGTTTCGTGCGATTGCAGTTTTTCTATTGTTAGTGTTTGTTTTTTCATTATACGTAATGCTTATTACTTATAATCAAAAATAACAAGTAAAACAAGTTACTTCATGTTAAACCTTTATGTACATGTTGATGGCCATGTCATCCTCAAGGGTCTTATTACAAAATTACAATCTGGCAAACAAGAAGTTACAAACTAGAGTGATACCAATCGTTCTCAAGAGTTTCATCCTAATCTTAAGTAACTTGTTTTATTTGTTATTTTTTATTATTTTTGTGGTATTGGGGTTCATTCCAATATTTCCATTGTAATATATTGTATCACTGTGCTCTTGATATTGTGTACATAATAATAACTAAATACTTTGATATTGCTCACTCAATACAACACTCTAATATTTGCATCTTTATTGCAAATCCAAAATAGTCATGATTACAGCAGCGTTTGTAGGAATATGTACAACTTCCCAAATACACAGCGAGGACAAACGGCTAAATTCTGAAGCCAAGGTAGACAAAAGTTCAACTCTCTTTTACTAGACATAGTCATCTTATCTACTTAGGTAAAATCATATTATCAAATACTGCATTATCAATTTTTCTTGAATTTTCAAGTTGTAAAATATACTAAGAATGTTTAGTTACTTAGAGCTTAGCTAGTGAGAACTATTCACAAAGGTAAAAGTCAAAACAGTGAACTCAAAATCTCACAAAAAAAATTAGTTTTCAATAAACACACTCACACAACAAACTTACTAACATATTGTCAAGCTATCGTGCAAATCAACTAAAACAAAAAAGATAAAAATATAAAGTCAAGCAATAAAATTAATCTATTACATTGTACAACCCTACTTACTCAGGAGATATATATATTTTTTATTTATTTATTTTATTTAAAATTTTTACATAATTGCTATTAATAATATTATTTTGTTCTTTATCTAATTTTATTTTGTTCTTAAATAAGGGGGTTATTAAACAATAAATGAAGAAACATAGCCTACGTGTTAAAACAGGTGTTCTACTATTCGGAAACAATAAAGCAGATGAAGGTGCAAAATTAGTTACAAGTATGGTGCCATTGACACAACGTGTGATGGCATCAGATTTTGTATGTATTGTTAAAACTACACTATTCTCTGTTTGGAGTGAATAATGGCAAAATATAAATAGAAACAAGCCGAGGGACATCAAGAATACCGTCCGACCATGGAGGTAATCTGTTCGTTTGAACCATATGGAGGAAGTGGTGGTTACTGGTCTTAGCATTGGTCACTCTTGTATGTAAATTATGGTATAAATCCAACTTTAATAGCAGACGAAGCTCTCAATCTATGCGCTTATATAGGCAAACTTTACATAGACACAGTTGTGAATCTGCTTCAGCAGCCTGATATTACGTCCTTAGGTCGCTATAAAAAATATTAAAATATGACCTAAAGATTTGTGTTATATTATAGATATTGCACTTTATAATACGCATTTCATCAATATATTTGTTATACAATATAAGTTCTCTAAACGGCATTCTATCATCCGGAAAGTTCTATTAACCGGTACATTTTCCAAACAAATCAG
This sequence comes from Prosapia bicincta, assembly GCA_036971475.1. NCBI lineage: Eukaryota > Metazoa > Arthropoda > Insecta > Hemiptera > Cercopidae > Prosapia > Prosapia bicincta. Next base: position 122,962,809 of record JBAIZL010000005.1, read on the forward strand.
TACAGTACCCTTCTCTGTTGTTACAAGATGTGACCCATCAGAAATACAATCAGATATCTGTGATTATTTTAAAATCCTTTAAAACATTATAAAATCAATAGTTTCTGTATAGTTACATGTACATTTAAATTATTAAATGTCTATGAATTTATACTTCAATAAATCTTACTACAGTTATTTTAGTATAATGATAATTAGTTATATTAATTTATTCCGATTTGTTAATTAATACCTTCTTACACGCGTCACAATCTTTATAAGAATTTTTTTAAAACCTAAAATAAAGTCGTTAAATGAAATTTGTGTTTAGTAAATTTGTCAACATGTAATAAAGGGAGAAAATATTATATAATGTATAGGCCTACTTGTTTTTATAGCTGCAATGACAATATTTTAATATAACTATATTTTAATAACGACTTTGTTGCAATGAAGTTACTCACTTCTGTCGCCTAGTCAGAATTTTCACATTTTGTCATTTATCGGTTAGAACCCAGGATTCAAATTGACTGATAAATTTAAATTTCTCATAAGTAAATATAGATATCTTAAATACAAGCCGAATGCTAAAGGGTGTGTCGAAGTTTGTGAGTTTATTGATGACGTTAGTTAAGAAACATTTACGTTGCTAAAGGTAAATGCTAGTAAGCTTGTACTTCCAACAGGAAAGTTTTATGACGGACAAGTATCTATTAATCTAAAAAAATAATGATGTGAAGAAGATTATTCAGTACATCCCAGATGAACTCGAGCACTTTTACAATAACCTTTGCAAATGGAAGACGACTTAGAACGACAATGACAATGACAACGACGATCCCTCGGACAGTTGTTATATTATTTCAGCCACATAGGTAAATTAATATTATTGTATATTATAAAAGTAGGGTTATATATAAAAATTGATGTTGGAAAGAAGAAAAGGAAAGGACGGTTAAATGAAAAATAAAACTCAGTTTTAAAAGTATGGGAATATAAAAACGTTGTAAATGCAGCTCTCTATTATTTACCATACGTTAAACCTTGATACTTAGTATTTGCCTCAACATTGAAAGACCATAAATAGTATACATAAGGTATACATTGTAGCAACACAAATCCTGAAGGCGCTGCACTAAAACATGCCCGCACGACACACTCGCCCCTGCGCAGTCTTTACAGTCGTGGTGAGACTTGCGCCGTTCCTTCAGCGTTTTATATCAAATTTACTTTAAATACGTTATACCACACACTTTACATTAATCGTGGGATTGCTTGACTTTTCAGTCAAGCGTAAATTGAACTTAACAAATATGTTAACGACAAGAAATCCATTTTTGACATAAATATACTTTAGAAGCCTAAATATATTACTATGATGAAAAAGAAGGTACATAGACGAAAAACACGTTCCAAAGCGTAATTTATTATTATTATTTTAAATTTGTAAGTATGTTTTGAATTGATAATCTATAAATTATTTTGAAGATTTATAAATTGATATAATGTTTCCTTATACAACCTATTTTCCTTCTTATTCGTATTTTCATTCTTATTCTTACATTGTATTTGCAGGATAATGGACACATACTCACACGCACCGTCACTAGATATATAAATATCTGGCAAAATGTTTGACGTAGAGATCACGTGACTAAGATGGAAGACCTAGAATATTACAAGATAAACATAAATATAAAACTCACAGCTATTCTATCTCCAGAGGAATTATTATGCAAACATCTGAAATGAACGCTGGATGACAGTTAACGTCTATAGCCTTTTGATTGTTTGGACGAAGAAACCTGTATTTTAAAAAGAAAAACATACGTGTTTCTTGTTAATGTTTGTAAACATTATAAGGGAGACATTAAGTACCTAATTGAAGGTATTTGTATTTAATAGAAGTAGATGACATTGATGAAGATCGCCACGGAGCGATAAAAGACTTTCTGTCTCAGTAAGTTTTTACAAATTTACAAAGTTTAAAGTTTGGATGGTCTTGAATTATTCTAAAATTGATATAACTTTGCAATACTGTTTTCTTGTATTCACTTACCACTTTCTCTACATGTACCTAAACAAGAGTCTAACTTGGTTTTTAAGCAAGTTAACTTTCAAAGATTGATAGTATCTTTATTACCGAGCATCACTGACAGGGAGGTTGTAGTAGACTCAACCCTCTACTAATAATTTTATTACAAATAGAAAATTTATTTAAATATCTACACTATTAGTAATAAAATTACATTGATATTTATCAACTTACATTGATACCAGTATTACAAGAGCTGCTAAAAATGTCCACCTCCGTTGTTAATACACATTTCAGCCCTACGATTTAAAGAGGCCATTGCCTTCACTAAGATTTGGAATATTGTTTATGTCTTGGGCAGCAATCATGTGTAAAGGTTCGAGTTCAATATCCGATTTTTGATCATACAGTGACTTCATGTGTATCCATGCAAAGAAATCTAGGGAGTTCAAATCGTGGGATCTCTTAAAACAAAATATTCCGTCTTTATTTACATTATTTTTTTTAGTATAAAAGTTTCTACAAATTTTACTAAATTTTTCTTTCTTTATAGGCAATTTAGCGAAATTATTTAGTCCGAACTCAAAAAGAGTGTGTGTTCGACCCTAAACCTTTTTGCTTTACCCCAATTTTCTCTAGCTTTTTGTTTTCTATCGATTGATCGTGCGCCAGCTCACGAGAGAACAGCTGTATAAGGAATCTTTATTCTAGTTATGAATAGGTCTGATTCCTTTAAGAGGCAGTAATCCGTAAACACATATACACTGTGTATGATGGAATGATGTAGATGTTGTATTTTACTAACGAACGGGTTTTAAACAAATTTCACTCTTTCAAGAAGTCAGTTGGAACAACACTAACTGTAGGTATAGCAAGTTAGCTTTCATCATTAAGCGATTGCAGTTTTTTTATCGTTGGTGTTTGTTTTTACATTTTACGTAATTCTTATTACTTATATGTATATTATTATTGATATATATATTATATGATAATATTACAATGACAATATTGGAAAGAACCCCAATACCCACAAAAATAATAAAAAATAACAAATAAAACAAGTTACTTCAGGTAAAACCCTTATGTACATGTCGATGTACATGTCATCCTAAATTAGAGGGTCTCATTACAAAATTACAATCTAGCAAACAAGAAGTTACAAACTAGAGTGATACCAATCGTTCTCAAGGGTTTAATCTTAATCTTAAGTAAGTTGTTTTATTTGATTTTTTTTTGTGGTATTGAGGTTCATTCCAATATTTTCATTGTAATATATTGTACCACTGTGCTCTTGATATTGTGTATATAATAATAACCAAATACTTTAATATTGCTCACTCAATACAACACTCTAATATTTGCATCTTTATTGCAAATCCAAAAATGTCATGTTTAACAGCTGCATGTTTGTAGAGCATATGTACAACATCCCAAAAACACAGCGAGGACAAACGGATAAATGCTGAAACCAAGGTAGACAAAATTTCAACTCTCTTTTACTAGACATAGCCATCTTATCTACTTGGGTAAATTCTTATTAATAAATACTGTATTAATAAAACACGGAAGGTAAATATATTTATTCACCTTAAACAATTATATTTACGAGGCACAGCTTGATCCAGACAGAATAATGTGGAACTGAAAGAAGCAGGTAATTGCACACAAATATTACAGGTTGCGCTGTAATCAGTTATTTAAATTTAATTCAATACTTTCAATAATTCTCATAAAATGATCTCTTATTAGCAAGGTTATAGTTGGAAATATTACTGGAAATAAATCTTTTAGTAACATGTTCAAGTTAAATCAAGTTTTTAGAAAATTCCTATGGTATTTCAAGTATAAAAACCAACTTCACTCTATCGTAATTTTCTAAAATGTTTTTAATGTTAGGTTTCTCTTATTCAATTTAAAATAGTAATTGCGTCATTCAGACAGTTACGTTTACCCGCAGCTACAAACATTAAAATATTATTTTGAAAATACATTTTTTAAAAGAATTAAACTTTTCCGTAATTGAAACCAATGAAATAATGAGTTCACCAACACAGTCTCGAAGTAGTAAACAAATATGCACTTGAAGTCTGAAAAAATAGTTTGTGTGTGTGTGAGAGAGTGAGTGAGTGAGTGAGTGTGTGTGTGTGTGTGTGTGTGTGTGTTGTGTGTGTGTGTGAGTGTGTGTGTGAGTGAGTGAGTGTGTGTGTGTGTGTGTGTGTGTGCGTGTTTGTGTGTGTGTGTGTGTATGCGTGCGTGTGTGTGTGTGTGTGTGTGTGTGTGTGTGTGTGTGCGTGTGTGTTGCCGCGGCCTTCTCGACCTCACACCCTCTCCATGGAGCAATATCTTTTCCCCCGAAACACGCTTTCCTCGGCGGGAGACGTCACCCTCCAGTCCAACCGCGGTCAAAATATGATCTCACTCGACTTACCAGTTCCTGGTACCTGTGGTGTGTCGAGCTCGATCTGCCAGTGAATAAATTCCTGGACTTTGTTTACAATTAAGTCTACAATTAAAAATACCAGTTCCATGGTCACTCCATTCAATGTTACTGGCAGCATTGTCTGTTGTTTGACTCTCTTTAATCAGGATCCCAATGCTGTCACCAGACCAACATTTTTCACTGGGAGTTCGTAGACTCATTTCCTAGTTGTTTTAAGGCTAAGTACTTGCTAGTCTGAATCACCGACATTTGAGCTCCGGTGTCAATCTCTGCCGTTATTTCATGTCCGTTTATGTAACATTTAGCCGGGCACAGATCTATTTGCCTATTTGGATGTATTGGGTCTTCCTCCTCCACTAGTAGTTCGTCCCTTAAATTCATGGACAGTCCACTCAGGCTTATTTGTTTGTCATGATGACAAACCGGCATATTTTTGTTCTTGTTGTTATGCTGGATCTCTAGCCTGGGGAACCTACCTTTATTATATAGACTAGAGACCCCACTTCCAAGTTTTTTTTCTACTAGTCGCTAGGTCCCGGGATGGCTGAGGAAGGATTAGGGTTCTGCGGATTCTTGGTTTTAGGTTTCTCTTTGGATTCACCATAGGATCGCCGGTTAGGGTTAGGTCTTTGGTTAGATGTGACCTCCCGTGGTGAACCCCTGGTGGTATGTTGGTTCCCATTTCCGTTTTCCTTCCTTTCACTTTCTAAGACATTGTCAATTAGTTGGAAGAATGTAATAGCGTTCTTGATATTATTTGTAGGGTTTCCTGCGCTTGCAAGCTGAACATTGCTTCCATAAAGTCCCATTATCATGAAAATCAGGTGTTGCTCAGGGATAACCAGATGTAAATTTTTTACGCTGTTTATCATTATGACAAACTACTCTGCCATGCTATACGGGCCATTTTGGTAGTATCGCCCCTGATTTATTTGGCGCCTAACCCTTTCTTGTTGGTGAAAGCTCCAATAATGCCTGACAAATTTATCCCTAAATTGGTCATATGATTCTGTCCCCATTTTTATCGCTCTCCACCATGCATCCGCAGCTCCTTTTAAATATTTCTCCACTATTTTCAATTTGGTCACCTCATCCATTGTACTGTCAATTTCCTCAAAGAGTGCTTCGATCTCATTAAGAAAATTCAGGGGGGGGGTCTTCTTCTTCATTTCACCAAAACTCAATTCATAGGTCGCCTCAATAAAATGGTCGAGAACTGTAGGCATACAAATTTGTATAACCGTTTTCTTTTCGCCTACCCTTCTCATTTTTTCTTCCACCCTTTTCATTTTTTGTTGCACTCTTCCTACATTGTTGTCTATTCCTATTATTCATTCATTTGTTTTTCTATCTTTATAGTCTACTTCACTTTTAAATTCAACTAACGTGCTTTCTAGCTCATTCATTTTCGTTACCGCTTCTTTCTTGTAACTTTCTATTTCAATTTGGAATGCTTCTAGAATTTTGTGTCTCTCATTTCTTTCTTCTTCTAATTCTCTCCTCCTTTCTTCTCTATCGTTTGCCTTTACTCCTCCCTTACAGCATTATCTAACTCCTTTTCTTTTATTCTCTTCTCTTCTTGTCTTTTTTCGACTAGCTGCATCTTCCATTATTCTCTCTTCTTTTTCTTTCTTCTTCTCTTTTTTCTCTAGTGGCAATTTTTGCCTCTCTCTCTTGTTTTTCTTTTTCCTTCTCTTTTATTCTCTCTTATTTTTATTTTTCCTTCTCTTTTATTCTCATTTCTTTTTCTTGTCCTCTTCTTTCTTCCTCCCTTTTCTGTATTCTCTGTCTCTCTTTCCTGTTTCTCCTTTTCGTTCTCCACTTTGAAGTAAGCTAATAATTTGTCGGTCTGACTTCGACCTAGTTGTATTTTATTTCTATCAATTAATTTTTAAGTTCTTTTTACTCTGAATTTCTTTCTTTCTAATTTTTTTATGTATTAGCCCGATGATCCGTTCCAATGTATTCCCTCTGCTTTGCGACGCTTGTATTTTATTTCTATTAGATTTTATTTAATTATTAAATTTTTTTCTTTTTTTCTTCCTTTATTTATTTATTTAATTTCTTATGTTTAAAAAATGGATGCGATTTATTTTGCTTTCTTAAATAGCATCCTGTCACGGTCCCAAATTTTGCCGCGGCCTTCTCGACCTCCACACCCTTTGCGTGGAGAAATTTCCTTTCCCCCGAAACACCCGTTCCTCGGCGGGAGCCCTCACCATCGATTTCGACTGCGGTCAAAATAGGATCTCACCCGACTTACCAGTTCCTGGTACCTGAGGTGTGTCGAGTTCGATCTGCCAGTGAATAAATTCCTGGACTTTGATTTGAAAAACCAACCACAAGGTTTTTACCTTACTTAAGAGTGAATGTATTTCTTATACCTTGGTCATAATTATTTGTAACGAACTTTTTTCCTAATCCTATGTGATTTATTTGATGTTTACTCTTTTTATTAATTGGAAAAATTCTATGAATTTTATTTAATTAATTTCACCACAGGATGGTTTTAATAAATTCAATCACTGTTTGTTATAAATTGTTTAATTCTCTAAATTTGAAATATTATATATCGATTCTATTACATGAGGTTTACTCTTTCTGTAAAATTTAACTCATTTTACATTTCTTTTCTAATAAGCAATTATTTTGACATTAAATACATTTTAACTGATTTTTGAATTCATTTTTTACATTTTGATAAACTTTGTTAAAATTTTGCTAAATTATTGTTCACCTTCTTTAACGTTCATAGTCTATCCTTGAACAGGTCGTATCGTAAAGTTTAAATTGTACCTTTAAATTTACTCACATATTCAATTAAACAAGAAAATAGTTTATATTACAGTAATTTGTTTTATTGCATGTCCATATAACCCTTTCATGAAAGCAACAGGTGAAATTACTTCTTTAGTGATACTGTGTTTTAATTATTTCTGTGCTCCCACACATTATTCTGCTGGACTTTAGTAAGGATTTCCCTTGATTTTTTTTAACCAATTATCTAATCCTGTTTTCTTCATATCGGATATATGGACATAGAACATTTTAAACTGTGACTATAAAGTAAATCACTTCATATTCTTTTGTTTCAAGATTCTCTTGATACTTATGACATTAACTTTTAAATCCATTACTTTATTTCTTATTTTGAATATCAAGTGGATAGACTAATTTATTCGTTAAATAAATGTAAATTTAATAATTTGCTTTCCATATTTGATATTAATTATTGGAACAATATTTTATTTTGTGACCACCTTTTATGAAGCTTTTTAAAAGTAAGTCAATTGCTTATATATTCTGTTAATTTTAAATTGCTTTTTTATTAATTTATGATTTTACTGTTAATTCAAAATCGGGTAATTATTCTTTAGAAAATGTATAAATTTTTAAAAATTGGTTTATACTATTAAAATTTAGACTTGCCCCAAAACTTTCTCTGTGATTGTTCCTCTTGTTCCCCGGATGTGGTCCTGGAGTCCTTGGGTCAGTAGCAAACGCACTAGATCGGTTTAAGGGCAGTTTTTAATAATTTTCTACTTTAATTTACATTTTACAAAAAATAATAAAAAGTTCGTTCTCGCGGAAGCTCGCAAAGCAGACCATATTCACGTCCATCTAGGGCTATTTGTTGTCTTTAGCCACGGCACATAATCCTGGAAACGCCTCTGGATGTCTCGCTAAAATACATCCGTTCTCTTTCAAATCGTCTATGCTTCTTCTCGACTCGCTTTCTCGTCGGGCAAATCCCCACCCCTTCGACAAGCCGTTAATATTTACTTTAGACAAGCCAGTCCAGACCTGCAAAGGTGGATGTCTATTAAACTTTCTCTTTTCTTTTGGTCCGATGTTAGCTAGACCTACTAAGTGTTCCTTGTGGTGTAAATTTTGATATTTCCTTAAACCATGGTCCATTATCATAATTTGAGATGCTGCTACAAACTTGATCGATATTTCTAACCCTTTCCGATCGTGAGTTGCGCTACTTTAGACATATTTCTCCTTCTCTCGACAGTTTATCGTTTTTGTGGCAATTACACAACCATTCCTTCTTTTACTCTATTAGTACGTAACTTCAATTACCCTTTTCATTGAATTTGCTTTTAACATAATTATCTTTTATCTTATTTTATATTTAGCTTCGGTGATTCATTTACTAAAATTTTATAGTTACATTTGCTACGTTTGTTTATTAATCTAATTTACAATTTATTACTTTTTTCATTAATCTATTTGAAACAAAACATTGCATATATGCTAGCATTCGACCCTATGGACCGGCCTTGTTCACATAATCAGGTAGTGCCGCTCCTTGCCGGCCTTGTGTGTAGCATTTGTTTTAATTTTTACTGTTTTTTCATAACGATTGTTACGTACTTTTCTTTAAATTAAATATTATCTAAAAACAGTGTAAATGCTTCAGAGAGGGACTCCTTATCGGCCAACATTTGCCCCGTACAAGGTTCGGTACGGCCACAGTTCCTTTCGAAACGTCGATTAAACGACATTTCTCCCGTCACTCTCGACGTGACGTAGTTTCTTGTGTGTTCTAAACAAGGATCGGTTTAGACCATTTTTCTCTCTTTGTTTCTCCCGTCGTGTGGCGAAGGTACTCTTAGCATTAATAGTGACATTTTGAATATAAGTGATTTCTTTTAAGTTCAACAGGTAAATGATAAGTGCGGGAAAGGGTGCACCCGAATAGCTGTCCGACAAGTGGTGGTACTTCGCCCAGTGAGGTATGTGCAAAAGTGTCAACTTCATTCATTTAATTATTTAAGGTCCTCTGGAAATCATTGTTGCCGTTACATGGCAAAATATTTAACAACGATGTTTGAAAAAAATTTGGGCTAGCCTCAATCTTTTCCCTTGAGACTGTTTTGACCGTCTCAGTGTGTGTGTGTGTGTGTGTGTGTGTGTGTGTGTGTGTGTGTGTGTGTGTGTGTGTTTGTGTGTGTGTGTGTGTGTGTGTGTGCGCGCGCGTGTGTTTGTGTATGTGTGTATGCGTGTGTGTGTAGCATTTACACTTTAATGTACTTAAACAAGTATCTTACTTACAACACCTGACAGTCTTCTTAGAATCTTGAAAATGAGAGCACATAATTAAAAGTTCTTGAAAGTTAACTCACACATATATAAAGTAACATTTCATTTTTAGGTACATTAAAGTGTAAATGAGAAGTGGATGCAAGGAAACAGTGTTGCTAAGTATATATATATATATATATATATATATATATATATATATATATATATATATATGTTTTGATTAAATCTTTACAACTTTATTTTTGTATACATGTTTTTTTAAAATTTTATCTCTAATTGAATAACCCAATTACCGAATACATTGACAAATAATACATTGTTTCATCGTTTTTCTATCTGTCTAATTGTAGCTTTAAAATGGTAAATACTTTATACTTGATCTTTTCAGTGATATCTTCTCTTTATCTTCTCGGAGGATTAATGTTGAGACATACATTTCTAAGAGAGAGGTCAATCTTGGACTTTCTCCTTTCGATTAACGTTATATTCTCGAACATCAATTATCTATTTTTGTTTTAAATCAAATTAGTGTAATTTAAAATGTTTAGGTACATCACTATAAAAGCTACGAACGCCTTGCCTTATTCAAAACTTGTTAAATGTATGCTGTTGTAGGTAAAACTTACTGTAAGAAAAGAGGGTTGTAAACACTGAAACCGGCAGCAAACAGTAGATCTTATCAACCCCTTTTTCGGTCGTCTGATAGTGAAGCATTCTGGCGGATTATTGACGAATTATTCCACTTTTTTAAAATATCTACGACCAACACTGAGACGGAAATTAATTTTCAAATTTATGCTTTATTACACCTATTTACATAACCAGCGGAGGCAGAATGGACGGTTATGGTTTTATAGGCGGGAATTGTGGGGGGGGGATAAAACACGCTTCTTTTCAGTTATGTTGTTTAGTATGTGTGTTTGTAGTGTATCTTATTTTTAGAATATCAACCAAACTAGTGTGTTTTCCAAAACACTCAATCAAAGTTAAATCCAACCAAAACATGATTTCTAATTGTTTAATTTTAATTTTCTTATTAGGTTAACATTTTTTTAAAAACATTTTTTCCACTTGTAATTTTGGGAAGAACTATCTGATGATCCAGAAAGTTTTGAGGAACTCGGAATATATAATAAAACCTGGTTGCGACAATAACCCCCTTTCCAGTATCTTTTGGTACCTTTCTTTTATCATCCATTCTTTCTAAATATTTTCATTTAAATATTCGACGTTATTTATGAAGTCATTAGTCGGATTCGTTAAAGCCTTGCAGCCTCCTGTATATATCCACTGAAACATAAAACCAGCTGTTGTATGAAATTACGTCATCACTTGTTTAAACTAAGGTATGGTTTGCGACCAGTGAAGTGACGGATGAGATGGTTTTACTCCCGGTAAAACAGTAATATTCAGCCAAAAGAAGTAATCATTTCAAAAATAAATAAATAAAGAGAAGACGAAAGCTTATCGATCTTCAATTTTTCATTCATTAGTCAAATGTATTCAATAAAGTTTTATCAAGAAATGTAAAAGAGTAAATGCAACCTTTGGTATTTGCTAAGAGTTAACTCTTTGTTGTAGAAACGACGAAGCTAGGAAGCTTCCCTTAGCCTACAAACAGAACCACTGTCGGAAGTACATTCAAAGAGACAAGCGAAATGGAATGTTGGAGTAGATATGCATAACTTTGCAAATATACAATAATCAAATTTATAATACGTTTTAGAAGTAGGTAGGTTTTTTTTAAATGTGTGGCAAGTTTAAATAAATAAAATACTTTAACCACATACAAACGCTTTTATTTAAATCCTTATGTATGATTTGATTGCAAAGAAAAATCTTCAGAGGAATGTATTATAAAATAACTCTATTTGATTGCAAAACAATAATATTTAGAGGAAGTTATTACAAAATTCTTTCTATTCTAATGAAAAGCAATAATCGTTCGATCAATATATTACAAAATACCTCTATTCGAGTGCAAACCAATAATATTCTGATTAATGTATTACAAAATGCCTCTCTACTCGATTGCAAAGCAATAATATTTTAATGAATATACTACAAAATACCTCTATTCGATTTCAAAGCAATAATCGTTCGATCAATGTATAACAAAATACGTTTATTCAATTGCAAATCAATAAATAAACTTTAGAGGAACTCATTACAAAATACCTCTATTCTTATGAAAAGCGATAATCGTTCGACCAATATACTACAAAATACCTCTATTCGATTGCAATGCAATAATCGTTCAATCAATGTATTACAAAGTGCCTTTTTACTCGGTTGCAAAGCAAAAATCTTTTAGTGAATGTACTACAAAATACCTCTATTCGATTCCAAAGCAATAATCGTTCGATCAATGTATAACAAAATACTTTTATTCAATTGCAAATCAATAAATAAACTTTAGAGGAACTCATTACAAAATACATCTATTCTTATGAAAAGCAATAATCGTTCGACCAATATATTAAAAAAATACCGCTATTCGATTGCAAAGCAATAATTGTTTATTTAATGTACTACAAAATACCTCTATTCGATTTCAAAGCAATAATCGTTTGATCAATGTATAACAAAATACTTTTATTCAATTGCAAATCTATAAATAAACTTTAGAGGAACCCACTTGACAAAATACATCTATTCTTATGAAAAGCAATAATCGTTCAACAAATATATTACAAACTACCTCTATTCGATTGCATAGCAATAATCTTCCGATTAATGTATTACAAAATACAGTAGAGTCTTGATAATTCGAGAAAGATGGGACCGAGACGCGACCGGGTTGTAGAAAACTCGAATTATACGGAAATAAATCCTTATAAATTTAAAAAAACGAGTTCTAAAGAACCCTAATATCTCAATTGGGAACGCAAAAAATACGTTTATAGAACATTAATGATTACAGTACTTACATAAATCAACGTAGCTTTGGAATACATTTATATCACAGTTGATACATTTTTTTTTGAAAAGGTTATGAGTCTGCTTACCAGATAGTTTTCGTGCTACGGTGTCGCGTAAACGTCTTAGCAGAAGCGCATCTGTTGCCGTAGTGTCTGTTTTTCACTATAGCGTAGTGCAGTTTCTTAGGGAGTTATTCCTTTACCGTGGCTAATTTTTCCTTCTTTTACTGTCTCGGTTGAACCTTCATCTTTATTCTCGTCATCACTACCTTCAGTAGTTTTTTTGTACCATTTCAATTATCGTAACATTTGTTATCTCAAATCATCACATCGGAATTTTCACAACCGGGAAGTTTCTTGATACGAAATGTCATGTAACACACTTTAGATGGTGTTACATATTAAATTGGAAATTTCAGAAAACAAACGAGAATGTATTCAAAAATTGTAACAATATACAACTATATAAAAAAAATTGTGATGTATTAGAAATATTTTTAATGAGATCTCTGGTTGATAGTGACATCTGTCGGAAGAATTTTAAAACAAGTAATTAAAGTAGGTATGCGCCCACCCTGTTGCGCAGTAGGTAGAAAGGTTGCTCGCAGCGACAATTTAAACTCTCTTTTAGCCAAAATGTGAAAGGACACGGACCTATCCGAGAGCGAGGAAATTTTCTTTAGTTTTCAAAATTTAATGTAATATTCTTTTTCTTAAACACGTTATAATCATGGTGTAGAAGACAGCGTACGTAACCAAGTACAAAGATGGGACGCTGAAGTTACTGAAGATATTTCGTGAGACTTTTCCACTAGAAGGGTGCGAGGCAACGACACGTGAATACAGCTAAGTGGACGATTTAAAACTTTAGAGATTTATTGCAAAATTTAAAATGTTAGACAGTTTAACTCAAATTAATGAACCTTGAACGTTTCAACACACACACACACACATATATATATATATATATATATATATATATATATATATATATATATATATATATAAATGTGATTTACGCATCATTTGGTGCACTTGTGTTCACCTTGAATTATAAAATTTTATTATGAAAAAAGCAAGTAAACTCGAGTACAGATCCATTTTCAGCCATTGATTGATTTATTGATAGATTGCTATACGTAAAAATTCATAAGTCAAATATTAAACGTTCAATAATCCATAACTGAAGCAATGTCTAGAAATTTGTATCATGATTATAATTTGTTATTTGTTTTGTTAAATAAAATGAGTGTAATTTGCTTTAATTGAATTTAAAAGGGTAATTATTTAACCAGCACACAATTCCATGCATTTCAACTTAATAAGCCTTAAATAATAATTTAATAAGATTTTGCATGTCATTTTCTAAATGTGTAACTATAAATTGCAATATTTAAAATCAGACTTAACTCATAAAAATTCGAGCTAAATTAAAAATAAAAATAAGACAGTTACAGAAGATGCGCAACTCTGCTTTAAGGCTAAAATTCTGCTAGAACTTTGTCGATATTAAATCAGCTTAATTTCAAATGTAAATTTGTGTGTTGGCTGAAAGAAAATTAAAAATAAAAATAAACAGTCACAGTGAAATCTGTTTTATTTTATGGACCAATAACATTCTCAGTAACATGAACAGTTTGATTATGACTCGAGATTTTATTACACGACTTACTCCAGGTTTCTTCTTTTATTTTGTTCCATGATTCGGATATCTAGTACACAACTGCCTTGACTGTAATGTTTTTAGAAAGCCTACAATACTTTCTTCCCTTTTTTGTCGCTTTCAAGAAATATTGTAAAAGATAACGTATGATATTTTTTTTCATATGTTACAGAACACACTGATCCGTCGGCTGGATTAGGCTCGTAATTTGTGGGAAGATAAAATCATGTATTAAAATACAAGAATATTTATTAATTTATATTCAAAGCTTTTCGTTGGTAAACAGTACCAACATCATCAGGAATGAAAAATACAATAATGCAAGATATAGGCCTCTTTTATATATTTCAATAGTTAAAGTATTTTTCTTTAACTATTATATATATATATATATATATATATATATATATATATATATATATATATTTTAAAACAACATAGGTTATTCAAATACAAGAATATTTATTATTTTATATCCAAAGCTTTTCGTTAACAAACAGTACCATCATCATCAGGAATGAAAATTACAATAATATTGTAATGAGTTTATATATATATATATATATATATATATATATATATATATATATATATATATATATTTATATATATACATATTTTTTTTTTTTTTTTAAACAACATAGGTTATTCAAATACAAGAATATTTATTATTTTATATCAAAAGCTTTTCGTTGGCAAACAGTACCATCATCATCAGGAATGAAAATTACAATAATATTGTAATGAGTTTTTCAAATATTAATACATTACTTAAATTTAATTAATTAATTTTAGCTTTACATAACATAAAACCTTTTCACAAAACGGGCAAGGTATGCAATATAGTTATGTCGTCCCATTTAGTTTAAAGTAAGTGATAACATATGATTTCATAAAACAGCTGATTTTATGTTAAAGGTTATGTGGTAGAACAGCTGTTTTAACGCATTGGTTGTGACATTTATTTATAATAATTGTAATTATTTAACAAAAAGTAATTAAAATAAAATGTTTCTTTGTTGACATAAGTAGGAATTGACTTTGAAAAGGTTTTGTTTTTATTATTGGTTTTCTCGCACGTATCAAACCGCTGACTTGTGCTTGCACTTCCCCGTATCCCCTACGGATGTTGAAGAACGCAGTCATCTGAATAACTTGACAACGTTTACTAATTTGGGTGAAGGATTGACAGAAGTGGTTAAACTGATGTCAAAACTATCGTTTTTTTTATCATCATTACAATACTTCAATTCCAAGGTTACATTGATTGAAATTATTTATAGATACATTATAAATCTGTGCTTCTCTCGAGCAGAATAGAAGAGAAACAAAACCATTGTAAGATCAATCACGGTTACTAGAATTAGACTCTAGTTCTAGCGTCCGTGAGCGCAATGGTATCAAAATCGATCAATTTTTCTCTAGTTGAATCTCTGGATCGCAACCGTCGAGTTGTCAAATGGAACCGCTGACTTCGTGCTTCTACCCCCTACCCTCATTTTCAGCACGAACTCTGAATAACGGAGCCATCAGTTCTTCTTCACAACGTTCGATCTATACTAACTTGAGTGATGGGCGACACTAGCGACCCTGAACTCTAATGACTAAACTAACGTTAAAACGATTGTCTGGTAATACCATTGCGCTTATATTATATGTAAAGTCTTTATTCTCGTAGCACTAGTTACTGTGAACAGCTATTGACAGGTGCTTTGTGAAGGTAATATGGCCTTCCCTACTTTATTCAGTTAAACACTGACGTATGTACATCAGCTGTTACTAGTATAGAGTTTTTAAGTGTATGTCATGTGAGCAAATGAACTTTAAACAGTTTTCCTTGTGAGTTATCTTTTACAGCAACTTACCTTTTACAATGAAACTCCATCATAATTTCAATACATACATTTGTTTAAAGTTAAAATATATGCAGGCGTGTCAGACACTTTTTGGAACGTAGAAAGCCGTCTATAATTATTATACGTTAGATTTTTGAAAATTAAAAAGCTATCTGAAATCTACAGGGCGTTAATTACAGGCCCAATGAACCTCAACAATTAGTTTCGTCTTCACTAAGAGGTTATTTGGAGGTTATGTTTAAATCCATTATCAAATCCAATTCATACACATTTAAATATATTGTATATGCGAATAAATTAAATGTCCGTGTATAATTTTATACAAAGATGTTTGCAACTGTACAACTCGTAGGTTATGCTTATTTCTGAAATATATTATTAAATTATAATATCATTACTGAAGTTTTTGCATCAGTTGATGAACATATTTTATTTGATGTCTCTACATTGAGGTTAATATGGAAATAATAAATGATATAGGTAAATAAAAGCGGTTGACTAGCAAATCAGGTAGAACTATTTATTTATACAGGCAACGATTCAACAAATGGTACGTTATCGTCTAACAGGCCTTATTCCTCCTGCACTCTATTAAAAAATAACGCCGTCACATAGGCCTAAGCTTAGTATATTTATGAAATCCGCTCATATACGCTTTCATTGACTTGCAGCACCTTTGTCCATGTATACTAGCGATAAACCCCTGAATAAATAAGTAGTTGTATATGAATCGCAAGTCAATCGCTTTTATTTAACAATAATCTATGTGAGTCTAAACATGTTTAACAAAATGATACAGTTTCAATCTATTTTTTCAAGAGAAAATATCTTTAGGCACCTCTAATACTATTTAGGAACCTAGACCAATTTATGATGAGGTTTAAACTAACAAAAGTTTGTTAAATAAAAACACGGTTGATCCGTGAATCAAAGATATCTGATTTATTGAAAATTTGGCAACATTTCGACGACTAAATTGTTGTTTTCATTCAGGTGTGATCTCCTCCTTTGTACTATTTTCAAACCTACTAGAAAAACTAGACAACTTCCCTTCTACATTTGTAATTAATTCAAACATAGAACGTCTATCTATTCCAATAATACAAAGGAGGAGATCTGGCCTGAATGAGGACGTCAATTCAGTCATCTAAACGGTGCCAAATTCCTAATAAATCACATTTCTTTGACTCACTCATCAACCGTGTTTTTATTAAAAAAAAACAGTTAATTAGTTAAAACAAATTCTTCTTAACCGGTAAATTTTTGAATTCGGTATAAGTGCAACTGAATTTGTATTCAAGTGTTCGTGGCTGTTGCCCAGTTACTTGACTGAGGGTTTTTCCGTTTTGCATTCCAAAACTGAGTTAAATCTATATTTGAAATCCCGAAAAACACATCTTTAAACGTTATGAAGCGTAAAAAGCTTAGCGATGATAAAGTTAAGCGTAGTAGGCCCTATATAGTCAGTCTATTGTTGTCGAGACAATACTTAAAATATCGTTACGACAGGACAATACAATGAACAAGTTTTATTGACTGTATTGTTTGACAATTCTTTTGTTATTTCACAATGCTTTCACTTTTGTTTTAATCATAGTAAAGCTGAGTGGCTTTGGACTAGTCGAATCTCGCCTAGATAAACGTGTAAATAAGGCGTATTCTGGATACTCGTTTAAGGACCGTCTTGTACAAAGTATGCTTGAACTTTTCCTGTTTCTTGCTATGACTCTGGCGCCGAACCACAAGGCCCATGGTTCCGCAAGAGAGACGTCGGGAAAGCTTCGCTTGATGGAACACATGACGCAATATAACGAGATACACAACTTTCCCAAAGTGATAGGGGGAGAGCACGTAGAAGACAATGCTGTGTTCCCCTATATGGCGTTTCTCCTTGTGCCACTAAGTATAGGCTATTTAACTCCATAAGACTGGTAAGGGGTTACAGGACATAAACGTTTTAAGGCAAAACAAAACAGCTCTATTTTTTGGTAACGTTTTCTAAAAAGTTGAACAATTATCATTTTTTTACATTTTATTTGGACTTGTTTGCTTACTAGATTATTTTAATGTTTATAAATGTGTAAATATGTTGCCAGATTACCATTTGTAAACTTTTTGTAATATTTATAAAATTTATTTATTTTTATTAAAGTTTTTATACATTTCCCACAGCACATAGCATACAAGCAGTTAAAAATCAAGCAAAACAAGTACCATAATCTTTAGCTTTAATTTATTATTATACAATATCAAGAATACAGAGGCACAATATATTACAATAATTTATTACAACAAACATGTAGACCAAAACTCCAGTACTACAGACAGTCAAAATAACTATAATGACAAGTTACTAAAGGTAAAACTCTCTAGTACATTTCGATGACCATATTATCATCATCAGAGGGCCTTGTTACGAAATTGCAATCAAGACTACAATAATTTACAAACCAAACTGATCTTGGGCAGATGGACTACTTGTTTTTGCCAATATTTTTTTATTGTAATTCATTCATCATTGAAAAAATATTTTACATAAGTATGTCATATTTATTTCATTGTTATTTAAATATCTAACTAGTCAAGTTTAAGACTTTTTTAAAATTATTTTTACATATAGGATATATTTTGTTCAAAAACTTTTTTTAATTTTTATTTTATAGAAAGCTCATCTGAATAAAATAAATTTAAATTTAAACTTTTGGTTACCTTATATGGTTTATAACAATTTTATATTTTAACCTGTTACGTATTTCTTAGATCTGTATTGTAAATTAACAATTATATATATTTATAAATAAATTTAGGAAATTTTCTGAGTTAGGGGAAAAATTTCTAAAGGATTTCCCCTTAGAATCACTTTTGATCTCTTCGGGTGACTCTTGAATTCTCATTTTCTGCTTTAGACAACGATTTATTCGACCTTGTTCGAGTAGATACTTAGCTTACGCTCGACGTTTTCTTGTTTCCACCGCATGAAAAGGGACATGTAACACAATTTCACAGCTGCACCTTGTGTACTTAACTTTCCATCATAGAAAATAAAACAAGAACAAACCAGCGCTTGCAAAAACAACCATTGAGTCAAATCGACAAAACCAAAAATAGAGCAAACCAAAGCGACAACAGAAGCGGCCCTCAACTGGTAGTGAGCTGCGCTATCTACGATGCGCGACAGACACGGTGAAGTTCCGTCCACCGCAATACTATACCGGTCACTTTTTGGTAACCTTCGTATACTGACGTCTGCTATATTCGCTCAGCAGTTCAATTATTTAAATCCTTACGACAAGAAATCACTTGTTACCTAACAATTAATTCCCACTTAATTTCTCAACCCGTTAATTTCAAACCCCGAATCTATAAACTACTTATGACCCTAGGTAGAACCCGATCGAACGTTTTCATCGACAAATTGTATCTCCCAAATTATTCCTTCTTCGTTTGACCTCTCTTCCATATCCACATCCCTAATTTCTTTTTTAACCAATGTTTTTTTAAAAATTAGTCACACAACTGTTTAAGGTATTTCAAGTTAAGAAAACGATTCCGTGACTTAAGAAAGCTTCCTTGAAATAAATGTAACTTTTTTACAGATGATTGCACTCCATCTGCTAAAGGTGTCTTCTGCGATTGCTTGCTAGTAATTAATTCTTACAATAATTTATAATATTGTTATCTAGAGTATCATAATTACCCGCTATTCTCAGCATTATCACACTACTCGTTGACGCGTTTCGGAGGACCTCCATCAGTCAGAAGGTTTTACGAACTGTTCTTCCCCTGCATAGGAATCGTCTTTAATCTTATCTAACTACATCTCTCTTTAGATAAAACACGATTCCCTTGCAGGGCAGAACAGTTCTTTAAACGTTCTGAATGATAGAGGTTCCGAAACGCGTAAACGAGTAGTGTGGCAATGCTAAGAATGGAAGGTAATTATGATACTATAAATAAGAATATAAAACCCAGCAGAAAAGTAGAAAATTATCAATAGTATTTGTAATATAAGCAGGAAGGGGAATCGGCTTTTGCCCAAACATTTACCACCTTTTTGAAGTCGACAATTTGTAATTCTATTTGTAGAAAGTGGCTGACGTAATGTTGGAATGAAATCTGTTTTCCCAAAAGGTCAAGGTTATCCGAAGGGTTTTCATTATGTGTTTGCTTCAATTTTAGAGTGGTGGAGGGAGACCGCTGACTCAGTGTTTGTCGAACCACGTTAACGTCCACTGCAATAGAGCGTGTGGCTTGTGGCTTGTTGGATACTGTTGCCACGTTTACATCCGGCCTTGAGAGGTATGGTCGAACGTCGCTTACTCGAAACTTCATTTAATTCAATATCAGAGTCTTGTAAGTATTTAACCACTTTAAGGTTACCCTAGTTATTTATATTAGGCTATGCATTTAATACATTTTTCATGTAATTCACTCCTTTTCACAATTATCTACTATGTTAATAGATGGTTTCTATCAGTTATTCAAGAATGAATTATTTGGTATATCATGTCAACTTAAAACAAACGATTAAATGGAAAAAATAATTTAGAATATTTTAGAACTTAATTTAGGTATTTAAGAGAGGTTTATTTCCCTTGGGCTATTTAATTTTTATTTAATTTTGACTTGAAATTAATATATTTTGAAATAAAGGTTTATTAAAAAAACAAAATAGATTGTTTATACAACCTTGTACTGCAAAAAGGGGAAGTATCTTCCAAAAATGGTTGTTTCGTGGGCATTGTGCATTTCTTTCTTGAAAATTCTTCCTTGTACAACGCGTCCTTGTACAAGAACCAAACTCTGTACATCACACTTCCGTCTTGGATTTTCCACCAATGGGAACTCTTGTTGTCATGGTAACCGTCTTGTTTATTTATAATCTTCAAACCATTCTACTTGTATTTGCTTAACTTATTGTTTCTCGCTTTTAATGAAATTCTTTTCTTTAATGCAATGTCTAAATTTCATTTTTTAACTTTCATTTTAATAATTTATTTGTCTATATTATCTCCAGTTTATATAATTCACTGTTCTTTCCACATATACCATTACGAAGGCAGCGCTGTTTACTCAGGTAGCAAGATCTTATAAACAATCTCCCCCTGGGTTTTCTAACTAATTGAAATATAATTTTATTCCTAACCTATATTGGCACTAATTTTATTCCTGAGCACTAATTGGCAACACTGAGCAAACAGTGTTACCTAGTTCAAGCGTCGGGCTGTTAATCCTTCTCCTATCCAAGAATTGTCCTCGCTGTTAATAACATTCGTCATAAGTTTTGGTAATTTTTGAAGAATTTTAAGTGTTGTGTGATATTTAGTACTGCATAAATTTGAAAAGTTATATATATATATAACTATATAACTATATATATATATATATATATATAGTTATATGTAAGTTATAATTTTAAGTGCTATGAACTGTTAAGTTCTGGACGTATATTTAAAAAAATTACTGAAATAGTCGATTTTGACTATAACGTTGCCGGGCAAATAGTGCTTGAATTTTATGATAAAGGCGAGTTCTGAATTCTGAAAACTTGAGGTATTTTTTAAAATGATAAATTAGGTACAATAATAGTGCAACTTCAGTACAGAGGCTTATTTACCATTGTTTATACTTAATTAATATGTAAAATTAATCTTTCCGATTGCCCACTACAACTGACATTATTTAAAAGTAACAACTATATAAAGCATTCAATATATAATTTCCTTGTAAATAAGATTTGTAGTATAGTACAAAGTACGGGCCTTTCTGGCCCTTCCACGAGCAGTGTGGCAACGAAGCAGTTTTAGCCATCCGCCTGTTTTCGTGCAGTGGGCTATAGATGCGAGAGAGGGGCTTGCCTTTCACCTCCTCTGGTCGGCGAGCTTCTCCCTACGCATCTTCAAACGTCTGCTAGGTATCAGAGGTCTTACCTTGTGTATTACTTATAATACATAAATTACTATGAACTTTAGTCATTGAAATCTCGCTCTTGCCTTGACATGCTTCATTGCCAATAAATCAATATCGAGGGAGAGTCTCTTACATCTTAGAGTGCTGTTCTCTAAAGTCTGTTTACAATAAAACATATTTCACTTAAACCTTTAGTATGTAAAAAACATAACGTTCATTTTTGAAGAAGGGTCATTTCCAACCGGCAGAACACATGTATCCTATTAGGATACCATCCTAAGATGCTATCCTATTACGCGGTTTTTGTTTTTTGTTTTTCAAGTAGGACTTCAAACAAACAATATTTTTTACTGTCGTTATATGTATTTCCCATTAACAAATACGATTGAAAGAAATTTTAATTGTAATGATATGTGAATTAATTTTTACAAACCTTACTATAATTTTTTTACAGAGGAAATCGTTTTGTTCTTCCTCTATAGTGAGCAAGAGGTATGTGATGACTTCAGCACATTGCATTAGGATTCGCAACTGTTCCGAAGTGCACGTTACTAGGTACAGTACGAGAGTAAGTCCTGTCGATGACCAGAATTGCATCGTTACTCGACGGGATGAAAAGGATTTTAGGATCTACGCTGGAAGTACAGTCCCGAAACTTGCTCCCTCGTTATCTTCAGTAAGATGAATTTATATCCATCCAAAGTACAAGGCATATAACGGTTATCGAAGGTAAGTTGAGCGTTTGCATTGGAGTGTACATTTTGTAATTTGTTGTTACGTTTAGATATTGCATAACGACAATTTTTACCAAGAGATGTGAGGCCAGGGGCACAACTCCAGAGACTGGGGAAACTAGGCAGCAAACTCCCCTAGGCCCTGTAAGAAGTAGAACAGGGTAATCCCAGGAGCCGGGTAGGTTCGACAGAAGAGGAGGTCGTAACAAAATCCTAGGACTGGAGAGAGCAGGGGCACAATCCTAGAGGCTTGGGATGGCAAGAGAAAATCCCAGAGGTTGGCGAGAGAGGTTATAATCCCATAGTCGTAGAAGGGCAAGGAGACAATTCCAAACGGCGTAGAGGTTCGACAAGAGTAGTAAGTAGGCTGTGGAAAAATCCCAGAGGATGGTGACGACATGGGCATTATCTAAGGGGCTAATTATGGGTCTGCTATAGGTAAGACAAAACACCAAGGGCTTTGAAACTACGGGGCACGAGTTATGGTGATGATAGTTTAGTGGGCCAGAACCAAAAGTGAGTAGACGTTAGGTAAGAAGAGAAAACCAGTGGGGGAAAGTAATAAGAAAGCGTTTCAATGCAAGATATCATTTGATCTCGAATATCATAGCTTTTCTCTTCAAATTACGATATTCACTCAATAAACCGTCATCAATTGTATTTTATGTGATTTAATTATTGACTAAATAATAGTAATGGTATAAATAATCCTTGCACCTATAAAGCTTTGCATCACTGTTTTCTTCTATTCACTTATCGCTTACACTTTAATGTACTTAAATAAGAATGTTACTCTGTATATAAGTGAGTCGACTTTTGAGAATAATTAATTACGTGTTCTCATTTTCAAGCTTATCTTGAGACTCATATATATATATATATATATATATATATATATATATATATATATATATATATATAATCACAGAATATTGAGGAAAATAAATTTAATTTATTTAGAGAAGAATGTAAGGAGAAGATAAATTTAATCTTTCATACTTTCTTAAATCGAAAGTGTATCTCATAACTTTACGGAGTCTTGTGTGACTGATAAGTAAACTTATTGAGTTAATACTCGTGCTTTATAGATTATCTTGTTCTACCTAAAGTGTGCGTTTTCATTCTATTCTATTCTTTGTGTCCTTCCAGGTGTTTCTCCCAATTCGACATCGTACTTCTGGAACTGACTCGGCCGCTGATATTCAGCAATACACTGTCCAGTATTGAACTTCCCCAGCCACAAGATAAGTCAACAGACTGCTTCATCGTTGGAAGGGGGGGACCAGTATTACGACGATAATTCGACGTATATAAGCAGAAGCCTACGGTTTGCCGAAGTGAAGATCGTCCCTTTCAATCATTGCGCAATCAGGGCGTGCTACGGTAGTACGTTGTGCGCAAGCAACCGCTCCCCATTCAGAGGAACCTGCCGAGAAGACAGCGGGGGCCCTTTGGTCTGCAATAACAAGCTGGTCGGCATCGCATCCATGGTCCCCCATAGATGCGGCAAGTGGCCGAACGTGTTCATTAAAGTGGAGTCAGCTCTAAAGTGGGTACATTTCGTAATGTCACAGGAAAACGGGCCCTTTAGTGAAAATAATCCAAGTGATCATGAACAGTTACATAATGTGCGCTGCAGGTATAAACAGTAAAGTAAATAATCAATAAATAATTAGATTTCCGCTGTTTAATACGAACACTTCTACGTAAAATTGTACTTAACCTATGAAACAAGACTAATGTGGTTTAACTCAAGTTCACGTTAGTAGTGCTGAATAATAACTTTTAGACACTCTTCCAGCAACCAGGTGAACTCCGCCAGTTGAAATTAGTACCAACGGTCCAATCTCTATGACATTGTGGTAGTATACTACCGATTAGGTCGATATGAGCTATTATAGCAGAACTATTAATTCTTGATTGAATTTAAAGTAACATACTTTTACGAAATAGTGCTTTCAAACGTAATGTATTTTAAAAGACAAATTACGTCTATATTAAAAAAAAAAACACTAGAAACTCTGAATTAGACATTAGAAATTTTTAAAAAGAAGAAATAATAATGTTTCATCCCGTTATCATTTTTAATTGTAAATTTTCACAGTTTGTAAATAATATAACTAATATTACTTTTTCCTGTTTTTAGCCAAAATTTAAAAAATATCTTAGGTAACAACAAATCTGTGACCTGTGTATTTTCATTTACTACTCAGGGTTACACTAATTTCTGTCCCACGTTAGAAATTTCTAGTGTGTTTATAATGGCAAATACATTTGGGTAAACTTGATTAATAATTCAATAATACATGCATTGTTGAAACAGATTGAGGACGTGGACAGTTGTAGAGCTTTTCTGAACACATTATATTCCTAGAATATGGGTGGAGTAAAAAAGTCATTATTATCGTATTACTTTAGGGTAAATATGCTTTTAGGAAACAATGTTTACTGCAAATATAAGTTATTGTTTTATTACTTCGTTAATTATTCTTTGACAAACACCATCCAGACATTGCGTCCTAACAAATGTATCCAGAACAGCAATCAGGGTACTCGCATGGTATAGTTGTATCCATAGTAACAGAAATCCTTGCCTTGGGTTAAAGAGCACTTGGAACAATACAATTTAGCTTCATTAAAATGTTATTTAAATAGTAGAAACCTAACACACGCATATACTGCGTTCAATATTCATTGGACACCCGAGATTAAAACGACTATAGATTTTCTGACAGTTTTACATTTAAAGAGATTATATTTTTGTCAATGTAAAATTAAAATCTTATTCCAAAATATGGTTTAAAAATTATATTCATGAAACAGAGTTTCTGAAGATTTGTATTCTATATTAGATTTTATGTTAAACGATGGTTTAACCTCTATAGTACGTTTTCAGTTCTTGTAGTAATTACAATAATGGTCAAATCTTATTTCGGTTTAATGTAATATAATATAATACTGTATTATATATGTAAATATATATATATGTAAATAACACACACACACACACACACGCATATATATATATATATATATATATATATATATATATATATATATATATATATTAAAACAACACAGGTTATTCAAATACAAAAATATTTATTATTTTGTAATGGATATAAAATAATAAATATTCTTGTATTTGAATAACCTATGTTGTTTTAAATTATTAAACAAGAAAACGTATTTTATATTTAAATAAAATTAACCTTAAAGGGTTATATAAAAAGTGTTGTGCAATCAATGTAAGTGTTATAATTGTAGGTCAGATTTGAGACTTGATTATTAATTCAAAAAAATTTTGATAACATATTTAATATTCAACATACTGATTAATCGATCAAATATCTAGAATTGTGTGTATTATTACATATAACTGAAAAAGATATTATAAACAACTCAAGATATATAATTTTAATCATTTGGATATAAAATAATAAATATACTTGTATTTGAATAACCTATGTTGTTTTAAATTATTAAACAAGAAAACGTATTATATATATATATATATATATATATATATATATATATATTTGTTTGTGTGCGTGTGTGTGCGCGCGGTGGATCGAAGTGGATTAAACCGGTGGATCGAAGTGCATCCACCCTAAAAGAGGTAACATCAGACAGACGACTAAGCACAAATATATTGGTTTTTAGTTTTAATGTTATCAGATAATAAGAGTAATATCACAAAAAAGAATAGGAAAGCATTGGATCGAAGTGCATCCACCCTAAAAGTGGTAACATCAGACAGGCGACTAAGAACAAATATATTGGTTTTTAGTTTTAATGCTATCATATAATAAGACTAATATCACAAAAAAGAATAGGAAAGCATTGGATCGAAGTGCATCAAAACTAAAAGTGGTAACATCAGTCAGGCGACTAAGAACAAATATATTGGTTTTTAGTTTTAATGCTATTAGATAATAAGACTAATATCACAAAAAAGAATAGGAAAGCATTGGATCGAAGTGCATCAACCCTAAAAGTGGTAACATCAGTCAGGCGACTAAGAACAAATATATTGGTTTTTAGTTTTAATGCTATCAGATAATAAGACTAATATCACAAAAAGAATAGGAAAGCATTGGATCGAAGTGCATCAACCCTAAAAGTGGTAACATCAGTCAAGCGACTAAGAACAAATATATTGGTTTTTAGTTTTAATGCTATCTGATAATAAGACTAATATCACAAAAAAAGAATAGGAAAGCATTGCATCGAAGTGCATCAACCCTAAAAGTGGTAACATCTGTTAGGCGACTAAGAACAAATATATTGGTTTTTAGTTTTAATGCTATCATATAATAAGACTAATATCACAAAAAAGAATAGGAAAGCATTGGATCGAAGTGCATCAAAACTAAAAGTGGTAACATCAGTCAGGCGACTAAGAACAAATATATTGGTTTTTAGTTTTAATGCTATTAGATAATAAGACTAATATCACAAAAAAGAATAGGAAAGCATTGGATCGAAGTGCATCAACCCTAAAAGTGGTAACATCAGTCAGGCGACTAAGAACAAATATATTGGTTTTTAGTTTTAATGCTATCAGATAATAAGACTAATATCACAAAAAGAATAGGAAAGCATTGGATCGAAGTGCATCAACCCTAAAATTGGTAACATCAGTCAAGCGACTAAGAACAAATATATTGGTTTTTAGTTTTAATGCTATCTGTTAATAAGACTAATATCACAAAAAAAGAATAGGAAAGCATTGCATCGAAGTGCATCAACCCTAAAAGTGGTAACATCTGTTAGGCGACTAAGAACAAATATATTGGTTTTTAGTTTTAATGCTATCAGATAATAAGACTAATATCACAAAAAAGAATAGGAAAGCATTGGATCGAGGGGCATCAACCCTAAAAGTGGTAACATCAGTCAGGAGACTAAGAACAAATATATTGATTATTAGTTTTAATGCTATCAGATAATAAGACTAATATCACAAAAAAGAATAGGAAAGCATTGGATCGAAGTGCATCAACCCTAAAAGTGGTAACATCAGACAGGCGACTAAGGACAAATATATTGGTTTTTAGTTTTAATGCTATCAGATAATAAGACTAATATCACAAAAAGAATAGGAAGGCATTGGATCGAAGTGCTTCCACCCTAAAAGTGGTAACATCAGACAGGCGACTAAGAACAAATATATTGGTTTTTAGTTTTAATCCTATCAGATAATAGAACTAATATCACAAAAAGAAGAGGAAAGCATTGGATCGAAGTGCATCCACCCTAAAAGTGGTAACATTAGACAGGCGAATAAGAACAAATATATTGGTTTTTAGTTTTAATGCTATCAGATAATAAGACTTATATCACACAAAAGAATAGGAAAGCATTGGATCGAAGTGCATCAACCCTAAAACTGGTAACATCAGACAGGCGACTAAGAACAAATATATTGGTTTTAGTTTTATTGCTAACAGATAATAAGACTAATATCACAACAAAGAATAGGAAAGGCATTGGATCGAAGTGCATCAACCCTAAAAGTGGTAACATCAGTCAAGCGACTAAGAACAAATATATTGGTTTTTAGTTTTATTGCTATCAGATAATAAGACTAATATCACAAAAAAGAATAGGAAAGCATTGGATCGAAGTGCATCAACCCTAAAAGTGGTAACATCAGTCAGGAGACTAAGAACAAATATATTGAATATTAGTTTTAATGCTATCAGATAATAAGACTAATATCACAAAAAAGAATAGGAAAGCATTGGATCGAAGTGCATCAACCCTAAAAGTGGTAACATCAGTCAAGGGACTAAGAACAAATATATTGGTATTTAGTTTTAATGCTATCTGATAATAAGACTAATATCACAAAAAAAGAATAGGAAAGCTTTGGATCGAAGTGCATCAACCCTAAAAGTGGTAACATCAGTCAGGCGACTAAGAACAAATATATTGGTTTTTAGTTTTAATGCTATCAGATAATAAGACTAATATCACAAAAAAGAATAGGAAAGCATTGGATCGAAGTGCATCAACCCTAAAAGTGGTAACATCAGACATTCGACTAGGAACAAATATATTGGTTTTTAGTTTTAACGCTATCAGATAATAAGACTAATATCACAAAAAGAATAGGAAAGCATTGGATCGAAGTGCATCAACCCTAAAAGTGGTAACATCAGTCAAGCGACTAAGAACAAATATATTGGTTTTTAGTTTTAATGCTATCGGATAATAAGACTAATATCACAAAAAAAGAATAGGAAAGCTTTGGATCGAAGTGAATCAACCCTAAAAGTGGTAACATCAGTCAGGCGACTAAGAACAAATATATTGGTTTTTAGTTTCACTGCTATCAGATAATAAGACTAATATCACAAAAAAGAATAGGAAAGCATTGGATCGAAGTGCATCAACCCTAAAAGTGGTAACATCAGACAGGCGACTAAGAACAAATATATTGGTTTTTAGTTTTAATCCTATCAGATAATAGAACTAATATCACAAAAAGAAGAGGAAAGCATTGGATCGAAGTGCATCCACCCTAAAAGTGGTAACATTAGACAGGCGAATAAGAACAAATATATTGGTTTTTAGTTTTAATGCTATCAGATAATAAGACTTATATTACAAAAAAGAATAGGAAAGCATTGGATCGAAGTGCATCAACCCTAAAACTGGTAACATCAGACAGGCGACTAAGAACAAATATATTGGTTTTTAGTTTTATTGCTAACAGATAGTAAGACTATTATCACAACAAAGAATAGGAAAGGCATTGGATCGAAGTGCATCAACCCTAAAAGTGGTAACATCAGTCAAGCGACTAAGAACAAATATATTGGTTTTTAGTTTTAATGCTATCAGATAATAAGACTAATATCACAAAAAAGAATAGGAAAGCATTGGATCGAAGTGCATCAACCCTAAAAGTGGTAACATCAGTCAGGAGACTAAGAACAAATATATAGAATATTAGTTTAAATGCTATCAGATAATAAGACTTATATCACAAAAAAGAATACGAAACCATTGGATCGAAGTGCATCAACCCTAAAAGTGGTAACATCAGACAGGCGACCAAGAACAAATATATTGGTTTTTAGTTTTATTGCTAACAGATAATAAGACTAAAATCACAACAAAGAATAGGAAAGGCATTGGATCGAAGTGCATCAACCCTAAAAGTGGTAACATCAGTCAAGCGACTAAGAACAAATATATTGGTTTTTAGTTTTAATGCTATCAGATAATAAGACTAATATCACAAAAAAGAATAGGAAAACATTGGATCGAAGTGCATCAACCCTAAAAGTGGTAACATCAGACAGGCGACTAAGAACAAATATATTGGTTTTTAGTTTTAATGCTATCAGATAATAAGACTAATATCACAAAAAGAATAGGAAAGCATTGGATCGAAGTGCATTAACCCTAAAAGTGGTAACATCAGACAGGCGACTAAGAACAAATATATTGGTTTTTAGTTTTAATGCTATAGATAATAAGACTTATATCACAAAAAAGAATAGGAAAGCATTGGATCGAAGTGCATCAACCCTAAAAGTGGTAACATCAGTCAAGCGACTAAGTACAAATATATTGGTTTTTAGTTTTAATGCTATCAGATAATAAGACTAATATCACAGAAAAGAATAGGAAAGCATTGGATCGAAGTGCATCAACCCTAAAAGTGGTAACATCAGACAGGCGACTAAGAACAAATATATTGGTTTTTAGTTTTAATGCTATCAGATAATAAGACTAATATCACAAAAAGAAGAGGAAAGCATTGGATCGAAGTGCATCCACCCTAAAAGTGGTAACATTAGACAGGCGAATAAGAAAAAATTTATTGGTTTTTAGTTTTAATGCTATCAGATAATAAGACTAATATCACAACAAAGAAAAGGAATGGCATTGGATCGAAGTGCATCAACCCTAAAAGTGGTAACATCAGTCAAGCGACTAAGAACAAATATATTGGTTTTTAGTTTTAATGCTATCAGATATTAAGACTAATATCACAAAAAAGAATAGGAAAGCATTGGATCGAAGTGCATCAACCCTAAAAGTGGTAACATCAGACAGGCGACTAAGAGCAAATATATTGGTTTTTGGTTTTAACGCTATCAGATAATAAGACTAATATCACAAAAAGAATAGGAAAGCATTGGATCGAAGTGCATCAACCCTAAAAGTGGTAACATCAGTCAAGGGACTAAGAACAAATATATTGGTATTTAGTTTTAATGCTATCTGATAATAAGACTAATATCACAAAAAAAGAATAGGAAAGCTTTGGATCGAAGTGCATCAACCCTAAAAGTGGTAACATCAGTCAGGCGACTAAGAACAAATATATTGGTTTTTAGTTTTAATGCTATCAGATAATAAGACTAATATCACAAAAAAGAATAGGAAAGCATTGGATCGAAGTGCATCAACCCTAAAAGTGGTAACATCAGACATTCGACTAGGAACAAATATATTGGTTTTTAGTTTTAACGCTATCAGATAATAAGACTAATATCACAAAAAGAATAGGAAAGCATTGGATCGAAGTGCATCAACCCTAAAAGTGGTAACATCAGTCAAGCGACTAAGAACAAATATATTAGTTTTTAGTTTTAATGCTATCGGATAATAAGACTAATATCACAAAAAAAGAATAGGAAAGCTTTGGATCGAAGTGAATCAACCCTAAAAGTGGTAACATCAGTCAGGCGACTAAGAACAAATATATTGGTTTTTAGTTTCACTGCTATCAGATAATAAGACTAATATCACAAAAAAGAATAGGAAAGCATTGGATCGAAGTGCATCAACCCTAAAAGTGGTAACATCAGACAGGCGACTAAGAACAAATATATTGGTTTTTAGTTTTAATCCTATCAGATAATAGAACTAATATCACAAAAAGAAGAGGAAAGCATTGGATCGAAGTGCATCCACCCTAAAAGTGGTAACATTAGACAGGCGAATAAGAACAAATATATTGGTTTTTAGTTTTAATGCTATCAGATAATAAGACTTATATCACAAAAAGGAATAGGAAAGCATTGGATCGAAGTGCATCAACCCTAAAAGTGGTAACATCAGACAGGCGACTAAGAACAAATATATTGGTTTTTAGTTTTAATACTATCAGATAATAAGACTAATATCACAAAAAGAATAGGAAAACATTGGATCGAAGTGCATCCACCCTAAAAGTGGTAACATCAGTCAGGCGACTAAGAACAAATATATTGGTTTTTAGTTTTAATGCTATCAGATAATAAGACTAATATCACAAAAAGAAGAGGAAAGCATTAGATCGAAGTACATCCACCCTAAAAGTGGTAACATTAGACAGGCGAATAAGAACAAATATATTGGTTTTTAGTTTTAATCCTATCAGATAATAAGACTAATATCACAAAAAAGAATAGGAAAGCATTGGATCGAAGTGCATCAACCCTAAAAGTGGTAACATCAGACAGGCGACTAAGAACAAATATATTGGTTTTTAGTTTTATTGCTAACAGATAATAAGACTAATATCACAAAAAGAATAGGAAAGCATTGGATCGAAGTGCATCAACCCTAAAAGTGGTAACATCAGTCAAGCGACTAAGAACAAATATATTGGTTTTTAGTTTTAATGCTATCTGATAATAAGACTAATATCACAAAAAAAGAATAGGAAAGCTTTGGATCGAAGTGCATCAACCCTAAAAGTGGTAACATCAGTCAGGCGACTAAGAACAAATATATTGGTTTTTAGTTTCACTGCTATCAGATAATAAGACTAATATCACAAAAAAGAATAGGAAAGCATTGGATCGAAGTGCATCAACCCTAAAAGTGGTAACATCAGACAGGCAACTAAGGACAAATATATTGGTTTTTAGTTTTAATGCTATCAGATAATAAGACTAATATCACAAACAGAATAGGAAGGCATTGGATCGAAGTGCTTCCACCCTAAAAGTGGTAACATCAGACAGGCGACTAAGAACAAATATATTTGTTTTTAGTTTCAATCCTATCAGATAATAAACTAATATCACAAAAAGAAGAGGAAAGCATTGGATCGAAGTGCATCCACCCTAAAAGTGGTAACATTAGACAGGCGAATAAGAACAAATATATTGGTTTTTAGTTTTAATGCTATCAGATAATAAGACTTATATCACAAAAAAGAATAGGAAAGCATTGGATCGAAGTGCATCAACCCTAAAAGTGGTAACATCAGACAGGCGACCAAGAACAAATAAATTGGTTTTTAGATTTATTGCTAACAGATAATAAGACTAATATCACAACAAAGAATAGGAAAGGCATTGGATCGAAGTGCATCAACCCTAAAAGTGGTAACATCAGTCAAGCGACTAAGAACAAATATATTGGTTTTTAGTTTTAATGCTATCAGATTAAAAGACTAATATCACAAAAAAGAATAGGAAAACATTGGATCGAAGTGCATCAACCCTAAAAGTGGTAACATCAGACAGGCGACTAAGAACAAATATATTGGTTTTTAGTTTTAATGCTATCAGATAATAAGACTAATATCACAAAAAGAAGAGGAAAGCATTGGATCGAAGTGCATCCACCCTAAAAGTGGTAACATTAGACAGGCGAATAAGAACAAATATATTGGTTTTTAGTTTTAATCCTATCAGATAATAAGACTAACATCACAAAAAAGATTATGAAAGCTTTGGATCGAAGTGCATCAACCCTAAAAGTGGTAACATCAGTCAAGCGACTGAGAACAAATATATTGGTTTTTAGTTTTAATGCTATAGATAATAAGACTTATATCACAAAAAAGAATAGGAAAGCATTGGATCGAAGTGTATCAACCCTAAAAGTGGTAACATCAGTCAAGCGACTAAGTACAAATATATTGGTTTTTAGTTTTAATGCTATCAGATAATAAGACTAATATCACAGAAAAGAATAGGAAAGCATTGGATTGAAGTGCATCAACCCTAAAAGTGGTAACATCAGACAGGCGACTAAGAACAAATATATTGGTTTTTAGTTTTAATGCTATCAGATAATAAGACTAATATCACAAAAAGAAGAGGAAAGCATTGGATCGAAGTGCCTCCACCCTAAAAGTGGTAACATTAGACAGGCGAATAAGAACAAATTTATTGGTTTTTAGTTTTAATGCTATCAGATAATAAGACTAATATCACAACAAAGAATAGGAAAGGCATTGGATCGAAGTGCATCAACCCTAAAAGTGGTAACATCAGTCAAGCGACTAAGAACAAATATATTGGTTTTTAGTTTTAATGCTATCAGATAATAAGACTAATATCACAAAAAAGAATAGGAGAGCATTGGATCGAAGAGCATCAACCCTAAAAGTGGTAACATCAGACAGGCGACTAGGAACAAATATATTGGTTTTTAGATTTAACGCTATCAGATAATAAGACTAATATCACAAAAAGAATAGGAAAGCATTGGATCGAAGTGCATCAACCCTAAAAGTGGTAACATCAGTCAAGCGACTAAGAACAAATATATTGGTTTTTAGTTTTAATGCTATCTGATAATAAGTCTAATATCACAAAAAAAGAATAGGAAAGCTTTGGATCGAAGTGCATCAACCCTAAAAGTGGTAACATCAGTCAGGCGACTAAGAACAAATATATTGGTTTTTAGTTTCACTGCTATCAGATAATAAGACTAATATCACAAAAAAGAATAGGAAAGCATTGGATCGAAGTGCATCAACCCTAAAAGTGGTAACATCAGACAGGCGACTAAGGACAAATATATTGGTTTTTAGTTTTAATGCTATCAGATAATAAGACTAATATCACAATAAGAATAGGAAGGCATTGGATCGAAGTGCTTCCACCCTAAAAGTGGTAACATCAGACAGGCGACTAAGAAAAAATATATTGGTTTTTAGTTTTAATCCTATCAGATAATAGAACTAATATCACAAAAAGAAGAGGAAAGCATTGGATCGAAGTGCATCCACCCTAAAAGTGGTAACATCAGTCAGGAGACTAAGAACAAATATATTGATTATTAGTTTTAATGCTATCAGATAATAAGACTAATATCACAAAAAAGATTAGGAAAGCATTGGATCGAAGTGCATCAACCCTAAAAGTGGTAACATCAGACAGGCGACTAAGGACAAATATATTGGTTTTTAGTTTTAATGCTATCAGATAATAAGACTAATATCACAAAAAGAATAGGAAGGCATTGGATCGAAGTGCTTCCACCCTAAAAGTGGTAACATCAGACAGGCGACTAAGAACAAATATATTGGTTTTTAGTTTCAATCCTATCAGATAATAAGACTAATATCACAAAAAGAAGAGGAAAGCATTGGATCGAAGTGCATCCACCCTAAAAGTGGTAACATTAGACAGGCGAATAAGAACAAATATATTGGTTTTTAGTTTTAATGCTATCAGATAATAAGACTTATATCACAAAAAAGAATAGGAAACCATTGGATCGAAGTGCTTCAACCCTAAAAGTGGTAACATCAGTCAGGCGACCAAGAACAAATATTTTGGTTTTTAGTTTTATTGCTAACAGATAATAAGACTAATATCACAACAAAGAATAGGAAAGGCATTGGATCGAAGTGCATCAACCCTAAAAGTTGTAACATCAGTCAAGCGACTAAGAACAAATATATTGGTTTTTAGTTTTAATGCTATCAGATAATAAGACTAATATCACAAAGAAGAATAGGAAAACATTGGATCGAAGTGCATCCACCCTAAAACTGGTAACATTAGACAGGCGAATAAGAACAAATATATTGGTTTTTAGTTTTAATCCTATCAGATAATAAGACTAATATCACAAAAAAGAATATGAAAGCTTTGGATCGAAGTGCATCAACCCTAAAAGAGGTAACATCAGTCAGGCGACTAAGAACAAATATATTGATTTTTAGTTTTAATGCTATCAGATAATAAGACTAATATTACAAAAAAGAATAGGAAAGCATTGGATCGAAGTGCATCAACCCTGAAAGTGGTAACATCAGTCAAGCGACTAAGAACAAATATATTGGTTTTTAGTTTTAATGCTATAGATAATAAGACTTATATCACAAAAAAAAATAGGAAAGCGTTGGATCGAAGTGCATCAACCCTAAAAGTGGTAACATCAGTCAAGCGACTAAGTACAAATATATTGGTTTTTAGTTTTAATGCTATCAGATAATAAGACTAATATCACAAAAAGAAGAGGAAAGCATTGGATCGAAGTGCATCCACCCTAAAAGTGGTAACATTAGACAGGCGAATAAGAACAAATTTATTGGTTTTTAGTTATAATGCTATCAGATAATAAGACTAATATCACAACAAAGAATGGGAAAGGCATTGGATCGAAGTGCATCAACCCTAAAAGTGGTAACATCAGTCAAGCGACTAAGAAAAAATATATTGGTTTTTAGTTTTAATGCTATCAGATAATAAGACTAATATCACAAAAGGAATAGGAAAGCATTGGATCGAAGTGCATTAACCCTAAAAGTGGTAACATCAGTCAAGCGACTAAGAACAAATATATTGGTTTTTAGTTTTAATGCTATTAGATAATAAGACTAATATCACAAAAAAGAATAGGAACGCATTGGATCGAAGTGCATCAACCCTAAAAGTGGTAACATCAGTCAAGCGACTAAGAACAAATATATTGGTTTTTAGTTTTAATGCTATCTGATAATAAGACTAATATCACAAAAAAAGAATAGGAAAGCATTGGATCGAAGTGCATCAACCCTAAAAGTGGTAACATCAGTCAGGCGACTAAGAACAAATATATTGGTTTTTAGTTTCACTGCTATCAGATAATAAGACTAATATCACAAAAAAGAATAGGAAAGCATTGGATCGAAGTGCATCAACCCTAAACGTGATAACATCAGACAGGCGACTAAGGACAAATATATTGGTTTTTAGTTTTAATGCTATCAGATAATAAGACTAATATCACAAAAAGAATAGGAAGGCATTGGATCGAAGTGCTTCCACCCTAAAAGTGGTAACATCAGACAGGCGACTAAGAACAAATATATTGGTTTTTAGTTTTAATCCTATCAGATAATAAGACTAATATCACAAAAAGAAGAGGAAAGCATTGGATCGAAGTGCATCCACCCTAAAATGGTAACATTAGACAGGCGAATAAGAACAAATATATTGGTTTTTAGTTTTAATGCTATCAGATAATAAGACTAATATCACAACAAAAAATAGGAAAGGCATTGGATCGAAGTGCATCAACCCTAAAAGTGGTAACATCAGACAGGCGACTAAGAACAAATATATTGGTTTTTAGTTTTAATGCTATCAGATAATAAGACTAATATCACAAAAAGAATAGGAAAGCATTGGATCGAAGTCCATCCACCCTAAAAGTGGTAACATCAGACAGGCGACTAAGAACAAATATATTGGTTTTTAGTTTTAATGCTATCAGATAATAAGACTCATATCACAAAAAGAAGAGGAAAGCATTGGATCGAAGTGCATCCACCCTAAAAGTGGTAACATTAGACAGGCGAATAAGAACAAATATATTGGTTTTTAGTTTTAATCCTATCAGATAATAAGACTAATATTACAAAAAAGAATAGGAAAGCATTGGATCGAAGTGCATCAACCCTAAAAGTGGTAACATCAGTCAGGCGACTAAGAACAAATATATTGGTTTTTAGTTTCACTGCTATCAGATAATAAGACTAATATCACAAAAAAGAATAGGAAAGCATTGGATCGAAGTGCATCAACCCTAAAAGTGGTAACATCAGACAGGCGACTAAGGACAAATATATTGGTTTTTAGTTTTAATGCTATCAGATAATAAGACTAATATCACAAACAGAATAGGAAGGCATTGGATCGAAGTGCTTCCACCCTAAAAGTGGTAACATCAGACAGGCGACTAAGAACAAATATATTTGTTTTTAGTTTCAATCCTATCAGATAATAAGACTAATATCACAAAAAGAAGAGGAAAGCATTGGATCGAAGTGCATCCACCCTAAAAGTGGTAACATTAGACAGGCGAATAAGAACAAATATATTGGTTTTTAGTTTTAATCCTATCAGATAATAAGACTAATATCACAAAAAAGATTATGAAAGCTTTGGATCGAAGTGCATCAACCCTAAAAGTGGTAACATCAGTCAGTTGACTAAGAACAAATATATTGGTTTTTAGTTTTAATGCTATCAGATAATAAGACTAATATTACAAAAAAGAATAGGAAAGCATTGGATCGAAGTGCATCAACCCTGAAAGTGGTAACATCAGTCAAGCGACTAAGAACATATATATTGGTTTTTAGTTTTAATGCTATAGATAATAAGAATTATATCACAAAAAAGAATAGGAAAGCATTGGATCGAAGTGCATCAACCCTAAAAGTGGTAACATCAGTCAAGCGACTAAGTACAAATATATTGGTTTTTAGTTTTAATGCTATCAGATAATAAGACTAATATCACAGAAAAGAATAGGAAAGCATTGGATCGAAGTGCATCAACCCTAAAAGTGGTAACATCAGACAGGCGACTAAGAACAAATATATTGGTTTTTAGTTTTAATGCTATCAGATAATAAGACTAATATCACAAAAAGAAGAGGAAAGCATTGGATCGAAGTGCATCCACCCTAAAAGTGGTAACATTAGACAGGCGAATAAGAACAAATTTATTGGTTTTTAGTTTTAATGCTATCAGATAATAAGACTAATATCACAACAAAGAATAGGAAAGGCATTGCATCGAAGTGCATGAACCCTAAAAGTGGTAACATCAGACAGGCGACTAAGAACAAATATATTGGTTTTTAGTTTTAATGCTATCAGATAATAAGACTAATATCACAAAAAGAATAGGAAAGCATTGGATCGAAGTACATCCACCCTAAAAGTGGTAAAATCAGACAGGCGACTAAGAACAAATATATTGGTTTTTAGTTTTAATGCTATCAGATAATAAGACTCATATCACAAAAAGAAGAGGAAAGCATTGGATCGAAGTGCATCAACCCTAAAAGTGGTAACATCAGACAGGCGACTAAGAACAAATATATTGGTTTTTAGTTTTAATCCTATCAGATAATAAGACTAATATTACAAAAAAGAATAGGAAAGCATTGGATCGAAGTGCATCAACCCTAAAAGTGGTAACATCAGTCAGGCGACTAAGAACAAATATATTGGTTTTTAGTTTCACTGCTATCAGATAATAAGACTAATATCACAAAAAAGAATAGGAAAGCATTGGATCGAAGTGCATCAACCCTAAAAGTGGTAACATCAGACAGGCGACTAAGGACAAATATATTGGTTTTTAGTTTTAATGCTATCAGATAATAAGACTAATATCACAAACAGAATAGGAAGGCATTGGATCGAAGTGCTTCCACCCTAAAAGTGGTAACATCAGACAGGCGACTAAGAACAAATATATTTGTTTTTAGTTTCAATCCTATCAGATAATAAGACTAATATCACAAAAAGAAGAGGAAAGCATTGGATCGAAGTGCATCCACCCTAAAAGTGGTAACATTAGACAGGCGAATAAGAACAAATATATTGGTTTTTAGTTTTAATCCTATCAGATAATAAGACTAATATCACAAAAAAGATTATGAAAGCTTTGGATCGAAGTGCATCAACCCTAAAAGTGGTAACATCAGTCAGTTGACTAAGAACAAATATATTGGTTTTTAGTTTTAATGCTATCAGATAATAAGACTAATATTACAAAAAAGAATAGGAAAGCATTGGATCGAAGTGCATCAACCCTGAAAGTGGTAACATCAGTCAAGCGACTAAGAACATATATATTGGTTTTTAGTTTTAATGCTATAGATAATAAGAATTATATCACAAAAAAGAATAGGAAAGCATTGGATCGAAGTGCATCAACCCTAAAAGTGGTAACATCAGTCAAGCGACTAAGTACAAATATATTGGTTTTTAGTTTTAATGCTATCAGATAATAAGACTAATATCACAGAAAAGAATAGGAAAGCATTGGATCGAAGTGCATCAACCCTAAAAGTGGTAACATCAGACAGGCGACTAAGAACAAATATATTGGTTTTTAGTTTTAATGCTATCAGATAATAAGACTAATATCACAAAAAGAAGAGGAAAGCATTGGATCGAAGTGCATCCACCCTAAAAGTGGTAACATTAGACAGGCGAATAAGAACAAATTTATTGGTTTTTAGTTTTAATGCTATCAGATAATAAGACTAATATCACAACAAAGAATAGGAAAGGCATTGCATCGAAGTGCATGAACCCTAAAAGTGGTAACATCAGTCAAGCGACTAAGAACAATTATATTGGTTTTTAGTTTTAATGCTATCAGATAATAAGACTAATATCACAAAAAAGAATAGGAAAGCATTGGATCGAAGTGCATCAACCCTAAAAGTGGTAACATCAGACAGGCGACTAAGAACAAATATATTGGTTTTTAGTTTTATTGCTAACAGATAATAAGAGTAATATCACAACAAAGAATAGGAAAGGCATTGGATCGAAGTGCATCAACCCTAAAAGTGGTAACATCAGTCAAGCGACTAAGAACAAATATATTTGTTTTTAGTTTTAATGCTATCAGAAAATAAGACTAATATCACAAAAAAGAATAGGAAACCATTGGATCGAAGTGCATCAACCCTAAAAGTGGTAACATCAGTCAGGAGACTAAGAACAAATATATTGATTATTAGTTTTAATGCTATCAGATAATAAGACTAATATCACAAAAAAGATTAGGAAAGCATTGGATCGAAGTGCATCAACCCTAAAAGTGGTAACATCAGACAGGCGACTAAGGACAAATATATTGGTTTTTAGTTTTAATGCTATCAGATAATAAGACTAATATCACAAAAAGAATAGGAAGGCATTGGATCGAAGTGCTTCCACCCTAAAAGTGGTAACATCAGACCGGCGACTAAGAACAAATATATTGGTTTTTAGTTTCAATCCTATCAGATAATAAGACTAATATCACAAAAAAGAATATGAAAGCTTTGGATCGAAGTGCATCAACCCTAAAAGTGGTAACATCAGTCAGGCGACTAAGAACAAATATATTGGTTTTTAGTTTTAATGCTATCAGATAATAAGACTAATATTACAAAAAAGAATAGGAAAGCATTGGATCGAAGTGCATCAACCCTGAAAGTGGTAACATCAGTCATGCGACTAAGAACAAATATATTGGTTTTTAGTTTTAATGCTATAGATAATAAGACTTATATCACAAAAAAAAATAGGAAAGCGTTGGATCGAAGTGTATCAACCCTAAAAGTGGTAACATCAGTCAAGCGACTAAGTACAAATATATTGGTTTTTAGTTTTAATGCTGTCAGATAATAAGACTAATATCACAAAAAGAAGAGGAAAGCATTGGATCGAAGTGCATCCACCCTAAAAGTGGTAACATTAGACAGGCGAATAAGAACAAATTTATTGGTTTTTAGTTTTAATGCTATCAGATAATAAGACTAATATCACAACAAAGAATGGGAAAGGCATTGGATCGAAGTGCATCAACCCTAAAAGTGGTAACATCAGTCAAGCGACTAAGAAAAAATATATTGGTTTTTAGTTTTAATGCTATCAGATAATGAGACTAATATCACAAAAAAGAATAGGAAAGCATTGGATCGAAGTGCATCAACCCTAAAAGTGGTAACATCAGACAGGCGACTAAGAAAAATATATTGGTTTTTAGTTTTAACGCTATCAGATAATAAGAATAATATCACAAAAAGAATAGGAAAGCATTGGATCGAAGTGCATCAACCCTAAAAGTGGTAACATCAGTCAAGCGACTAAGAACAAATATATTGGTTTTTAGTTTTAATGCTATTAGATAATAAGACTAATATCACAAAAAAGAATAGGAACGCATTGGATCGAAGTGCATCAACCCTAAAAGTGGTAACATCAGTCAAGCGACTAAGAACAAATATATTGGTTTTTAGTTTTAATGCTATCTGATAATAAGACTAATATCACAAAAAAAGAATAGGAAAGCATTGGATCGAAGTGCATCAACCCTAAAAGTGGTAACATCAGTCAGGCGACTAAGAACAAATATATTGGTTTTTAGTTTCACTGCTATCAGATAATAAGACTAATATCACAAAAAAGAATAGGAAAGCATTGGATCGAAGTGCATCAACCCTAAAAGTGATAACATCAGACAGGCGACTAAGGACAAATATATTGGTTTTTAGTTTTAATGCTATCAGATAATAAGACTAATATCACAAAAAGAATAGGAAGGCATTGGATCGAAGTGCTTCCACCCTAAAAGTGGTAACATCAGACAGGCGACTAAGAACAAATATATTGGTTTTTAGTTTTAATCCTATCAGATAATAAGACTAATATCACAAAAAGAAGAGGAAAGCATTGGATCGAAGTGCATCCACCCTAAAAGTGGTAACATTAGACAGGCGAATAAGAACAAATATATTGGTTTTTAGTTTTAATGCTATCAGATAATAAGACTAATATCACAACAAAGAATAGGAAAGGCATTGGATCGAAGTGCATCAACCCTAAAAGTGGTAACATCAGACAGGCGACTAAGAACAAATATATTGGTTTTTAGTTTTAATGCTATCAGATAATAAGACTAATATCACAAAAAGAATAGGAAAGCATTGGATCGAAGTACATCCACCCTAAAAGTGGTAAAATCAGACAGGCGACTAAGAACAAATATATTGGTTTTTAGTTTTAATGCTATCAGATAATAAGACTCATATCACAAAAAGAAGAGGAAAGCATTGGATCGAAGTGCATCCACCCTAAAAGTGTTAACATTAGACAGGCGAATAAGAACAAATATATTGGTTTTTAGTTTTAATCCTATCAGATAATAAGACTAATATTACAAAAAAGAATAGGAAAGCATTGGATCGAAGTGCATCAACCCTAAAAGTGGTAACATCAGTCAAGCGACTAAGAACAAATATATTGGTTTTTAGTTTTAATGCTATAGATAATAAGACTTATATCACAAAAAAGAATAGGAAAGCATTGGATCGAAGTGCATAAACCCTAAAAGTGGTAACATCAGTCAAGCGACTAAGTACAAATATATTGGTTTTTAGTTTTAATGCTATCAGATAATGAGACTAATATCACAGAAAAGAATAGGAAAGCATTGGATCGAAGTGCATCAACCCTAAAAGTGGTAACATCAGACAGGCGACTAAGAACAAATATATTGGTTTTTAGTTTTAATGCTATCAGATAATAAGACTAATATCACAAAAAGAAGAGGAAAGCATTGGATCGAAGTGCATCCACCCTAAAAGTGGTAACATTAGACAGGCGAATAAGAACAAATTTATTGGTTTTTAGTTTTAATGCTATCAGATAATAAGACTAATATCACAACAAAGAATAGGAAAGGCATTGGATCGAAGTGCATCAACCCTAAAAGTGGTAACATCAGTCAAGCGACTAAGAACAAATATATTGGTTTTTAGTTTTAATGCTATCAGATAATAAGACTAATATCACAAAAAAGAATAGGAAAGCATTGGATCGAAGTGCATCAACCCTACAAGTGGTAACATCAGACAGGCGACTAATAACAAATATATTGGTTTTTAGTTTTAACGCTATCAGATAATAAGACTAATATCACAAAAAGAATAGGAAAGCATTGGATCGAAGTGCATCAACC
Organism: Prosapia bicincta; assembly: GCA_036971475.1. Lineage (NCBI taxonomy): Eukaryota > Metazoa > Arthropoda > Insecta > Hemiptera > Cercopidae > Prosapia > Prosapia bicincta. The sequence continues at coordinate 123,006,122 of JBAIZL010000005.1, forward strand.
CTAAAAGTGGTAACATCAGTCAAGCGACTAAGAACAAATATATTGGTTTTTAGTTTTAATGCTATTAGATAATAAGACTAATATCACAAAAAAGAATAGGAAAGCATTGGATCGAAGTGCATCAACCCTAAAAGTGGTAACATCAGTCAAGCGACTAAGAACAAATATATTGGTTTTTAGTTTTAATGCTATCTGATAATAAGACTAATATCACAAAAAAAGAATAGGTAAGCATTGGATCGAAGTGCATCAACCCTAAAAGTGGTAACATCAGTCAGGCGACTAAGAACAAATATATTGGTTTTTAGTTTCACTGCTATCAGATAATAAGACTAATATCACAAAAAAGAATAGGAAAGCATTGGATCGAAGTGCATCAACCCTAAAAGTGGTAACATCAGACAGGCGACTAAGGACAAATATATTGGTTTTTAGTTTTAATTCTATCAGGTAATAAGACTAATATCACAAAAAGAATAGGAAGGCATTGGATCGAAGTGCTTCAACCCTAAAAGTGGTAACATCAGACAGGCGACTAAGAACAAATATATTGGTTTTTAGTTTTAATCCTATCAGATAATAGAACTAATATCACAAAAAGAAGAGGAAAGCATTGGATCGAAGTGCATCCAACCTAAAAGTGGTAACATTAGACAGGCGAATAAGAACAAATATATTGGTTTTTAGTTTTAATCCTATCAGATAATAAGACTAATATCACAAAAAAGAATATGAAAGCTTTGGATCGAAGTGCATCAACCCTAAACGTGGTAACACCAGTCAGGCGACTAAGAACAAATATATTGGTTTTTAGTTTTAATGCTATCAGATAATAAGACTAATATTACAAAAAAGAATAGGAAAGCATTGGATCGAAGTGCATCAACCCTGAAAGTGGTAACATCAGTCAAGCGACTAAGAACAAATATATTGGTTTTTAGTTTTAATGCTATAGATAATAAGACTTATATCACAAAAAAGAATAGGAAAGCATTGGATCGAAGGGCATCAACCCTAAAAGTGGTAACATCAGTCAAGCGACTAAGTACAAATATATTGGTTTTTAGTTTTAATGCTATCAGATAATAAGACTAATATCACAGAAAAGAATAGGAAAGCATTGGATCGAAGTGCATCCACCCTAAAAGTGGTAACATTAGACAGGCGAATAAGAACAAATTTATTGGTTTTTAGTTTTAATGCTATCAGATAATAAGACTAATATCACAACAAAGAATAGGAAAGGCATTGGATCGAAGTGCATTACCCTAAAAGTGGTAACATCAGTCAAGCGACTAAGAACAAATATATTGGTTTTTAGTTTTAATGCTATCAGATAATAAGACTAATATCACAAAAAAGAATAGGAAAGCATTGGATCGAAGTGCATCAACCCTAAAAGTGGTAACATCAGACAGGCGACTAAGAACAAATATATTGGTTTTTAGTTTTAACGCTATCAGATAATAAGACTAATATCACAAAAAGAATAGGAAAGCATTGGATCGAAGTGCATCAACCCTAAAAGTGGTAACATCAGTCAAGCGACTAAGAACAAATATATTGGTTTTTAGTTTTAATGCTATCTGATAATAAGACTAATATCACAAAAAAAGAATAGGAAAGCTTTGGATCGAAGTGCATCAACCCTAAAAGTGGTAACATCAGTCAGGCGACTAAGAACAAATATATTGGTTTTTAGTTTCACTGCTATCAGAAAATAAGACTAATATCACAAAAAAGAATAGGAAAGCATTGGATCGAAGTGCATCAACCCTAAAAGTGGTAACATCAGTCAAGCGACTAAGAACAAATATATTGGTTTTTAGTTTTAATGCTATCTGATAATAAGACTAATATCACAAAAAAAGAATAGGAAAGCATTGGATCGAAGTGCATCAACCCTAAAAGTGGTAACATCAGTCAGGCGACTAAGAACAAATATATTGGTTTTTAGTTTTTATGCTATCAGGTAATAAGACTAATATCACAAAAAGAATAGGAAGGCATTGGATCGAAGTGCTTCAACCCTAAAAGTGGTAACATCAGACAGGCGACTAAGAACAAATATATTGGTTTTTAGTTTTAATCCTATCAGATAATAGAACTAATATCACAAAAAGAAGAGGAAAGCATTGGATCGAAGTGCATCCAACCTAAAAGTGGTAACATTAGACAGGCGAATAAGAACAAATATATTGGTTTTTAGTTTTAATCCTATCAGATAATAAGACTAATATCACAAAAAAGAATATGAAAGCTTTGGATCGAAGTGCATCAACCCTAAAAGTGGTAACATCAGTCAGGCGACTAAGAACAAATATATTGGTTTTTAGTTTTATTGCTATCAGATAATAAGACTAAAATTACAAAAAAGAATAGGAAAGCATTGGATCGAAGTGCATCAACCCTAAAAGTGATAACATCAGACAGGCGACTAAGGACAAATATATTGGTTTTTAGTTTTAATGCTATCAGATAATAAGACTAATATCACAAAAAGAATAGGAAGGCATTGGATCGAAGTGCTTCCACCCTAAAAGTGGTAACATCAGACAGGCGACTAAGAACAAATATATTGGTTTTTAGTTTTAATCCTATCAGATAATAAGACTAATATCACAAAAAGAAGAGGAAAGCATTGGATCGAAGTGCATCCACCCTAAAAGTGGTAACATTAGACAGGCGAATAAGAACAAATATATTGGTTTTTAGTTTTAATGCTATCAGATAATAAGACTAATATCACAACAAAGAATAGGAAAGGCATTGGATCAAAGTGCATCAACCCTAAAAGTGGTAACATCAGACAGGCGACTAAGAACAAATATATTGGTTTTTAGTTTTAATGCTATCAGATAATAAGACTAATATCACAAAAAGAATAGGAAAGCATTGGATCGAAGTACATCCACCCTAAAAGTGGTAAAATCAGACAGGCGACTAAGAACAAATATATTGGTTTTTAGTTTTAATGCTATCAGATAATAAGACTCATATCACAAAAAGAAGAGGAAAGCATTGGATCGAAGTGCATCAACCCTAAAAGTGGTAACATCAGACAGGCGACTAAGAACAAATATATTGGTTTTTAGTTTTAACGCTATCAGATAATAAGACTAATATCACAAAAAGAATAGGAAAGCATTGGATCGAAGTGCATCAACCCTAAAAGTGGTAACATCAGTCAAGCGACTAAGAACAAATATATTGGTTTTTAGTTTTAATGCTATCTGATAATAAGACTAATATCACAAAAAAAGAATAGGAAAGCTTTGGATCGAAGTGCATCAACCCTAAAAGTGGTAACATCAGTCAGGCGACTAAGAACAAATATATTGGTTTTTAGTTTCACTGCTATCAGAAAATAAGACTAATATCACAAAAAAGAATAGGAAAGCATTGGATCGAAGTGCATCAACCCTAAAAGTGGTAACATCAGTCAAGCGACTAAGAACAAATATATTGGTTTTTAGTTTTAATGCTATCTGATAATAAGACTAATATCACAAAAAAAGAATAGGAAAGCATTGGATCGAAGTGCATCAACCCTAAAAGTGGTAACATCAGTCAGGCGACTAAGAACAAATATATTGGTTTTTAGTTTTTATGCTATCAGGTAATAAGACTAATATCACAAAAAGAATAGGAAGGCATTGGATCGAAGTGCTTCAACCCTAAAAGTGGTAACATCAGACAGGCGACTAAGAACAAATATATTGGTTTTTAGTTTTAATCCTATCAGATAATAGAACTAATATCACAAAAAGAAGAGGAAAGCATTGGATCGAAGTGCATCCAACCTAAAAGTGGTAACATTAGACAGGCGAATAAGAACAAATATATTGGTTTTTAGTTTTAATCCTATCAGATAATAAGACTAATATCACAAAAAAGAATATGAAAGCTTTGGATCGAAGTGCATCAACCCTAAAAGTGGTAACATCAGTCAGGCGACTAAGAACAAATATATTGGTTTTTAGTTTTATTGCTATCAGATAATAAGACTAAAATTACAAAAAAGAATAGGAAAGCATTAAATCGAAGTGCATCAACCCTAAAAGTGATAACATCAGACAGGCGACTAAGGACAAATATATTGGTTTTTAGTTTTAATGCTATCAGATAATAAGACTAATATCACAAAAAGAATAGGAAGGCATTGGATCGAAGTGCTTCCACCCTAAAAGTGGTAACATCAGACAGGCGACTAAGAACAAATATATTGGTTTTTAGTTTTAATCCTATCAGATAATAAGACTAATATCACAAAAAGAAGAGGAAAGCATTGGATCGAAGTGCATCCACCCTAAAAGTGGTAACATTAGACAGGCGAATAAGAACAAATATATTGGTTTTTAGTTTTAATGCTATCAGATAATAAGACTAATATCACAACAAAGAATAGGAAAGGCATTGGATCAAAGTGCATCAACCCTAAAAGTGGTAACATCAGACAGGCGACTAAGAACAAATATATTGGTTTTTAGTTTTAATGCTATCAGATAATAAGACTAATATCACAAAAAGAATAGGAAAGCATTGGATCGAAGTACATCCACCCTAAAAGTGGTAAAATCAGACAGGCGACTAAGAACAAATATATTGGTTTTTAGTTTTAATGCTATCAGATAATAAGACTCATATCACAAAAAGAAGAGGAAAGCATTGGATCGAAGTGCATCCACCCTAAAAGTGGTAACATTAGACAGGCGAATAAGAACAAATATATTGGTTTTTAGTTTTAATCCTATCAGATAATAAGACTAATATTACAAAAAAGAATAGGAAAGCATTGGATCGAAGTGCATCAACCCTAAAAGTGGTAACATCAGTCAAGCGACTAAGAACAAATATATTGGTTTTTAGTTTTAATGCTATAGATAATAAGACTTATATCACAAAAAAGAATAGGAAAGCATTGGATCGAAGTGCATAAACCCTAAAAGTGGTAACATCAGTCAAGCGACTAAGTACAAATATATTGGTTTTTAGTTTTAATGCTATCATATAATGAGACTAATATCACAGAAAAGAATAGGAAAGCATTGGATCGAAGTGCATCAACCCTAAAAGTGGTAACATCAGACAGGCGACTAAGAACAAATATATTGGTTTTTCGTTTTAACGCTATCAGATAATAAGACTAATATCACAAAAAGAATAGGAAAGCATTGGATCGAAGTGCATCAACCCTAAAAGTGGTAACATCAGTCAAGCGACTAAGAACAAATATATTGGTTTTTAGTTTTAATGCTATAGATAATAAGACTTATATCACAAAAAAGAATAGGAAAGCATTGGATCGAAGTGCATAAACCCTAAAAGTGGTAACATCAGTCAAGCGACTAAGTACAAATATATTGGTTTTTAGTTTTAATGCTATCATATAATGAGACTAATATCACAGAAAAGAATAGGAAAGCATTGGATCGAAGTGCATCAACCCTAAAAGTGGTAACATCAGACAGGCGACTAAGAACAAATATATTGGTTTTTAGTTTTAACGCTATCAGATAATAAGACTAATATCACAAAAAGAATAGGAAAGCATTGGATCGAAGTGCATCAACCCTAAAAGTGGTAACATCAGTCAAGCGACTAAGAACAAATATATTGGTTTTTAGTTTTAATGCTATCTGATAATAAGACTAATATCACAAAAAAAGAATAGGAAAGCTTTGGATCGAAGTGCATCAACCCTAAAAGTGGTAACATCAGTCAGGCGACTAAGAACAAATATATTGGTTTTTAGTTTCACTGCTATCAGAAAATAAGACTAATATCACAAAAAAGAATAGGAAAGCATTGGATCGAAGTGCATCAACCCTAAAAGTGGTAACATCAGTCAAGCGACTAAGAACAAATATATTGGTTTTTAGTTTTAATGCTATCTGATAATAAGACTAATATCACAAAAAAGAATAGGAAAGCATTGGATCGAAGTGCATCAACCCTAAAAGTGGTAACATCAGTCAGGCGACTAAGAACAAATATATTGGTTTTTAGTTTTTATGCTATCAGGTAATAAGACTAATATCACAAAAAGAATAGGAAGTCATTGGATCGAAGTGCTTCAACCCTAAAAGTGGCAACATCAGGCAGGCGACTAAGAACAAATATATTGGTTTTTAGTTTTAATCCTATCAGATAATAGAACTAATATCACAAAAAGAAGAGGAAAGCATTGGATCGAAGTGCATCCAACCTAAAAGTGGTAACATTAGACAGGCGAATAAGAACAAATATATTGGTTTTTAGTTTTAATCCTATCAGATAATAAGACTAATATCACAAAAAAGAATATGAAAGCTTTGGATCGAAGTGCATCAACCCTAAAAGTGGTAACATCAGTCAGGCGACTAAGAACAAATATATTGGTTTTTAGTTTTATTGCTATCAGATAATAAGACTAAAATTACAAAAAAGAATAGGAAAGCATTGGATCGAAGTGCATCAACCCTAAAAGTGATAACATAAGACAGGCGACTAAGGACAAATATATTGGTTTTTAGTTTTAATGCTATCAGATAATAAGACTAATATCACAAAAAGAATAGGAAGGCATTGGATCGAAGTGCTTCCACCCTAAAAGTGGTAACATCAGACAGGCGACTAAGAACAAATATATTGGTTTTTAGTTTTAATCCTATCAGATAATAAGACTAATATCACAAAAAGAAGAGGAAAGCATTGGATCGAAGTGCATCCACCCTAAAAGTGGTAACATTAGACAGGCGAATAAGAACAAATATATTGGTTTTTAGTTTTAATGCTATCAGATAATAAGACTAATATCACAACAAAGAATAGGAAAGGCATTGGATCAAAGTGCATCAACCCTAAAAGTGGTAACATCAGACAGGCGACTAAGAACAAATATATTGGTTTTTAGTTTTAATGCTATCAGATAATAAGACTAATATCACAAAAAGAATAGGAAAGCATTGGATCGAAGTACATCCACCCTAAAAGTGGTAAAATCAGACAGGCGACTAAGAACAAATATATTGGTTTTTAGTTTTAATGCTATCAGATAATAAGACTCATATCACAAAAAGAAGAGGAAAGCATTGGATCGAAGTGCATCTACCCTAAAAGTGGTAACATTAGACAGGCGAATAAGAACAAATATATTGGTTTTTAGTTTTAATCCTATCAGATAATAAGACTAATATTACAAAAAAGAATAGGAAAGCATTGGATCGAAGTGCATCAACCCTAAAAGTGGTAACATCAGTCAAGCGACTAAGAACAAATATATTGGTTTTTAGTTTTAATGCTATAGATAATAAGACTTATATCACAAAAAAGATTAGGAAAGCATTGGATCGAAGTGCATAAACCCTAAAAGTGGTAACATCAGTCAAGCGACTAAGTACAAATATATTGGTTTTTAGTTTTAATGCTATCATATAATGAGACTAATATCACAGAAAAGAATAGGAAAGCATTGGATCGAAGTGCATCAACCCTAAAAGTGGTAACATCAGACAGGCGACTAAGAACAAATATATTGGTTTTTAGTTTTAATGCTATCAGATAATAAGACTAATATCACAAAAAGAAGAGGAAAGCATTGGATCGAAGTGCATCCACCCTAAAAGTGGTAACATTAGACAGGCGAATAAGAACAAATTTATTGGTTTTTAGTTTTATTGCTATCAGATAATAAGACTAATATCACAACAAAGAATAGGAAAGGCATTGGATCGAAGTGCATCAACCCTAAAAGTGGTAACATCAGTCAAGCGACTAAGAACAAATATATTGGTTTTTAGTTTTAATGCTATCAGATAATAAGACTAATATCACAAAAAATAATAGGAAAGCATTGGATCGAAGTGCATCAACCCTACAAGTGGTAACATCAGACAGGCGACTAATAACAAATATATTGGTTTTTAGTTTTAACGCTATCAGATAATAAGACTAATATCACAAAAAGAATAGGAAAGCATTGGATCGAAGTGCATCAACCCTAAAAGTATTAACATCAGTCAAGCGACTAAGAACAAATATATTGGTTTTTAGTTTTAATGCTATTAGATAATAAGACTAATATCACAAAAAAGAATAGGAAAGCATTGGATCGAAGTGCATCAACCCTAAAAGTGGTAACATCAGTCAAGCGACTAAGAACAAATATATTGGTTTTTAGTTTTAATGCTATCTGATAATAAGACTAATATCACAAAAAAAGAATAGGAAAGCATTGGATCGAAGTGCATCAACCCTAAAAGTGGTAACATCAGTCAGGCGACTAAGAACAAATATATTGGTTTTTAGTTTCACTGCTATCAGATAATAAGACTAATATCACAAAAAAGAATAGGAAAGCATTGGATCGAAGTGCATCAACCCTAAAAGTGGTAACATCAGACAGGCGACTAAGGACAAATATATTGGTTTTTAGTTTTAATTCTATCAGGTAATAAGACTAATATCACAAAAAGAATAGGAAGGCATTGGATCGAAGTGCTTCAACCCTAAAAGTGGTAACATCAGACAGGCGACTAAGAACAAATATATTGGTTTTTAGTTTTAATCCTATCAGATAATAGAACTAATATCACAAAAAGAAGAGGAAAGCATTGGATCGAAGTGCATCCAACCTAAAAGTGGTAACATTAGACAGGCGAATAAGAACAAATATATTGGTTTTTAGTTTTAATCCTATCAGATAATAAGACTAATATCACAAAAAAGAATATGAAAGCTTTGGATCGAAGTGCATCAACCCTAAACGTGGTAACATCAGTCAGGCGACTAAGAACAAATATATTGGTTTTTAGTTTTAATGCTATCAGATAATAAGACTAATATTACAAAAAAGAATAGGAAAGCATTGGATCGAAGTGCATCAACCCTGAAAGTGGTAACATCAGTCAAGCGACTAAGAACAAATATATTGGTTTTTAGTTTTAATGCTATAGATAATAAGACTTATATCACAAAAAAGAATAGGAAAGCATTGGATCGAAGGGCATCAACCCTAAAAGTGGTAACATCAGTCAAGCGACTAAGTACAAATATATTGGTTTTTAGTTTTAATGCTATCAGATAATAAGACTAATATCACAGAAAAGAATAGGAAAGCATTGGATCGAAGTGCATCCACCCTAAAAGTGGTAACATTAGACAGGAGAATAAGAACAAATTTATTGGTTTTTAGTTTTAATGCTATCAGATAATAAGCCTAATATCACAACAAAGAATAGGAAAGGCATTGGATCGAAGTGCATCAACCCTAAAAGTGGTAACATCAGTCAAGCGACTAAGAACAAATATATTGGTTTTTAGTTTTAATGCTATCTGATAATAAGACTAATATCACAAAAAAAGAATAGGAAAGCTTTGGATCGAAGTGCATCAACCCTAAAAGTGGTAACATCAGTCAGGCGACTAAGAACAAATATATTGGTTTTTAGTTTCACTGCTATCAGAAAATAAGACTAATATCACAAAAAAGAATAGGAAAGCATTGGATCGAAGTGCATCAACCCTATAAGTGGTAACATCAGTCAAGCGACTAAGAACAAATATATTGGTTTTTAGTTTTAATGCTATCTGATAATAAGACTAATATCACAAAAAAAGAATAGGAAAGCATTGGATCGAAGTGCATCAACCCTAAAAGTGGTAACATCAGTCAGGCGACTAAGAACAAATATATTGGTTTTTAGTTTTTATGCTATCAGGTAATAAGACTAATATCACAAAAAGAATAGGAAGGCATTGGATCGAAGTGCTTCAACCCTAAAAGTGGTAACATCAGACAGGCGACTAAGAACAAATATATTGGTTTTTAGTTTTAATCCTATCAGATAATAGAACTAATATCACAAAAAGAAGAGGAAAGCATTGGATCGAAGTGCATCCAACCTAAAAGTGGTAACATTAGACAGGCGAATAAGAACAAATATATTGGTTTTTAGTTTTAATCCTATCAGATAATAAGAGTAATATCACAAAAAAGAATATGAAAGCTTTGGATCGAAGTGCATCAACCCTAAAAGTGGTAACATCAGTCAGGCGACTAAGAACAAATATATTGGTTTTTAGTTTTATTGCTATCAGATAATAAGACTAAAATTACAAAAAAGAATAGGAAAGCATTGGATCGAAGTGCATCAACCCTGAAAGTGGTAACATCAGTCAAGCGACTAAGAACAAATATATTGGTTTTTAGTTTTAATGCTATAGATAATAAGACTTATATCACAAAAAAGAATAGGAAAGCATTGGATCGAAGGGCATCAACCCTAAAAGTGGTAACATCAGTCAAGCGACTAAGTACAAATATATTGGTTTTTAGTTTTAATGCTATCAGATAATAAGACTAATATCACAGAAAAGAATAGGAAAGCATTGGATCGAAGTGCATCAACCCTAAAAGTGGTAACATCAGACAGGCGACTAAAAACAAATATATTGGTTTTTAGTTTTAATGCTATCAGATAATAAGACTAATATCACAAAAAGAAGAGGAAAGCATTGGATCGAAGTGCATCCACCCTAAAAGTGGTAACATTAGACAGGCGAATAAGAACAAATTTATTGGTTTTTAGTTTTAATGCTATCAGATAATAAGACTAATATCACAACAAAGAATAGGAAAGGCATTGGATCGAAGTGCATCAACCCTAAAAGTGGTAACATCAGTCAAGCGACTAAGAACAAATATATTGGTTTTTAGTTTTAATGCTATCTGATAATAAGACTAATATCACAAAAAAAGAATAGGAAAGCTTTGGATCGAAGTGCATCAACCCTAAAAGTGGTAACATCAGTCAGGCGACTATGAACAAATATATTGGTTTTTAGTTTCACTGCTATCAGAAAATAAGACTAATATCACAAAAAAGAATAGGAAAGCATTGGATCGAAGTGCATCAACCCTAAAAGTGGTAACATCAGTCAAGCGACTAACAACAAATATATTGGTTTTTAGTTTTAATGCTATCTGATAATAAGACTAATATCACAAAAAAAGAATAGGAAAGCATTGGATCGAAGTGCATCAACCCTAAAAGTGGTAACATCAGTCAGGCGACTAAGAACAAATATATTGGTTTTTAGTTTTAATGCTATCAGGTAATAAGACTAATATCACAAAAAGAATAGGAAGGCATTGGATCGAAGTGCTTCAACCCTAAAAGTGGTAACATCAGACAGGCGACTAAGAACAAATATATTGGTTTTTAGTTTTAATCCTATCAGATAATAGAACTAATATCACAAAAAGAAGAGGAAAGTATTGGATCGAAGTGCATCCAACCTAAAAGTGGTAACATTAGACAGGCGAATAAGAACAAATATATTGGTTTTTAGTTTTAATCCTATCAGATAATAAGACTAATATCACAAAAAAGAATATGAAAGCTTTGGATCGAAGTGCATCAACCCTAAAAGTGGTAACATCAGTCAGGCGACTAAGAACAAATATATTGGTTTTTAGTTTTATTGCTATCAGATAATAAGACTAAAATTACAAAAAAGAATAGGAAAGCATTGGATCGAAGTGCATCAACCCTGAAAGTGGTAACATCAGTCAAGCGACTAAGAACAAATATATTGGTTTTTAGTTTTAATGCTATAGATAATAAGACTTATATCACAAAAAAGAATAGGAAAGCATTGGATCGAAGGGCATCAACCCTAAAAGTGGTAACATCAGTCAAGCGACTAAGTACAAATATATTGGTTTTTAGTTTTAATGCTATCAGATAATAAGACTAATATCACAGAAAAGAATAGGAAAGCATTGGATCGAAGTGCATCCACCCTAAAAGTGGTAACATTAGACAGGAGAATAAGAACAAATTTATTGGTTTTTAGTTTTAATGCTATCAGATAATAAGCCTAATATCACAACAAAGAATAGGAAAGGCATTGGATCGAAGTGCATCAACCCTAAAAGTGGTAACATCAGTCAAGCGACTAAGAACAAATATATTGGTTTTTAGTTTTAACGCTATCAGATAATAAGACTAATATCACAAAAAGAATAGGAAAGCATTGGATCGAAGTGCATCAACCCTAAAAGTGGTAACATCAGTCAAGCGACTAAGAACAAATATATTGGTTTTTAGTTTTAATGCTATCTGATAATAAGACTAATATCACAAAAAAAGAATAGGAAAGCTTTGGATCGAAGTGCATCAACCCTAAAAGTGGTAACATCAGTCAGGCGACTAAGAACAAATATATTGGTTTTTAGTTTCACTGCAATCAGATAATAAGACTAATATCACAAAAAAGAATAGGAAAGCATTGGATCGAAGTGCATCAACCCTAAAAGTGGTAACATCAGACAGGCGACTAAGGACAAATATATTGGTTTTTAGTTTTAATGCTATCAGATAATAAGACTAATATCACAAAAAGAATAGGAAGGCATTGGATCGAAGTGCTTCCACCCTAAAAGTGGTAACATCATACAGGCGACTAAGAACAAATATATTGGTTTTTAGTTTTAATCCTATCAGATAATAGAACTAATATCACAAAAAGAAGAGGAAAGCATTGGATCGAAGTGAATCCACCCTAAAAGTGGTAACATTAGACAGGCGAATAAGAACAAATATATTGGTTTTTAGTTTTAATGCTATCAGATAATAAGACTTATATCACAAAAAAGAATAGGAAAGCATTGGATCGAAGTGCATCAACCCTAAAAGTGGTAACATCAGACAGGCGACTAAGAACAAATATATTGGTTTTTAGTTTTATTGCTAACAGATAATAAGACTAATATCACAACAAAGAATAGGAAAGGCATTGGATCGAAGTGCATCAACCCTAAAAGTGGTAACATCAGTCAAGCGACTAAGAACAAATATATTGGTTTTTAGTTTTAATGCTATCAGAAAATTAGACTAATATCACAAAAAAGAATAGGAAAGCATTGGATCGAAGTGCATCAACCCTAAATTGGTAACATCAGTCAGGAGACTAAGAACAAATATATTGATAATTAGTTTTAATGCTATCAGATAATAAGACTAATATCACAAAAAAGAATAGGAAAGCATTGGATCGAAGTGCATCAACCCTAAAAGTGGTAACATCAGACAGACGGCTAAGGACAAATATATTGGTTTTTAGTTTTAATGCTATCAGATAATAAGACTAATATCACAAAAAGAATAGGACGGCATTGGATCGAAGTGCTTCCACCCTAAAAGTGGTAACATCAGACAGGCGACTAAGAACAAATATATTGGTTTTTAGTTTCAATCCTATCAGATAATAAGACTAATATCACAAAAAGAAGAGGAAAGCATTGGATCGAAGTGCATCCACCCTAAAAGTGGTAACATCAGACAGGCGACAAAGAACAAATGTATTGGTTTTTAGTTTTATTGCTAACAGATAATAAGACTAATATCACAACAAAGAATAGGAAAGGCATTGGATCGAAGTGCATCCACCCTAAAAGTGGTAACATTAGTTAGGCGAATAAGAACAAATATATTGGTTTTTAGTTTTAATGCTATCAGATAATAAGACTTATATCACTAAAAAAAAGAATAGGAAAGCATTGGATCGAAGTGCATCAACCCTAAAAGTGGTAACATCAGACAGGCGACTAAGAACAAATATATTGGTTTTTAGTTTTATTGCTAACAGATAATAAGACTAATATCACAACAAAGAATAGGAAAGGCATTGGATCGAAGTGCATCAACCCTAAAAGTGGTAACATCAGTCAAGCGACTAAGAACAAATATATTGGTTTTTAGTTTTAATGCTATCAGAAAATTAGACTAATATCACAAAAAAGAATAGGAAAGCATTGGATCGAAGTGCATCAACCCTAAAAGTGGTAACATCAGTCAGGAGACTAAGAACAAATATATTGATTATTAGTTTTAATGCTATCAGATAATAAGACTAATATCACAAAAAGAATAGGAAGGCATTGGATCGAAGTGCTTCCACCCTAAAAGTGGTAACATCAGACAGGCGACTAAGAACAAATATATTGGTTTTTAGTTTCAATCCTATCAGATAATAAGACTAATATCACAAAAAGAAGAGGAAAGCATTGGATCGAAGTGCATCCACCGTAAAAGTGGTAACATTAGACAGGCGAATAAGAACAAATATATTGGTTTTTAGTTTTAATGCTATCAGATAATAAGACTTATATCACAAAAAAGAATAGGAAACCATTGGATCGAAGTGCTTCAACCCTAAAAGTGGTAACATCAGACAGGCGAACAAGAACAAATGTATTGGTTTTTAGTTTTATTGCTAACAGATAATAAGACTAATATCACAACAAAGAATAGGAAAGGCATTGGATCGAAGTGCATCCACCCTAAAAGTGGTAACATTAGACAGGCGAATAAGAACAAATATATTGGTTTTTAGTTTTAATCCTATCAGATAATAAGACTAATATAACAAAAAAGAATATGAAAGCTTTGGATCGAAGTGCATCAACCCTAAAAGTGGTAACATCAGTCAGGCGACTAAGAACAAATATATTGGTTTTTAGTTTTAATGCTATCAGATAATAAGACTAATATTACAAAAAAGAATAGGAAAGCATTGGATCGAAGTGCATCAACCCTAAAAGTGGTAACATCAGTCAAGCGACTAAGAACAAATATATTGGTTTTTAGTTTTAATGCTATCAGATAATAAGACTTATATCACAAAAAAAATAGGAAAGCGTTGGATCGAAGTGCATCAACCCTAAAAGTGGTAACATCAGTCAAGCGACTAAGAACAAATATATTGGTTTTTAGTTTTAATGCTATCAGATAATAAGACTAATATCACAAAAAAGAATAGGAAGGCATTGGATCGAAGTGCATCAACCCTAAAAGTGGTAACATCAGACAGGCGACTAAGAACAAATATATTGGTTTTTAGTTTTAACGCTATCAGATAATAAGACTAATATCACAAAAAGATTAGGAAAGCATTGGATCGAAGTGCATCAACCCTAAAAGTGGTAACATCAGTCAAGCGACTAAGAACAAATATATTGGTTTTTAGTTTCACTGCTATCAGATAATAAGACTAATATCACAAAAAAGAATAGGAAAGCATTGAATCGAAGTGCAGCAACCCTAAAAGTGGTAACATCAGACAGGCGACTAAGGACAAATATATTGGTTTTTAGTTTTAATGCTATCAGATAATAAGACTAATATCACAAAAAGAATAGGAAGGCATTGGATCGAAGTGCTTCCACCCTAAAAGTGGTAACATCAGACAGGCGACTAAGAACAAATATATTGGTTTTTAGTTTTAATCCTATCAGATAATAGAACTAATATCACAAAAAGAAGAGGAAAGCATTGGATCGAAGTGCATCCACCCTAAAAGTGGTAACATTAGACAGGCGACTAAGGACATATATATTTTTTTTTAGTTTTAATGCTATCTGATAATAAGACTAATATCACAAAAAAAGAATAGGAAAGCATTGGATCGAAGTGCATCAACGCTAAAAGTGGTAACATCAGACAGGCGACTAAGGACAAATATATTGGTTTTTAGTTTTAATGCTATCAGATAATAAGACTTATATCACAAAAAAGAATAGGAAACCATTGGATCGAAGCGCTTCAACCCTAAAAGTGGTAACATCAGACAGGCGACCAAGGACAAATGTATTGGTTTTTAGTTTTATTGCTAACAGATAATAAGACTAATATCACAACAAAGAATAGGAAAGGCATTGGATCGAAGTGCATCCACCCTAAAAGTGGTAACATTAGACAGGCGAATAAGAACAAATATATTGGTTTTTAGTTTAATCCTATCAGATAATAAGACTAATATCACAAAAAAGAATATGAAAGCTTTGGATGGAAGTGCATCAACCCTAAAATTGGTAACATCAGTCAGGCGACTAAGAACAAATATATTGGTTTTTAGTTTTAATGCTATCAGATAATAAGACTAATATTACAAAAAAGAATAGGAAAGCATTGGATCGAAGTGCATCAACCCTAAAAGTGGTAACATCAGTCAAGCGACTAAGAACAAATATATTGGTTTTTAGTTTTAATGCTATAGATAATAAGACTTATATCACAAAAAAAATAGGAAAGCGTTGGATCGAAGTGCATCAACCCTAAAAGTGGTAACATCAGTCAAGCGACTAAGTACAAATATATTGGTTTTTAGTTTTAATGCTATCAGATAATAAGACTAATATCACAGAAAAAAATAGGAAAGCATTGGATCGAAGTGCATCAACCCTAAAAGTGGTAACATCAGACAGGCGACTAAGAACAAATATATTGGTTTTTAGTTTTAATGCTATCAGATAAAAAGACTAATATCACAGAAAAGAATAGGAAAGCATTGGAGCGAAGTGCATCAACCCTAAAAGTGGTAACATCAGTCAAGCGACTAAGAACAAATATATTGGTTTTTAGTTTTAATGCTATCAGATAATAAGACTAATATCACAAAAAAGAATAGGAAAGCATTGGATCGAAGTGCATCAACCCTAAAAGTGTTAACATCAGACAGGCGACTAAGAACAAATATATTGGTTTTTAGTTTTAACGCTATCAGATAATAAGACTAATATCACAAAAAGAATAGGAAAGCATTGGATCGAAGTGCATCAACCCTAAAAGTGGTAACATCAGTCATGCGACTAAGAACTAATATATTGGTTTTTAGTTTCACTGCTATCAGATAATAAGACTAATATCACAAAAAAGAATAGGAAAGCATTGGATCGAAGTGCATCAACCCTAAAAGTGGTAACATCAGACAGGCGACTAAGGACAAATATATTGGTTTTTAGTTTTAATGCTATCAGATAATAAGACTAATATCACAAAAAGAATAGGAAGGCATTGGATCGAAGTGCTTCCACCCTAAAAGTGGTAACATCAGACAGGCGACTAAGAACAAATATATTGGTTTTTAGTTTTAATCCTATCAGATAATAGAACTAATATCACAAAAAGAAGAGGAAAGCATTGGATCGAAGTGCATCCACCCTAAAAGTGGTAACATCAGTCAGGCGACTAAGGACAAATATATTGGTTTTTAGTTTTAATGCTATCTGATAATAAGACTAATATCACAAAAAAAGAATAGGAAAGCATTGGATCGAAGTGCATCAACCCTAAAAGTGGTAACATCAGTCAGGCGACTAAGAACAAATATATTGGTTTTTAGTTTCAATGCTATCAGATAATAAGACTAATATCAAAAAAAGAATAGGAAAGCATTGGATCGAAGTGCATCAACCCTAAAAGTGGTAACATCAGACAGGCGACTAAGGACAAATATATTGGTTTTTAGTTTTAATGCTATCATTTAATAAGACTAATATCACAAAAAGAATAGGAAGGCATTGGATCGAAGTGCTTCCACCCTAAAAGTGGTAACATCAGACAGGGGACTAAGAACAAATATATTGGTTTTTAGTTTTAATCCTATCAGATAATAGAACTAATATCACAAAAAGAAGAGGAAAGCATTGGATCTAAGTGCATTCACCCTAAAAGTGGTAACATTAGACAGGCGAATAAGAACAAATATATTGGTTTTTAGTTTTAATGCTATCAGATAATAAGACTTATATCACAAAAAAGAATAGGAAAGCATTGGATCGAAGTGCATCAACCCTAAAAGTGGTAACATCAGACAGGCGACTAAGAACAAATATATTGGTTTTTAGTTTTATTGCTAACAGATAATAAGAATAATATCACAACAAAGAATAGGAAAGGCATTGGATCGAAGTGCATCAACCCTAAAAGTGGTAACATCAGTCAAGCGACTAAGAACAAATATATTGGTTTTTAGTTTTAATGCTATCAGATAATAAGACTAATATCACAAAAAAGAATAGGAATGCATTGGATCGAAGTGCATCAACCCTAAAAGTGGTAACATCAGTCACGAGACTAAGAACAAATATATTGATTATTAGTTTTAATGCTATTAGATAACAAGACTAATATCACAAAAAAGAATAGGAAAGCATTGGATCGAAGTGCATCAACCCTAAAAGTGGTAACATCAGACAGGCGACTAAGGACAAATATATTGGTTTTTATTTTTAATGCTATCAGATAATAAGACTAATATCACAAAAAAGAATAGGAAAACATTGGATCGAAGTGCATCAACCCTAAAAGTGGTAACATCAGACAGGCGACTAAGAACAAATATATTGGTTTTTAGTTTTAATGCTATCAGATAATAAGACTAATATCACAAAAAGAATAGGAAAGCATTGGATCGAAGTGCATCCACCCTAAAAGTGGTAACATCAGACAGGCGACTAAGAACAAATATATTGGTTTTTAGTTTTAATCCTATCAGATAATAGAACTAATATCACAAAAAGAAGAGGAAAGCATTGGATCGAAGTGCATCCACCCTAAAAGTGGTAACATTAGACAGGCGACTAAGGACAAATATATTGGTTTTTAGTTTTAATGCTATCTGATAATAAGACTAATATCACAAAAAAAGAATAGGAAAGCATTGGATCGAAGTGCATCAACCCTAAAAGTGGGAACATCAGTCAGGCGACTAAGAACAAATATATTGGTTTTTAGTTTCAATGCTATCAGATAATAAGACCAATATCACAAAAAAGAATAGGAAAGCATTGGATCGAAGTGCATCAACCCTAAAAGTGGTAACATCAGACAGGCGACTAAGGACAAATATATTGGTTTTTAGTTTTAATGCTATCAGGTAATAGGACTAATATCACAAAAAGAATAGGAAGGCATTGGATCGAAGTGCTTCCACCCTAAAAGTGGTAACATCAGACAGGCGACTAAGAACAAATATATTGGTTTTTAGTTTTAATCCTATCAGATAATAGAACTAATATCACAAAAAGAAGAGGAAAGCATTGGATCTAAGTGCATTCACCCTAAAAGTGGTAACATTAGACAGGCGAATAAGAACAAATATATTGGTTTTTAGTTTTAATGCTATCAGAAAATAAGACTAATATCACAAAAAAAAATAGGAAAGCATTGGATCGAAGTGCATCAACCCTAAAAGTGGTAACATCAGTCAAGCGACTAAGAACAAATATATTGGTTTTTAGTTTCACTGCTATCAGATAATAAGACTAATATCACAAAAAAAGAATAGGAAAGCATTGGATCGAAGTGCATCAACCCTAAAAGTGGTAACATCAGACAGGCGACTAAGGACAAATATATTGGTTTTTAGTTTTAATGCTATCAGATAATAAGACTAATATCACAAAAAAAGAATAGGAAAGCATTGGATCGAAGTGCATCAACCCTAAAAGTGGTAACATCAGTCAGGCGACTAAGAACAAATATATTGGTTTTTAGTTTCAATGCTATCAGATAATAAGACTAATATCACAAAAAAGAATAGGAATGCATTGGATCGAAGTGCATCAACCCTAAAAGTGGTAACATCAGTCAGGAGACTAAGAACAAATATATTGATTATTAGTTTTAATGCTATTAGATAATAAGACTAATATCACAAAAAAGAATAGGAAAGCATTGGATCGAAGTGCATCAACCCTAAAAGTGGTAACATCAGACAGGCGACTAAGGACAAATATATTGGTTTTTATTTTTAATGCTATCAGATAATAAGACTAATATCACAAAAAAGAATAGGAAAGCATTGGATCGAAGTGCATCCACCCTAAAAGTGGTAACATCAGACAGGCGACTAAGAACAAATATATTGGTTTTTAGTTTTAATCCTATCAGATAATAGAACTAATATCACAAAAAGAAGAGGAAAGCATTGGATCGAAGTGCATCCACCCTAAAAGTGGTAACATTAGACAGGCGACTAAGGACAAATATATTGGTTTTTAGTTTTAATGCTATCTGATAATAAGACTAATATCACAAAAAAAGAATAGGAAAGCATTGGATCGAAGTGCATCAACCCTAAAAGTGGGAACATCAGTCAGGCGACTAAGAACAAATATATTGGTTTTTAGTTTCAATGCTATCAGATAATAAGACCAATATCACAAAAAAGAATAGGAAAGCATTGGATCGAAGTGCATCAACCCTAAAAGTGGTAACATCAGACAGGCGACTAAGGACAAATATATTGGTTTTTAGTTTTAATGCTATCAGGTAATAGGACTAATATCACAAAAAGAATAGGAAGGCATTGGATCGAAGTGCTTCCACCCTAAAAGTGGTAACATCAGACAGGCGACTAAGAACAAATATATTGGTTTTTAGTTTTAATCCTATCAGATAATAGAACTAATATCACAAAAAGAAGAGGAAAGCATTGGATCGAAGTGCATCCACCCTAAAAGTGGTAACATCAGTCAAGCGACAAAGAACAAATATATTGGTTTTTAGTTTTAATGCTATCTGATAATAAGACTAATATCACAAAAAAAGAATAGGAAAGCATTGGATCGAAGTGCATCAACCCTAAAAGTGGTAACATCAGTCAGGCGACTAAGAACAAATATATTGGTTTTTAGTTTCAATGCTATCAGATAATAAGACTAATATCACAAAAAAGAATAGGAAAGCATTGGATCGAAGTGCATCAACCCTAAAAGTGGTAACATCAGACAGGCGACTAAGGACAAATATATTGGTTTTTAGTTTTAATGCTATCAGGTAATAAGACTAATATCACAAAAAGAATAGGAAGGCATTGGATCGAAGTGCTTCCACCCTAAAAGTGGTAACATCAGACAGGCGACTAAGAACAAATATATTGGTTTTTAGTTTTAATCCTATCAGATAATAGAACTAATATCACAAAAAGAAGAGGAAAGCATTGGATCTAAGTGCATTCACCCTAAAAGTGGTAACATTAGACAGGCGAATAAGAACAAATATATTGGTTTTTAGTTTTAATGCTATCAGATAATAAGACTTATATCACAAAAAAGAATAGGAAAGCATTGGATCGAAGTGCATCAACCCTAAAAGTGGTAACATCAGACAGGCGACTAGGGAGAAATATATTGGTTTTTAGTTTTATTGCTAACAGATAATAAGACTAATATCACAACAAAGAATAGGAAAGGCATTGGATCGAAGTGCATCAACCCTAAAAGTGGTAACATCAGTCAAGCGACTAAGAACAAATATATTGGTTTTTAGTTTTAATGCTATCAGATAATAAGACTAATATCACAAAAAAGAATAGGAAAGCATTGGATCGAAGTCCATCAACCCTAAAAGTGGTAACATCAGACAGGCAACTAAGGACAAATATATTGGTTTTTATTTTTAATGCTATCAGATAATAAGTCTAATATCACAAAAAAGAATAGGAAAACATTGGATCGAAGTGCATCAACCCTAAAAGTGGTAACATCAGACAGGCGACTAAGAACAAATATATTGGTTTTTAGTTTTAATGCTATCAGATAATAAGACTAATATCACAAAAAAGAATAGGAAAGCATTGGATCGAAGTGCATCAACCCTAAAAGTGGTAACATCAGTCAGGCGACTAAGAACAAATATATTGGTTTTTAGTTTTAATGCTATCCGATAATAAGACTAATATTACAAAAAAGAATAGGAAAGCATTGGATCGAAGTGCATCAACCCTGAAAGTGGTAACATCAGTCAAGCGACTAAGAACAAATATATTGGTTTTTAGATTTAATGCTATAGATAATAAGACTTATATCACAAAAAAGAATAGGAAAGCATTGGATCGAAGTGCATCAACCCTAAAAGTGGTAACATCAGTCAAGCGACTAAGTACAAATATATTGGTTTTTAGTTTTAATGCTATCAGATAATAAGACTAATATCACAGAAAAGAATAGGAAAGCATTGGATCGAAGTGCATCAACCCTAAAAGTGGTAACATCAGACAGGCGACTAAGAACAAATATATTGGTTTTTAGTTTTAATCCTATCAGATAATAGAACTAATATCACAAAAAGAAGAGGAAAGCATTGGATCGAAGTGCATCCACCCTAAAAGTGGTAACATCAGTCAAGCGACTAAGAACAAATATATTGGTTTTTAGTTTTAATGCTATCAGATAATAAGACTAATATCACAGAAAAGAATAGGAAAGCATTGGATCGAAGTGCATCAACCCTAAAAGTGGTAACATCAGACAGGCGACTAAGAACAAATATATTGGTTTTTAGTTTCACTGCTATCAGATAATAAGACTAATATCACAAAAAAGAATAGGAAAGCATTGGATCGAAGTGCATCAACCCTAGAAGTGGTAACATCAGACAGGCGACTAAGAACAAATATATTGGTTTTTAGTTTTAATCCTATCAGATAATAAGACTAATATCACAAAAAGAAGAGGAAAGCATTGGATCGAAGTGCATCCACCCTAAAAGTGGTAACATTAGACAGGCGAATAAGAACAAATTTATTGGTTTTTAGTTTTAATGCTATCAGATAATAAGACTAATATCACAAAAAAGAATAGGAAAGCATTGGATCGAAGTGCATCAACCCTAAAAGTGGTAACATCAGACAGGCGAATAAGAACAAATATATTGGTTTTTAGATTTAATGCTATCAGGTAATAGGACTAATATCACAAAAAGAATAGGAAGGCATTGGATCGAAGTGCTTCCACCCTAAAAGTGGTAACATCAGACAGGCGACTAAGAACAAATATATTGGTTTTTAGTTTTAATCCTATCAGATAATAGAACTAATATCACAAAAAGAAGATGAAAGCATTGGATCGAAGTGCATCCACCCTAAAAGTGGTAACATTAGACAGGCGACTAAGGACAAATATATTGGTTTTTAGTTTTAATGCTATCTGATAATAAGACTAATATCACAAAAAAGAATAGGAAAGCATTGGATCGAAGTGCATCAACCCTAAAAGTGGTAACATCAGACAGGCAACTAAGGACAAATATATTGGTTTTTAGATTTAATACTATCAGGTAATAGGACTAATATCACAAAAAGAATAGGAAGGCATTGGATCGAAGTGCTTCCACCCTAAAAGTGGTAACATCAGACAGGCGACTAAGAACAAATATATTGGTTTTTAGTTTTAATGCTATCAGATAATAAGACTTATATCACAAAAAAGAATAGGAAAGCATTGGATCGAAGTGCATCAACCCTAAAAGTGGTAACATCAGACAGGCGACTAAGAACAAATATATTGGTTTTTAGTTTTATTGCTAACAGATAATAAGACTAATATCACAACAAAGAATAGGAAAGGCATTGGATCGAAGTGCATCAACCCTAAAAGTGGTAACATCAGTCAAGCGACTAAGAACAAATATATTGGTTTTTAGTTTTAATGCTATCAGATAATAAGACTAATATCACAAAAAAGAATAGGAAAGCATTGGATCGAAGTGCATCAACCCTAAAAGTGGTAACATCAGTCAGGAGACTAAGAACAAATATATTGATTATTTGTTTTAATGCTATTAGATAATAAGACTAATATCACAAAAAAGAATAGGAAAGCATTGGATCGAAGTGCATCAACCCTAAAAGTGGTAACATCAGACAGGCGACTAAGGACAAATATATTGGTTTTTATTTTTAATGCTATCAGATAATAAGACTAATATCACAAAAAAGAATAGGAAAACATTGGATCGAAGTGCATCAACCCTAAAAGTGGTAACATCAGACAGGCGACTAAGAACAAATATATTGGTTTTTAGTTTTAATGCTATCAGATAATAAGACTAATATCACAAAAAGAATAGGAAAGCATTGGATCGAAGTGCATCCACCCTAAAAGTGGTAACATCAGACAGGCGACTAAGAACAAATATATTGGTTTTTAGTTTTAATGCTATCAGATATAAGACTAATATCACAAAAAGAAGAGGAAAGCATTGGATCGAAGTGCATCCACCCTAAAAGTGGTAACATTAGACAGGCGAATAAGAACAAATATATTGGTTTTTAGTTTTAATCCTATCAGATAATAAGACTAATATCACAAAAAAGAATATGAAAGCTTTGGATCGAAGTGCATCAACCCTAAAAGTGGTAACATCAGTCAGGCGACTAAGAACAAATATATTGGTTTTTAGTTTTAATGCTATCCGATAATAAGACTAATATTACAAAAAAGAATAGGAAAGCATTGGATCGAAGTGCATCAACCCTGAAAGTGGTAACATCAATCAAGCGACTAAGAACAAATATATTGGTTTTTAGATTTAATGCTATAGATAATAAGACTTATATCTCAAAAAAGAATAGGAAAGCATTGGATCGAAGTGCATCAACCCTAAAAGTGGTAACATCAGTCAAGCGACTAAGTACAAATATATTGGTTTTTAGTTTTAATGCTATCAGATAATAAGACTAATATCACAGAAAAGAATAGGAAAGCATTGGATCGAAGTGCATCAACCCTAAAAGTGGTAACATCAGACAGGCGACTAAGAACAAATATATTGGTTTTTAGTTTTAATGCTATCAGATAATAAGACTAATATCACATAAAGAAGAGGAAAGCATTGGATCGAAGTGCATCCACCCTAAAAGTGGTAACATCAGTCAGGCGACTAAGAACAAATATATTGGTTTTTAGTTTCACTGCTATCAGATAATAAGACTAATATCACAAAAAAGAATAGGAAAGCATTGGATCGAAGTGCATCAACCCTAAAAGTGGTAACATCAGACAGGCGACTAAGAACAAATATATTGGTTTTTAGTTTTAATCCTATCAGATAATAAGACTAATATCACAAAAAGAAGAGGAAAGCATTGGATCGAAGTGCATCCACCCTAAAAGTGGTAACATTAGACAGGCGAATAAGAACAAATTTATTGGTTTTTAGTTTTAATGCTATCAGATAATAAGACTAATATCACAACAAAGAATAGGAAAGGCATTGGATCGAAGTGCATCAACCCTAAAAGTGGTAACATCAGTCAAGCGACTAAGAACAAATATATTGGATTTTAGTTTTAATGCTATCAGATAATAAGACTAATATCACAAAAAAGAATAGGAAAGCATTGGATCAAAGTGCATCAACCCTAAAAGTGGTAACATCAGACAGGCGACTAAGAACAAATATATTGGTTTTTACTTTTAACGCTATCACATAATTAGACTAATATCACAAAAAGAATAGGAAAGCATTGGATCGAAGTGCATCAACCCTAAAAGTGGTAACATCAGTCAAGCGACTAAGAACAAATATATTGGTTTTTAGTTTTAACGCTATCTGATAATAAGACTAATATCACAAAAAAAGAATAGGAAAGCATTGGATCGAAGTGCATCAACTCTAAAAGTGGTAACATCAGTCAGGCGACTAGGAACAAATATATTGGTTTTTAGTTTTAATGCTATCAGATAATAAGACTTATATCACAAAAAAGAATAGGAAAGCATTGGATCGAAGTGCATCAACCCTAAAAGTGGTAACATCAGGCAGGCGACTAAGAACAAATATATTGGTTTTTAGTTTTATTGCTAACAGATAATATAACTAATATCACAACAAAGAATAGGAAAGGCATTGGATCGAAGTGCATCAACCCTAAAAGTGGTAACATCAGTCGAGCGACTAAGAACAAATATATTGGTTTTTAATTTTAATCCTATCAGATAATAAGACTAATATCACAAAAAGGAATAGGAAAACATTGGATCGAAGTGCATCAACCCTAAAAGTGGTAACATCAGACAGGCGACTAAGAACAAATATATTGGTTTTTAGTTTTAATGCTATCAGATAATAAGACTAATAGCACAAATAGAATAGGAAAGCATTGGATCGAAGTGCATCCACCCTAAAAGTGGTAACCTCAGACATTCGACTAAAAACAAATATATTGGTTTTTAGTTTTAATGCTATCAGATAATAAGACTCATATCACAAAAAGAAGAGGAAAGCATTGGATTGAAGTGCATCCACCCTAAAAGTGGTAACATTAGACAGGCGAATAAGAACAAATATATTGGTTTTTAGTTTTAATCCTATCAGATAATAAGACTAATATCACAAAAAAGAATATGAAAGCTTTGGATCGAAGTGCATCAACCCTAAAAGTGGTAACATCAGTCAGGCGACTAAGAACAAATATATTGGTTTTTAGTTTTAATGCTATCAGATAATAAGACTAATATTACAAAAAAGAATAGGAAAGCATTGGATCGAAGTGCATCAACCCTAAAAGTGGTAACATCAGTCAAGCGACTAAGAACAAATATATTGGTTTTTAGTTTTAATGCTATAGATAATAAGACTTATATCACAAAAAAGAATAGGAAAGCATTGGATCGAAGTGCATCAACCCTAAAAGTGGTAACATCAGTCAAGCGACTAAGTACAAATATATTGGTTTTTAGTTTTAATGCTATCAGATAATAAGACTAATATCACAGAAAAGAATAGGAAAGCATTGGATCGAAGTGCATCAACCCTAAAAGTGGTAACATCAGACAGGCGACTAAGAACAAATATATTGGTTTTTAGTTTTAATGCTATCAGATAATAAGACTAATATCACAAAAAGAAGAGGAAAGCATTGGATCGAAGTGCATCCACCCTAAAAGTGGTAACATTAGACAGGCGAATAAGAACAAATTTATTGGTTTTTAGTTTTAATGCTATCAGATAATAAGACTAATATCACAAGAAAGAATAGGAAAGGCATTGGATCGAAGTGCATCAACCCTAAAAGTGGTAACATCAGTCAAGCGACTAAGAACAAATATATTGGTTTTTAGTTTTAATGCTATCAGATAATAAGACTAATATCACAAAGAAGAATAGGAAAGCATTGGATCGAAGTCCATCAACCCTAAAAGTGGTAACATCAGACAGGCGACTAAGAACAAATATATTGGTTTTTAGTTTTATTGCTATCAGATAATAAGACTAATATCACAATAAAGAAGAGGAAAGGCATTGGATCGAAGTGCATCAACCCTAAAAGTGGTAACATCAGACAGGCGACTAAGAACAAATATATTGGTTTTTAGTTTTAATGCTATCAGATAATAAGACTAATATCACAACAAAGAATAGGAAAGCACTATGAATATTGGTACGCTTAAGGTACGGACGTATACACCCTGGCAGAGGATGTGAGGATCTCCCTCTGAGAGACGTCAAGTGAGCAGACTTAGACGGGCGATAAAGAGTCTACTTTCTCAGTAGCTCCCTGTAAAATGATGGTTCTTGAAGGTTAATAAAATTAGGTAGGCGCTGAAAAAAAAAGATTCCGTGGGACTGAAGGATGGGGTTAAGTTATGGCCTGGATTCGCTTGCCTGAAGTAGAACTTTTCTCAACCGGTGTGACGATGGTGTCTTGGCTGTGACAAATAACTAGTCCCAAACATACTGTACTGGTTACTTATGTCCTATATTTAAGTGGTAAACATGATAAATCTCTGTTTAAAGCTATGTTCACTTACAAGGGAGTATCTCAACATAGGCGCACACGGAGCTGACAATCGCCAAGAGCAAGATCTGTCGGAACATTTTCGATCTGTGATTCAATCTGTGCACGACAGTCTATATATACGAACGTTTTAATTACAACGTTTTGTTGATGAAGGTGCTTTATTGGTGTTTATTCATAGAATGCCATTAATGGGTAACACTTGTCTACACATTGGCATTAAGTGAAGCTGTCGCCCAAAAGGATTGTATTTATTAATGCCGACTGTTTTGTTTTCTGCAAATGATTTCAAGCGGTGGATTGGTGAATTGTTAATGTATTGTTTAAACAATGAAAATTCGATTTCATTGTGGTGAAAAATCTGTTTTACTAGAGATGCATATGTTGTTTCGGCGGTTTGGAACATATCTTTAAGCAAAATGTGTGTGTGTGTGTGTGTGTGTGTGTGTGTGTGTGTGTGTGTGTGTGTGTGCATGCATCTTTGGACTGACAGACAATTTGACCAGTTGAGAGATACTGTGTTATAAAAAAAAGTGCAAGGGGTCGCCCTATCTCATTTTTGTTTCCATTCGTCTGGTGATTGTGTTTGATTTTTAAATAGCAGCTTGCTAATTCGCCATGTACAAGGAGGAGTGATGATTTATAAAAATAGACAAATTAGAGATTAACAAAAAATATGCCCAAGGTATATAGAAAAAGTGTACTCTGAATCTCACTAAATACTAGTTTATTCATACAGACTAATTTTGGTGACAATGCCACTTTCATCTGTGATTAGTTAACATTAACATATTTAATCACGTAATATCTATATAAATTATCGATAAAGCTCATCTCGTACAATTTCTCAAAGAAAGTCAAATGACAAAGTAATCCCAATCTATATAACAACAACTCCTTACTCAGAATAGATATCTATTTAACATTATTATTTTCCTTTTATCATCTAACTGTACAAATTTTTAACTAGTTTAAAACACAAAATATCAAGGGCACAGTGGTACAATATATTACAATGTAAATATTGAAAAGAACCCAACCCACACAAAAATAATAAAAAAATATAAAATAATACAAGCTACTTACAATTAAATCCTTATGTACATTTAGCTGACCATGTAATCATCATCAGAGGGTCTTACAACAAAATACAATCTAGCAAACAAGAAGTTACAAACAAAAGTGACCTAGTCTTGGTGTTGTTTCCTTACTAGTTAAACTTGTTGGATTTGAAATCATTTTTCTTCATACAACAGTATAAAAGGGGAGATATTTTAGGTTACTATCTTTTAGCTATTCTTCAATCATTCATAGTTTTCTTTATCGGAACCCTAGTGTATAAAGAGACAACATGAACGATCTCTGAGATGTTCTGACTCAACCTACTCAACTTTCCCCAGAATTGTAACAAAATCAATGGTGTTCTCTACTGAAAAAGTTAAATTCCGCTTTATTTTATTCATGTTAGTTACTAACCATTTAACAATCTGATAAGTGGGAGAATCCATTCCAGAAAACTATAGACCTCATACTTTTGCCTTTATTATGTACTTTGGACAAACACTATAACTTGAGTAAAAAAGCATTGATAATTGTTAGTATCTCTCTGAATCCTCCACCTATCAAATTCTTGCAGCTTTTTAATACTTGCAGTTTTTGTGTTTTACATCTTGACATTTTTTTATAAACTACTATTTTTATTTATAAGAGTAAGTCTTGTCCGTGACTCACAGCATTGAACAATCCACTGATCTAGGGCTAAGCGCATCAGCTGAAAAATATCAGTAGGGGGTTTTTTGCCAAGTGATACTAAAAGAAGTAGTTTTTCGAATGTTTCATTAAAGTAACAAATTTGTTTATTGGGTTTCCATCACATTAATGCATGGGTCTGAAATGACCATCTTTTCAAGTTCTATACAGTAATCATCTTTATTTACAATGACCATCAAATAATTTTGATCAGCCTAAAAAAAAATTATGTTTAAATCTATAATTGTCAATATATTTATTGTTTAACCCCAAAACTTTCTTCTAGGTTAAATCTTAACATTTTTCCAATTTCTAATCTAATACAAGTTTTTCTATTACTTTTCAAAAGTTTTCGATATTTGGTTTCGAAATTTATTTTTAAAATTTATGTTTATTTGATAACTCTACTTCATTTTGTTTTAAGGCATAATTGTTCCAATTTTGTATTAAATGATCACTAAAAACTTTATTCAACATTTTTGTATCGAATTTCATCCAACGTCCTACAATTTCTTAGGAGTTATTGAATTTCTTATTGTCTAAGAATTTCTCCTAACATTTAGGATTACTATACATTATTTCATTACAGAGAGCACCCAATTTCTTTAACCTTAACGTTATATGCACGTGTTGTAATTTATTTCTTCTAACATCTTAAAAAACGTTAGGTTAAAATCATTTGAGGAGTGAGAATATTTAGCAGTTTTTAAGCTAAGTTCTCTTCAATTTATGCATACCGTTCCAGTTTAGCCTGTTTAGAATACAGGCGTCTGATTTCCAACCTAAGGAAGTAATTATTTTTCTTATCTGTTATTTTCCTACTTGTTATTCCTTGTGGGGACAATCTAATAGTTTCTTCATAACTTCAGGTAAACACCATTTTTTTGGCATGTTCACAAATCTGTCTTTTTTATTAAATTGTACAAAACGAGCTTCATCGTTAATTTATATTGATGGTTATTAAAACAAAAACAAATAAAAACATACACAAAACTCACAAATTATTCATTTATTTAGTCAAAAAAAAGAGTAAATAAATGAATAAATTGTGAGTTTTGTGTATGTTTTTATTTGTTTTTAACATAACCCCACAAGCTAAGATCATAGAATATTTGTTATTAAAACAATTTAGTGTTAGCCAATAACTGATCAAGACGACTAAATCACCACAACTAGTCTGTATACTAGGCTCTAGCTAACCATATAAAAATATGCATTTAAAAATGTTGATGTAAATAAGTTCTAAAGTGAAAATTAAAAAATAATTTTACTATAAAATTTTTTTATAAATAATTTTAGAACTTATAAAAAATAATTAAAATTGATATAAATTGATATGATAATTAATTACTGAAGAACAATGCCCATGCTCATTTAACAGCATATTTTAGACAATGCTTTTTAAAAAGTCAACTGAATGTAGTCTGTTTTGTTGTCAGTTTTTTCTATGTTTTTCAAGTAGTGTGTTATGACAAAAGCGTATTAACTGAGAGTCATTTAGTCATTTAATGGGGACAATAATAGGTTAGTTCCTGTTAAGGGTTTTTAATCTGTATACATATATAGTTGATTTTTGGTAGAACATAGTAAAACTAATTTCTGAGTTATAAATTCTAATAACTTTTAAGTTGAGAATTAAACAAAATTTGAACCACCAAAAAATTTTCTAGGATTTTTTTCGTGAAAAAAACAATTATTTAAACAATAAACTTATTTCATGCTTTTTTTCTTGCTTAGTTTTTTGAAAAGGAATTCTAAATCATCAATTAGGCAAATTCTTTGATGTTGTTAATCATGTATCATAATATTTGTAAGTGTAAGTACACTATAACATACTGCTCCATCTTTCACATAATACCACACTATGTGAAATATTGCCTGATGTATGTGAGGAAGCTGGGAGCAACACAAGTTTAACAATCAAAATATTTAAAAGAAACGTCTAAACCACCTACTTACTAAGAGTTATTCTAAAATACTGTCAGAAAGTAACGACAGGCCAAAATACCGTTCAAAAGAAAAATAGCAACAACATTAAAAAAAATATATAACAATTTCTACTCTAACAATAGTATTTATATATTTATATTTGTTGATTCCATCCTCATCTGAGCTACTAATTTTCACTAAAGCATTTGTAAATATTTTACAAACTTGCCTATAATAGCACTTACTTATATTTGTATTCGGGAGATGTGTCCCATTGTCAACTCAGACTGTAACTGATCTCAAGGTTTTTGTAGGTTAGAGTGTTAGGGGGATATTATGGTGAGTGTGTGGGTGTACTTGTGAGCATTAGAAGCTATGATGTCAAAAATTGTGTGTACGTTATAATGTAATTGGGTGTGGAGTATGTGTGCGGGTGTAGTTTCAAATGTTTGTATATTTCATATTGTTCGGTTATGTAACGTTGGTTATTTCTGTGTTGCTTATGAAGAATTTGTAAAAAAGTAATATATTTATTAAGTGATTAACATTATTTAATAACATCCTTTTCTGCTTAACAATGTTCAATATTTGACATTAGAGAGATAAATCAAAGAAAATGTTTTGTTTTACATATCAGTATCTTATTTATATTGGAACAAAGCATTTTTGGTGTTTTCTCTATAAATAAATCAATAGTGCTGAAAACTACACCATAAATGGAAAAATCGTACAGTAATAACAAGAAAAAACTAATTTAGAAAGCCTGCTAAAGGAATTACAATACTCTATACTGAGAGGAGAATGGGTACTCTTTTCGTTTCATTTAAATATTTTTGTTTAAAAAAAAACATAAAAACAATGAATTTTGATGGTTTAGATAGAGTTCATTTTACTAGAAATTATTATTACCGAATAAGAGGTTTATATTAGTTGATTCCATCTTGACGTGAGCTATTATTTTTCACTGAACACTTTTAAATATTTAGAAACTTGCCTATAGTAGCACTTATTTATATTTGTTCCCATATATATGTGTCCCATTGTCAACTCAGACCGTAATTGATTTCATATGGTTTACATAGGTTATATTTCGAATTGTTTGGTTGTGTAGCGTTGGTTATTTCTGTGTTGTTCATGAAACAACATGAGTGTTGAAGTATATAGTATTACAGTTTTACAGGTAATTTTTTCAGGAAATGAAATTCTTCTATTATTTGCTATGCACAATATTCAGAAAATGTATTCAAGTAACCATTAACTCGAAACATATTTCATCAAATGTTACGTCAAACTTTTCTATCCTACATTTCTGTTCGCCATTATGCCTTCTCCGTCACAAGATATCTTATTGTTTAGGAGTTCAGGTTTAGTTAAATCCATATTTTGAGTTTGTTGAATTTTTACTGTATGAAATCCGCATTCTATTACTTTAAATAAACACCAAACATTTTTTAGTTCAAATTAAGGTGTTTACCCACTATAACATATCATGTAATGACTGTCCTAGGACTACGTCAGGCACAAGAAAAAACATTTCGGTCACTACTATGAACACGATCAACAGCTTTCTGTACCTGCTGAACATTTCCTGTGTCAGGAGACTATTTTAGTAGTACGGTAGTAAGGAACAATTGTTCGAAACGCGTCAGAACGTAACCTTTTAAGGATTCACTTAGTTACGAATTATTTAATTGTGTTTTATGTCAATTAAAAAACAGCCAAGCTAATGCGATTGGTGTATACAAAATACGCTGAAAGAACTATATTGCAAACAAATTAAATTCCTTCACACAAAATACACTAAGCAACGACCAATTATAAATTTACAAATCAAAGGTTTTGACTTCTATAATTAAAGCGTGATATCTACGGATCTCAACTAAATAACTGAAAAAGTTTTTGACATTTTTGTTAAGAGCAGACAAAAATAGGGAAACATGTCATAGAAGGTTTTTGACTATGAAAGAATAAAAACATAATGAAGTAATTTGAATGACAAAACTACTAAAAGAAGAATAGAATGATAAAGTACTAAATTATTCAAATATTTTTTTGTAAAGAAAAAAATTGTGCAAGTTTACATGGAAAAATAATAATCTTATATTGTGGGTTTCTTTCACTGAATGAAAATTCACTGTTTATTAAGTCTTAAATAAAATCCCAAACCAGTTCGTGACTTATAGCTCTAATTTTTTTTAATGACATTATTTTCTTAGTAATTTTAAGA
Source organism: Prosapia bicincta (assembly GCA_036971475.1). Lineage (NCBI taxonomy): Eukaryota > Metazoa > Arthropoda > Insecta > Hemiptera > Cercopidae > Prosapia > Prosapia bicincta. Next base: position 123,039,381 of record JBAIZL010000005.1, read on the forward strand.
AAGATTGAAGATGCTGAGACAGATTGTCAAACAATAAAGTTTATGTTATAAAGATGAGTAAAGCTTTTAAAGTAGAAATTTAAAAAAAACAAATACAAATTGCTAATTACGTAAATTCACACACCCAAGCTCATAATTGTATTATCAAGTCTTGCTAAAATAAACACACAGTAAGGAAAACTTGTTTTAAATAAAAGCATAGTGAAAGCAGGTGCAAAATAAAGGTTTAAAACAATTTCAGAAATTGTTTTTATTTTAAAATCATATAGTTAAGGTCTTACTTAATCAATATTGGATAAGTGAGAATACGAGATAACAGGTTGGATACACAACTATTAATTTATAATATATAGGTTAATTACACAACTCTTTATTCATTTAATGTATGTTGTATACTAGTGTTATTTCGGAAAGTGTAAAATTTCAAGGTCTAGCAATTGATCTATACAAAATTTAAACAATGCAACAGTCACAGATTTTAATACAATAAGTGCTTAATTAAATAAATAAGTAAAACCCACTAATCACAATACAAACATCTTTATTTTACCAAAAGTAAGAATACTAAATAATTTCAGTAAAATAAAGATTATTGTATTGTGGCCAGTGGGTTTTACTGATTTAGTTAAACAAATAGTCCACAGTGCTCAAAAACTTATTATGTTCATTCAACATGTAATCAGCAATGGAAAACTTATACTTGCAAATGCAGAGAGTCTTTAGGGCTAAGAGAAAATAATAAAACCTAGTGTTATGATAAAAACATTAAAACAAAGAAAACATAAGTTTACATCACAATATACAAAAAAACCTTTTAGAATGACCATATTTTTATAAAACTGAGCGTCTATTTTATACTACCTTAGAACTTATCAACAGAGTATGCTACTAGGATGGAGTTGGTTTTTAGAATAAATTTTACAGATGCATGAGGTGAAACAAGAAAATGAAATAAAATTGAAAACACTCTTTGTTCAGTGCTTTATCGTTCCATATTATCTGTTTTATCTACATTTGAGTTATGTCAAGTTATTTTGCCTTTTTTTAAAAATGTGAATTGTTTTATTATTTTGCTATCTTCCTGAAGACTTTCTGCATTACCAGGATTCATTTTTTATTCAATATTGATCAAAAGTAGAATTTAAATAATTTCCTATTGAAACAATAAATCAAACTTAAACATATTTTTGTGATTTCTTCATTCACTAAGTAAACACAGGTAAGTTTTGAAGCCATATCATAAGCAGTGACTCTTGATAGAAAAAAGTTGTTCCTGTAAAAATGCCTACACAAATGTATTAATTGTTTACAATGTTTTGTACGGCAATAAATTCCAATCTGGTTTATGTAGTAGTTTTCACTCTGTAAAATTGAGTAACAGAAATGTTTGAAAATTGAAAATTTACACCATTACATATTTTAAAACTGGTACCGAATTATTGAAAATATAATTGGAATGAAAAAAATGCTCTATTTAGGAAAAATACTTATTTAGGAATTTTTTAACTAGATAGGAGACTGACAGACTTACGTTGTGGCAATATTGGAATCAAGAGATTATTTGTATTTCCAAGAGATTTCAGTTTTGAATTATTGCCACAAGGTAAGTCTGTCAGTTTCCTATCTAGCTCAAAAATCCCTACATCCTCATTTTTAACTTTGCAAAACTGTTTTCTTGTATTCGCTTATCACCTACACTATAATGTACTTAAACAAAAATCTTACTAGGTATATATGTAAGTTAACTTTCAAAGACTTTAATTATGTGTCTTCATCTTCGAGCATCAATTGAGACTCTGTATATATATATATATATATATATATATATATATATATATATATATATATATATATATATATATATATACTCGTCAATGCTGGATGAGATTGTAGCGAAACGTCGGAACTGTGAATTTATGGACTGCAGAATGAACGGATGTACTCCAGATAGTAACTATTCATATATATATATATATATATATATATATATATATATATATATATATATAAATATATATATATATATATATATATATATATATATATATATATATATATAAATATATATATATATATATATATATATATATATATATATATATATATATATATATTGTAAGATTGTTATTAGATCCTAAATACATAAACAGTACTCTAAATTAATTAAAGTTAATTATGAAACAAAACTACTCCAAGATGTTTGTAAAGGGTGGAAGATGATATTTATGTTTAGTGAGGAAGAAAGCCTTCAAAGTATTTTTCTTTGTCTGTATTAAACATTGGAGACAAAGGATACAAGGAATTTGACCTTGATTTGGTGGAGCATAATTCGGGAATTTAGATTACATAGAGAGGTGGTTCATTTAAATATCTCCAAAAGTATTTGGATTTCAGGGAAGAGATGCAGTGTTAAATCCATGGTTGGCTCTCTTATTATTCTTGAACATAGTTGATGAGTTTCTTATTCTAGGGCCGAAGAAGGTATGGATTTACCAGTACATGCTTCTTGGTTGCATATTTGAGCTTTCTTGTACGAGGATCATGTTTAAGCACTGAGGAAATTGGTAGCAGTAAGTAAAAAACTCTTTAAAGTGTTTCCTATTGAAGTGTTCTGCTGATCTGAGTGTTATATTTCTAGTGCACACATTTGGTCTAGGAAAATCACGTACCACAATTCGTTATAGGCAGACATCGTGAGTGAAACAATGTCTTTTAAAGAAACGTATCTGTGTCCATAAATGAGGATATGAAATAGAATGAATTTAGAACATTTTCTCAGTTTTTTTTTCTAAATTAAATCCTACATGAGTTGGTTCTAAGATGTTTGGAAAGAAAAAAGTGAGGACAATACAAAGAAGAAATTAGTTCCACAAGATGGTTAGAAAGAGTACTACATGCTTTTTATTTGCAGATGCAGAATGAATGGGTATGTATTGGTTAGTTTTACTTACAGCCAAGACTGGCTAGGAGTATAACATATGACTGGTTTTATAGTGTGTTACAATTTTATTTGAATTCCTTCAAGCGCACACTTCCTGGTCCCAGCTCTTGTAAAGACTGATTTTACTTTAATTGATATAATTTGTGCAAACTTCTATTGGAATTTCCCCTTGTTTGCACATTCACAGGATGTAAAAACTTTGGAAAACTGTAGAATACTTTCGGTCATGTTGAGGTCCTATGCAAGGGGAGCTTCACAGAGAATGTTTTTATAAGGTTGAGGTTACATTGCATAGGAATTTGTATGAAAAAAGTGGTCATGCGAATTTGTAAGTATAGAATTGTAAGACTTCGTACGAATGGCATGGTTTCCAACATTTACGAAATTGTGTGATCTATTACTTGTGAAAAATGACTCCTGCTGAACTATTTTGAGGACTCTCTTGCACTACGATATGTTTTGGTGGAAAGGTTCAACAGACCGTAGCGGATTCAAAAATATTATGAATCAAGAGATGAGAATTGGGATTTTCCAAGATCCTATGATGAGTTTAGATAAGATGACCAATGTTCCTTGAATATACCCTTTTAATGGTAACGTGGAAGAGTGTGCCATTGATGTTTTTGTGTAAGAGCTGGTGAAAAGTCTGGAACAAGGTAGCCTGCTGTGGTACTTTTTTGCTTTTCATTAAGACTGGAAAATTGTACTGGTAGAAACAATTTTCATTGTTTTCCTTTTGTTACTGTATGAGACATCTTGTATCCAGATACATATCCTTACTAATATATAATCCCAACCACCTTACCTTACTTCTCGTCTTTAAGAAACTGTGAAGGATGGACAACTCTTTAGGTCTACTTCAGGCACGCTGTCTGGCCCACGTAATGCCAGAACTTCCCTTATATCCTTAGTCCAATATAATCCCAACCACCCTATCTTACTTCTCGTCTTTAAGAAACTGTGAAGGATGGACCACTCTTTAGGTCTACTTCAGGCACGCTGTCTGGCCCACGTAATGCCAGAACTTCCCTTATATCCTTAGTCCAATATATTCCCAACCACCCTACCTTACTTCTCGTCTTTAAGAAACTGTAAAGGATGGATAACACTTCAGGTAAACTCCAGTCACGTCGTCGTGCCCATGCAATGCCAGAACCTCCTTTATATCCCTAATCCTAGATATCCCCATCTACCCATCTTTATTCCTCGTCTAATAAGGGCTTCTAGAAGATGGATACCACCTTAGGTCATTAGATCAGCGACCATGAACACTTGATACAACGGAATTACATACCTTTTAGAGAGAAGCTGTTGACTTTAGAAATAATATGATATAGTATTTACTTCTAATAAACTAAATCACTGCACTATGCATTTAGCAAATATAAATAAAGCCGACAATATCCAAGCATAAATAAATTAAAACCTATTATTTTTACACGAAAGTTACTCTAGTTCATAGTATTCTCATTTTCCCCTAAAGTCTAACAAAGAAACTTCCCACTGTTACGTTACCTTATCCCGTTGCATACAGTCCTATACAGAGTACAATAGTTCAAGAATCAGCAGTGAACTGCGTGGCGTCACTTATGCTCTGTAGGGGGTGTTCATGAGTACGTATCTTTGTTTGGACCTACAATCCTCTGGGATCTTCCTCTTCGTCCCCATCGTCTACGTACTCTTCATCTTCGTTTTCGGCAGATCTGGTGGTGACTACAAATCTGAAGGCGATTCACAGTTAGTATAATGTGTGGTTGGAGTTCTTGTCATCATAATACCAAAGAAGTAATTAACAAAAGCTGTAGAAGGCTGGCACCTCAAGAAGAACTACACACTTTTGAACCCTAAACCAAGAGTAAAAGACGTCGTTTATTGTTTGAAAAAGAGGATAAAACTACGACTCATATGCTCATGAGACTGGAGTTGCAATTAGTGGGAAAGAAAAAAAAAACAAAATATATAGCTTTAAACTGACTAGAAAAACAGTACAAAAAGGCTTAGAGAATGGAGGCATTATGTCTTGTGTAACATCTCTTTCCTACATTTCAAACAATGGATTAGATCAGACCAAAGAGATCAGATGATAAGATAAAATAAAATTGTCGATTTGCAATGTATATCAATTTTTTTTTAATGAAAAATATAAAAAACAAAAAGTTACTAGGTAAAAGCTGAAATCGTTATCATTTTGTCAGTCCGAAGACTGGAAAAGTGTGATAGAAATCAGGTTTAATAAATAAGGTTGTAAAGGATCATCAGCCACTTAGAAACTAAGTGACTTCTTTGTTTAGCTCAGAGGTAAACTCATTTAAGTAGTGAAATTATTTTAAAAGATCCACGTACGCCTAAATGTTATGGTGATTTTCATGGTCACAATGCTCTGACGTCATAGCATACTTTCTTATCTGTCAAAACGTAATCCGTACTCATCTTTCTCAAGATTCTCTGTGTACGCATATTTAGTTGTACTCATATTTCGAATATTCGATATAACGACCCTACCATGGCAGGTAAATGCTACCGTTTTTATCCTACCTAAAGATATGTTGGCTTGTTCTTACCTAAACCAATCTCTTATTCTCTAGCCTTTGCAGACCACAATATCCATAGGCCTACTGAACATTGACATTAGTGTTACAAAAAAAAACTTATGCACAAAAAATTTGTTTGAATTGTTATAGAATTTCATATTTGTAATGTCTGTAATGTAAGTTATTAATCACTCAGTACCTTAAAAAATAACTTCGTACCGCCTCTTGAAATATAACTTCCAGTTGGTTTTGACATTTGTTTCCTGAATTAAAATGATGGGAACTAAATAGGGACTACTATATCATATATATGTCATAACGGGTAGCCTTGAAATGACCAAAATTCGATGACTACAAATCTACAAAGAAAGTTACATGATGAAATCATGTTGGGGGACTACAGGGAAATCTGTCTTCTGCTTTGGCGAGACACATTTTCTTACATAAACAGGCACAAGGGAAATTACGCATTTTTTATGATGGTTAACTTTATCTTTTCTATTTCAAGGCTATTTCAATTGGTTTAGTGGTGTTACATCACACATAATAACACATAAACAGTAGTAGTATAAACACATAATAAGGAATAATTATCAGTTTCAATCCTAAATAATTAAAAAAATCATTACAAGAGGCCTATTTAGGAGAAAACTTAGCTGTGTTGTACACAGTACAGATCATCGTAATATCAGGAGTTATAATTATATCAACCACTGTATTTAACAGTACAAGAATATATTCTATGAATAACGGACAAATTATGAAACGAACGAATCTAGTAGGAAATAATTAAAATTTATCACAAGTATAAAGCGTTGCTTCAAATTTTTAGTAATTAGTACTTATTCTAGACAATTTCGTTGAAGCAAGTTAAGGAATGTGAGTATATGTATAATAGATTAATTTCCTTTGACAACTTTAAAGGACTCCATTATAAAATACCAGCTAGAGTAAATATAATATGAGTAAGCTTCTTCATATAAGTTGAAAGAGAACTCTATATTTTTGTAATGACCTTCCTGTCACCAGTCTAGCTTTGTTCTTACTAATTTAATTGTAAGAGATTGTCACATGCATAATGCAATCTTAGGTTTTTGGATTTAGTTAAAAATTTATATATTCCCAAGTGGGCTCCAAGGAAGTCATGACTTTTGTCAATTTGAGAGTTCCACACTTGCTTCTTCATTGTCTGATTCCCCTTTCTCTTGTTTATTTACAAGTATCATTTTCATTCTAATTACGTCCCAAATTTGTCTGATGATATTTATTTTATATGACCTTGATTGTGCAAAATTTGTTTTGTTTGTTTAAGCCCTCAATGATTGGCAAATAATCCCCAAATATTTTAGTAACATATTGGTCTGGTATATAGCAAACTTTGTCTGGTGTACAACACAAACCAAATTTTATGCCACGTAATTTTTGCAGCAATCTGACTAGATAACTACATGTTCTGGGTACCCAGAATATGAGCAATTGAAGTTGCTTTTGTATTCATATTAACGTCATTAATTATTTCATAAATACTTGTTTTTGTAAAACTAGTGAAAACTAAAGCTACTTACTTTACTGTTGTGTTTCGAAAGTGTTGTTTCATTGACAAAACATGATTTCCGAAGTACACAACCTACCTTACACCACCACACCCTTAAATCTCACACCTGCAACCTTGAGGGAAAGCCATCAGTAGCGAGTAAGCTTTTCAGTGAAATAACATTTTGGAAAAGAGGCAACCCCATAAGAGGCAATAGTTTTCACGTAGTTTTTGGTCTGAAGATACTAAGCTTTTAATCTTACTTCTTAATTACTCACTAAGCAAGAAACAAAACAAAACCTTCTCGTTTAAATAAAGACTGTTGATGTGTGATACCTGATTCGCAAACCAACCGTATTTTTTTAATTAATAGTTTCTGTGATGATAAACAAGGTTAATACAAAATATTTTTGTTGTAAAAATATTTTAAATATGGAGTTTATATATAATGAAATATTACTGACTAACTTAAAGTTGAGTCTTTGTCTTAAAACAAAATATTTTTTTACTAAAGAACCTCGTAAATTATTCACACAATTTCAATGTATTAGAATTTACTTAAATTCCTATGAATATTTTCTAATAAAACAAACATAAAACTTCCTACATAGTATAAAAAATTAATATTTTCAACTTTTGTGGATTTCGTTGTACATGACAATTGTCAAAATGTTTACGTTTGAACTTGAGAAATTAGCAACTTGTTGAAATTAAAATTAAGTCAAATTTTGACAAACGTATTTAGATATAGTGGTTTTTATTGCAGTAAGCGATCTTCATTATTCTTTCAATGATGTCTCAGCAGATAGAATCTTTACGAAGACTGTGTTGTGCAATTATATCTCTTATGTCTCAGTATGTGTTTTCATAAATTTACTCAAATTATAAGTAAAGCAATTCGTTAAGTTGAAACAAATAATATTACCTTCATGCATTTACACAAAAACAGTTTTTATAGAATATCACTTACCACCCAACTTGCATTTCCAAGATTTGTTATTTTAACATTGATGTTACAAGTTTGAAATACACGATAAGGATTAAGCTCTTGTTCTATTTGTAACAGTGAACATTGAAAATGTCCTGATAACCATCAAAATTTTAGAAGAACAAATAAAATGACGGGTCCAGGTCATTGTGAGTATATATTCATTGCTGTTGTGACAGCTACAATCCGTAATGGTGAAATTGTAATGAAAATAATAAATAATTAATGGAACAATAACACAAAACAAAAACAACACAAAATAGTCAATTCAAATAATATTTAATTAAGTTGTAGTATGTTGATATAAGCTGCAGAATTGTTAAATGAAACATTCAGTTCTCACTTTTGATAAATGAAATCATTTTCTACTTTTATTTTCATAGAAATTTATAGTTAATCTCTCGGTTTAATTTTATCTGTATTCAATAACCCTACTTTCAGATTGTAAGGTAGAGATAAGTTTGAGTAATAGACATACACATTATACATAGATACATTAATAGAGTTATTGATTTAGTGTTATTTTTGTAAAAATTCTGGGAACAGGTTTGTTTACACTAATGCTATCAATAAAATAGATTTAATATTAAAATTTGTACACGTTACACTTGCCTATAGTTACACTTATGGATTCAGTTGGCAATATGACACATCTCCTGTAATGCCTGCCATGTATATAACAAACGGCCAGTGCTACTATAGACACACTTACGGATTCAGTTTGCAATATGACACATCTCCTGTAATGCCTGTCCTGTATATAACAAACGTCCAGGTCTACTATAGACACACTTACGGATTCAGTTGGCAATATGACACATCTCCTGTAGTGCCTGCCATGTATATAACAAACGGCCAGTGCTACTATAGACACACTTACGGATTCAGTTTGCAATATGACACATCTCCTGTAATGCCTGTCCTGTATATAACAAACGTCCAGGTCTACTATAGACACACTTACGGATTCAGTTGGCAATATGACACATCTCCTGTAGTGCCTGTCCTGTATATAACAAACGGCCAGGGCTACTATAGTCACACTTACTTATTCAGTTGCCAATATGACACATCTCCTGTAATGCCTGTTCTGTATATAACAAACGTCCAGTGCTACTATAGACACACTTACGGATTCAGTTGGCAATATGACACATCTCCTGTAATGCCTGTCCTGTATATAACAAACGGCCAGGGCTACTATAGACACACTTACGGAGTCAGTTGGCAATATGACACATCTCCTGTAATGCCTGTCCTGTATATAACAAACGTCCAGGTCTACTATAGACACACTTACGGATTCAGTTGGCAATATGACACATCTCCTGTAATGCCTGTCCTGTATATAACAAACGGCCAGTGCTACTATAGACAAGAGTAAATACTAACGTATACACAAGTATTTTTAGTTAAAAAGTTGTAGCTCAAGGAAAGATGGAATCAAATAGATTTGCAAGTATTTATATACATTTTAGTGAAAATAGTGAAAGGAACTATCTATAAAATTTCATTGAATAATTCTGATGTGGATCAAGTTATTGAAAATGTAGACATCTGGGAAGAAATTACTTTATTTTAAAATTAATTCTTCTTTAAACTGCAAATAATATTCCCCTCACTGTGTTTAAGCCACACAGAACTGCCTTGACTATGACCTAAGTACCCCAGCTAATCTGAAGGCCGCATATTTTTAGGGTAGGACAATTTTAAGATATACTCGTATTCTTAGAGTGTATAGAATACTTAATGGCCACATGTCTTGTATACAAGCTCAATCTTATATAATGCTTTAGTTATATAATGTAAAAATTATTTTTTTCTTAAGCACATTCAGTTTTTAATACTTGATCGAGTTGGTGTTTTATTACTGTGGAAATAATTACAAGTGTAGCGAGATCCATAAATACATTAAAATCAATAAGTCAATAAAGTATGAAAAGTACAATGTGCAATTGTTCTACTTTTTAATGGCAAAGAAATATTTATTAAATGAAATTTTCATTAGGAACAAAAAAAATCATATAAAGAATAGATTGAATAGACCTCTTGGTTTTATTATGGTAACAATAATTGATTTATAATGTCATTAAAATGACAAGGTTAAATTGGTCTATGTTGGAAGTAATGAATAACTCCGTACTCATATTTCCCCAGGGGCCCGAAATGTCTCTGTTGGGGCTTGCCTAAAACCACAAAAACGTCCCACCAATTCATTTTCTTGAGAATATATTCTAAGTCAGTGGTTCTCAATCTGGATGGCGTAGAGGATTTTCAGGAGAGGATTTTATAAGTGTACTGAAACTGCCTACAGGCATAGGTGTGCGACTACGGTGTACCAGCGAGTAGAGTGACGTGACGTGTGCGTACTGAAGTACTTCGTTGTTCCCTAACGAATGTTTATTTAGTCTTGCTAGACTCTTGTTACTCCCAAGGATAACCTCTCTCTGGACCATAGGCAGGAGTCTTGATTTATTATATAGTCCTTTTCTCTATTTTATTGTGAAAACTGTATATATATATATATATATATATATATATATATATATATATATATACAAATATATATTTATGTGTATATATATATATATATATATATATATATATATATACAAATATATATTTATGTGTATATATATATATACAAATATATATTTATGTGTATATATGTATATATATATATATATATATATATATATATATATATATATATATATATATATATATATATATACATATATATATATGCACCCGTGCGCGCTTGTGTGTGTGTGTGTGTGTGTGTATTAGTTTTACCTAAGTCGTGAATTTTTAACATTTTTTCAAGGTATAACATACTTTGCACACGGCTTGAATCAAGTTTATCATTGGGGGATTGCAGCAATGGAAGTCCATACCCTTGGGTGATTGGGGAGCCGCGAATGACCCCCAGAGTTAAAAAACATAATAAATATCTAAGAAGTTTATGTAGACCAATGGATTTTTTCGAAAATTTTATTTTAAAAGTTGGTGAATTGAGAGACATAACTTAGGACTAAAACATTTATATAGAGAAAAATGTGTGTTTTCCTTGATTGTTTACGGTTTATTTAACATAAATAAAAATTAAGTTAATATGTTAATATGTTTATTTTCTTTATATATTAGGCACCGTAGCCTAGTACTTTATAGTGATGGGTTAAACAAGGTTAAACTTGACTTTTTTAGTAAGCAATGCCTTCACGTACCCCTCCCCCCCCAATAACTTTTGATATGGGTGCCTACGATAGCAGCTTAATCAGTTGTAGGGTGAAATATATTAATATAATTATTATATCTATATTTAAGTTAAATATAATATCTGAAGTTTTTATTGTCTTCATCAGCTTCAGTTTCATACTCAAATTGTAATTCTTGACCAAATGTAAATGGGAGGGGCGACTTCATGTTAGTGCTGTAGAGAGGGAAGCAGAGCCCTGAATGTAAAGAACCCCGTTTTTAAACAATTATAACTATTAATCACATATATTTCCTTTAATAAAGGGAGCTTTCCTATTACATTTTTGTGCTTTGAGAGAAGATGTAGTTTTAAGTTCTGAAAGCTTCTGTAGCTATTACTCCTTGCAACAAAACTTCTTTCAAGCAATTTATTAATAAGCATCACGTAGACTAACTACAATACTTTGTATATAGCAAACTGTTATGCTATACGTTATATGCCTTTTCATAGCGAGATTGGCACGTTCTTGTTCAACCCTTTTTTCGATCATCAATATTGGCGTTTTCAAGAGTTTCTCACTACAATTGTTGGAAGATTCTAAAAGTTTTCAGCTGTAGGACTATAAACATAGCGAAAGAGAATACTTTATGCCATTTTCAGTCTAGCGCACTGTGTAAATTTGTATTCCCGTATCTCTTGCATACTTCAAAATGAAAACTTATTTTATTTATTCCTAGAAATATCAATAAGACTCTAGCTCCATTGAAAGGGGAGTAGCGAATCAATTTTACTATTTAATGACTGTTCAGGGTTTATTATAATGTACGTTTCGATAAATACTGTAAGTGACATAACAGGTTCTAGTTGCTTTCTCGATCAGCTGTATCTACTTTTGATTGTTGCAGCTTATTCGTGTTGACGTATTAATTTGAGGTTAGTTTTCTCTTACATGGTACTAACTACTGCAAAGAAGGCATTTATCGTAGAGCATTATTATCGCTCATTCGAAACTGGTTGTGCTGTTGGGCCGAGTTTGTCATACACTGTACTACGATTCCAGGAATAATTTCACAAGAACCTACCTAGTAACGCTGTAATTATTATTGCTGATATTGTTGATATATTTCGAAGATCAGGCAGTCTTTTGGCACAGAGGAATTGCTTTTCAGGTGTTCCAAAAACTACAAGTGAAAACCCCATATAAATGTTTTCACTCAGGAGACCTCAGGATTTGGTTCCCAATATGAGACCTCAGGGATTGTGGTTCACAATGGTTTAAGCTAGATGGTACAACCAGACACACTGCTTTAGACAACATTTACTTCCTTCAAGAAACCTTTGGTAAACGCCTCATTTCCTTTAGAACCAATTTTTCCTTACCTAGCCCCTCCCTCGATCTTACGCCTAAGTCTGGAGAATAATGAAGGAGAAGATTTTCCGGGATGACCCACCAGCTACGTTCATACAAATCTAGGAAAGAATAACCACTTGTATACCGAGCATAGAACAACCTATCTTCACCAAAATGATCCCAAACTTTCAAAACCGTTACGAGTATTGCCTCAAATGGAACGGAGGTCTTGTAGAGCATGTTTATACCCGAGTCTAACCAATTTGGCTGAATTTACTTGTATGTGTTCGTAAAATTATTTAAATAAAATGAAATAAAATCTTACATCTATTTCAGTAACGTTAGTTTTGGTGCATACGCTATAATATACTTGCACTGTATATAATAAAATCTTTGAGCAACTGTGATGTAATTTTTTATTTTAAATAATTAAAACCTCTTTACCATCAAAACGTTTTATCCTTATGTAGATTTCGATTGCAAAGTAATCATCTCCGATAATGGTAATGATAACTTGTAAAGATGATTGGTTTGCAATTGAAATCTACAAAAGCATCTACGTAAGGATAATTTGTTTTGATGGTTAACAGGTTGAATTTATTGAAAACATACTGTATATATTTGATTTCTAAAAAAATGTTTCTGTTATGGTTCCATGTCTTTTTTATTTTTACAACTGTAAAAGGTATATGTTTCTTACCTCTAAAAGGTATATGTTAAAAGGTAATATGTTTCTTGTATGGCTCCATTTGATTTATTTTTTATTCATTATAAAAGAAATTTCCATTTTATTGATATTTTTGAACATAAATAAAATAAGTTTTTATTTTGAAATACACAATACGTGAAATTCTTATTATATACATTTTCAATTCTTTTAGGAACATAAGTGTATATTCGAGTACATTTTCCCCCCTTCCCAAACATTACAATATTCGAGTACAATTTTCTGCCTTTACTAACAATACAATATTTCCCTTCTTGACGCGTTTCGGAATGACTCCCTTTTCAAAAGTTAAATAGTACTGTTCGCTCAAATATTGAGTTCGTCTTTAAAGACATATTGAGTTCATCGAAAGACGAATTCAAGATTTGGGCGAACTGTACTATTTAAATTGAAAAATGTAGTCATTTCAAAACCCTCAACAATGGAAAATATGGTAATGTTGAGGAAGGCATAAAAATGTTCTCTAAAATTAACTTAATAGTGATCAATTACTCTGTCAAGCGGGCGATGGCGGATGACTAGAGCCTCAAGAAATAGCGCTCATTTGAAATTTTGCTCACTTTAGACATATATTGTTGGACATATTATTTGTTATATATTTTTATATAAATTATTTAGACATTTTAGTTAATATTATTATATTAGACATATTTTTATATTATTAATATTTACTGTTATAAAGAAATATACAATGCTAGGAGGAATATTAATATTTATTTTACTAAGTAATTAAGAATATTTTGGATTTTGATTGTTTCATCTGTATTGCTAAATTTCAATTTGGCACTCAAAATTTTGGGACTCCTATTCTCTGTACATGCCATAGGTCTGAACTGTCTTTTTTAAAGAGATTTTTTATTAGTTTTGTGTTTTGATTTGACAATGTTTTTTTATAATTATTCAAGATAAATATTTCTACCATATTTCAAGGTCGTTGTCATACACTCCTTCCAGGAATGACCCATTCGTAGGTGCTTGTATAGACATCTTGGCAGTTGCAAGGAGACTTAGTAGATTTTGCAGCTTATCCTAGGTCTGTGTACGTGACATCTCCTTTTATTTTATTAATTTTGTTTTTCTTTGACGATCTCCTCACTGGATTATGTTGTAATGACCATCTCGTAGTCCACTAGTTCTTTCTTCGTCAATCTCTCTGCCTCCTTTGGTTGTGGAATTAGAGAAACTGTCGGCGATTTGGTAAATCTCCGCAGCTTAGGTAGCATTGTCGGATGGAGCCCCTGAACGACGCCGCGTCTCTCCATACACCCGGCGCCTGTGATGCTTCAAAATCAGCTTTCTCCTCAGTTGTCAGTGAAGAAGATTTTTTTTCGGTGGTATCTTTTGTGTTATGACTAAGACAGCTTCAATGCTAGACTGGTTCGTGTCTGGCGATCCCCCTTATTCCCCTCTGTTTCTATATTCCTGCCGTGTTCACTGCCGCCAATTGTCTTCCGTTCCGTACCAACCTACTTGTCAGTTGACAGTGGTGAAGATTATTTTTCGATGGTCTCTTTTGTGTTAGGACTAAGACACCTTCAATGCTAGACTGGTTCGTGTCTGGCGATCCTCCTTGTTTCCCTCTGTTTATATATTCCTGTCGTGTTCACTGCTGCCAATTGTCTTACTTTCCGTATCAGCCTTTTGTTGGTTGTCAGTGGTGAAGATTCTTTTTCGGTGGTGTATTTTGTGTTCGGACTGAGACAATACAAAATGTGTTGCTTCATTCAGAGCGAACAGAGCTTCAGAAAGATTACAGTGGAGAAGATAAAGTACAACTCCATCTGAAAAAAATAACAAAATGCGTTTTAACGTAAAGCTGACAAAAGAAAGTTGTCTGTTTTGGTTTTCCCAGCTTAAATGAAAACCACTTGAATTATGTCCACGATTGTGAATATCAGACGATTAAATCGGTCTGAATATTGTTAACTGCAACGATACTTCTATTAAAATTATGTTGTTTTAATTTTATATAGCAACTAAAAGATTTTACAAAAGAAAACGAATTTAGTTTGGGCAGACGATTGAAATACTCTTTATGAAAAATAAAATAAAATTACACTGAACATAATAAACACTTGTAAAAGTTACTATTTCAAAAAAGTAACTGATGACTTACAAAAATATAGTTATGAATTGTATTGTGTGATTTGTTGAAAAATTTGAACAGTTTATACATTTATGAAATCGGGTCCCCCCAATTTACTTGTATAATGCAAAATCAAATACGCAAGCTTCTACATTTAATAACTAAAGAAAAACGAACTTATGAACAATAATACATCGCCTAGTACCTTCTAGAAATAAAGCGAAATTACTGGCAGACGCAAGCAGATATATAAAGGATAAATTAAGCATAAAGAATATTAGTGTTTACAATGTAGCGAAAAGAGCAAATATTCAGTAACAGTGATCGTGGGTGTTAAAGGGTAAAGAAACTATTATTTACTATAAGACACTATTTACAAACACTTGACTGTGGTTAAATAATAATAAATAATACTCATAAACCTAGTTCTAGAGACATAACATATGCCTTGGAAGATGGTTACTTGGTCACTGAAACCTATGTTTCTTCAGGTTAAAATAAAAATATATGTGGTTACAGGTCGTTGTGTATTATATGTTACTTATTATTATACCTAATTAAAAGATTGTTTGGACGCCTATATAAGTGTTAAAGTGTGTAAATAATAGCAGCCTCAAAGTGTGTGAATTAATAAATAGTTATTTAGTCTTAAAAGCCTCAAGACTCATAGTAACTGGTCCTCGACGTTAAAAAGAAGTTTGGTTTTAAATAAGTAAAATAATCGACATACTCCAAACAGCCAATAACATTACTAAGGAAAGACCACATGCTGGGTATTAGAAATGTTTGTACCTGCGGGAACACGAAATTTTGTTTCCTTCAAAATTGTTAAACGTTTGCCCGTTTGTACATTTTTTTATGTATAAATAAATAATATAAACAATTAATATATCTTTACTTAGGTTTAATTGAATTCTGGGCCACGAAAAGTAATTTTACCCTGAAGTACTTGATACATAATATAAATTTATATGATGTTTAAAAATTATTCTTTAGTTTATTTCGAACTGAAAATGACATATATGTAGTCAGAATGAATTATGGTTTTTGCATAAATGCATATTGTTATCGTTGAGTACCTGGCATTTTATGTATTGTTGTTTGTTTTGTCACATTCTGTGAAGATTAGGGTTGTATATTAGACAGCACAATCTTTATAGAAGAAGGAGATCACGTATAAAGAGTATGTAAACGCACTTAAAAGCCAAACATATAGGAATATATTCTCACTTCGTATTGTATTTTAGATAGATTATATATATATATATATATATATATATAAGGGTGTATTTTACCTGATTTACTCCCATTCTAATCTCTATTGCCCCTTAGTAAATTTGTAGTGTTAAATGTAAATATAAACAAATTTACCGTCGTTAAAGTATAAGTTATTGTAGCTGAACATGGAATATGTTCAAAATATTAGGTTTTCGGTTTGTATCTATTTGCGATTATTTGAATCCGAAATATGTTTTCGTCGAGGTTTCAATAAAATAAATAAATATTTCGAATTTATATTCGATGAAGATTCTTTCACAGACATTAATTTTGTGTTTTTTTTTAAATAAAAAAATACAACTTACATATGCATTTTTATTGAAAGTAATTTTATCGGCTACAAAATGAAATTATTGAGTACTTATAAACTGAAATTTGTCTTTTTAATTTCCATATATTGCCAATAAATTACTCCAAATGAGTAAAATACAGTAAATTGTTTATAAATTAAAGGAATACATAATTATTTAATAATTTGCCTACCTACAATATGCCTGATAACAGTTAACATAAAAAAATTACTTTAGAAATATTACTACAAATTAATTGTATGGTAAAATTGATAAATGACATTGTAATTTGAGTCAAAATTTGAATAATTCATGTTGTTGTAAAGAGGCAAGTAAAATGATAAACCAAAATATATATTGACAATCATAAAACATAGCCTACTTTACTCATTAAATTTTCTGCTTGCATAAGTTTACACTTAATAACGAGCCAATCATAAAGCTCTCGTGCGTACCTCTCGATTTATTCAGCTGCAAGTGAGTATTTCTAATGGAAAATACGTTTCCATTGTGACCTGAGGAAGATGGAGTGTATTATATCAATCCTACAGTTTAAACAAGAAGATATATACTTGGAATCAAGAGAAGTAAATTTGTGTGACAGAATAACAAAGCATATCCATCTAACTGTTTTGAAAACAATCTAAAAATTAAAAATGAAATTGTTGTAAAAATATTTATTATATTTCCAGGTCTTTTTTTGGGAAATATTTTTATATTTACTTATAAAATAACAAGATTGTTTTTGACGTATTTTTAGGTAGCCTATAAGTCATCAATTAGGTATAAATATTCTTCACATACTATTTCCTCACTAAGCATTTATTATATTAGGAAATATTGAAAGCGATATTACTGTAAGATACAACCACATAAGGTTACTGAGTTTATTAAAGAATATTCATATAAGCCTTTCATTTTACACCCATACACAAGAGTAGTGAAAACATTTTGTGTCCATACTTTCAATTATTTCATTTTATTAGAACACAAACCGCCTTTCGTAATTAGGAAGAGGTAGAATGTTTATTTTTAACTTTTTGGCGTTGATAATTCAGAGGTGTCAATACCTACTAAGCAAAGGGACAAAAACTATATTTTCTTGTTTAAATGCATACAACCCTAAATATTTTGTTACTTGCTACTTAATAGATCCTTTAAAATTTGTCTCTTACTAAGATGCTTTTTTTATCTGGCGAAAAATCAAACTATATAATACAATTAATAAATTTAAAATATTTCAAAAGCAAGAGTATATAATAAAACTATTATTGCTTTGGAAATATTTTAAATTTATTAATAATATATAAATATATCTTGAGAAATTAGAAAAAAAACATTTAATTGAAATGTCTGTTACGTGTTAAGATTTGTAAAAGCAGAAAAAATTTCTCAGTGTGAATAATTTTAACTAATGTCATTAAATCAGAATTCAATAACTGTTATTATTCTATTTATTATAATTCCTAATTTTATGGTTATATTGTTCTAGGGCGTGGCTAATGATAAGCCTAGCTCTTTAGGCCCGGCGGTCTATTCTGACGCGTCGGACTCGAGCTATATATACATGTGTAGTGGCAGGAGAAGGCACCATGAGTAAATTGTCATTCGTCTTACTTGCCGTGTTTGTAGCGAGTGTGGCTGTAAGTACTATTTGTTTTTTCTGGATTAGGTTTACAGCAGTTCATAATTTAAATTTAATAAAAAGAATAATTTAAAGTTTTAAATAAAAATTATTATTGGAATACCAGTTTTTTAAATGAAATCGATTATATTTATACTTATTATATTTTAAAAAATAAATATTAAGTTAAAAATTTGTTAAAGATCAATATTAAACATACACACACATACACACTCACTGCTAGGGGCACCTGATTTTGTAAAGTAAATTGAGTAAACTATAATTTTACTCGTATAATTTTACTAAATTTGGATTCCTTTGTTATTTATATGATTTACGTAGTTCTTTTTAAGTATATTTTACCCATATTAATACCTTATTTTACCCTATTATTTCTAATTTAAACATTTTAATATAACCCGACCTGTAGATTAAGCCTATGTTTGTACTAAATTAACGATGCAACAATTATTTATGTTTTAGCATATGCTTTATACATCTCATTTCTTAAGTAACTATAGTGAAAATCAGATGAAATT